>OX451738.1:268183648-268523648 GCA_948472305.1 Vicia faba
ATCCATTCTCTAAGGATTATGAAGGATGCAGGTTTGAATGAAGATGATTGGATGCAGACCCGACTTGATCAACTCAATCTGATCGACGAGAAGCGACTTGCTGCTATATGCCATGGTCAGACGTATCAAAAGCGGATGATCAAGGCCTTCAATAAGAAAGTCAGACGTCAAGTGTATCAAGTCGGAGATCTCGTAATCAAGCGGATTATCTTGCCGCAAAGTGATCCCAGGGGCAAATGGACTCCTACATATGAAGGACCATTTGTGATCAAGAGCATATTTTCTGGTGGTGCAATGATTCTGACCACCATGGACGGCGATGATTTGCCGCACCCTGCGAACGCAGACATAGTCAAAAGATACTACGCATAAAATAACCCGATAAGTCGAAAACCCGAAAGGGTGGCTTGGGCAAAAATGGGCATCCCGGTGGATCGAAAACCCGAAAGGGCGATTCAGGCAAAAATTAGGGATAAAGACAAAAAAATCTGTACACCCGGCAAGTTGAAAACCCGAAAGGGCGGCTTGGGCAAAAAGGGGTTTCCCGGTGGATCGAAAACCCGAAAGGGCGATTCAGGCAAAAGTTAGGGAATTAAAGCGTATGACTATGTCTCGTCGGATCACTTCAAGGACAATCTCTTCATCAACCGGTTCCAGGCTTCTGATCAATCCAGTCATCATCAAACGAAGCATTGAATAGACAGACATTCAGGGTTGTGAAAGCTATAGCGGAAAGGAATCCCATGGAATTATTTCACATAGCCATCCTTTATTTTGTATAAATCTTTCAATATTTACGACAGAATCCTCTTACTAGGATGATTGTCTCCTTTGTACAAACATACTCAAAGAAAATCAATACAAATACTTTTCCCAGAAATTTGTGTCATTTCCTTTTCTTTTCTCTTGCACTATTTGTTTTATTTTGAGAAACGTCCAATGTTTTGATAAATAGGCATATGCATTTGAAACATAATCATTCTCTTATGAGTCGGGAAAGAGGATTACTGATAGGTCAAAGGTACAATTGGATATCTTGATACCCTTCAAAGGAAACCCCCGGGAGATTTGGAATCCATATCCCTAGCAAATCTTGAAACTCACCCTCAGCAGATTCTGGAAGCTTATCCCCTGCATAGGACGAACGTCTCTCCCGAGCCTTATTCAAAGTTATTTCTCGCAAGGACTTATAACTGGGTTATCCTCAGCTTGTTGTCATGGAAGATCGCGTTTGCCAAAATTCTTCCTATCCCCAGTGGAGTTCATCAAAATTCCCCAGCAGTAACTTATCTTTGCAAATCCCCAGCCAGAGAATCCTCCGGAATTCAATTCCCCTCAGAGTTTAAGTTTCAGTGTCCCCAGCCGAGCTAAAGCTTCAAATTATCAATCCCCAGCGGAGCCAGACTAATGAACCTTCTCCCCACAGAGTTTTAGGAGAATAAATCTTGAGTTCCCCAGTGAAGTCGCCAGAGACACTTCCCACCGAACTGAAGATTCCCGGTCTTGTATCCCCAGCATAAATCTGCTAGATTGGTGCTCCCCAGTAGAAGTCATCAGGAATTCCCCAGGGGTTTGGTATACAACCCAAGCTCCTTATTCCCCAGTCACAGCCAAGGAATTATTCTTCCCGGCAGCAGTAAGGATTCTTTTATCTTCAGCCATCCAGGATTCATCTATCCCTAGCAAGACAGTTCACCAGCTTACATGCGCATTCATTACATTCATATCATAAACATTGATATAACATATATTGCATCATACATTTCATGCAACATAATTTTGTGTTCAGCTGACATTTTGTCCTTTTCAGGATAAGAATAAAAAGCTATCCTTAACAGTTTCAGATGCAGCTTTACACGGATTCATCATCAAGCAACCCTACACCGATTCTTATTCAAATCCAAGACTCCTGAAAATAGTTTACGGATTCTTCCCAACAACGGATGTTAATCTATCACTTGTTCAGACTCTTCTCAACCGTTGAAAACAGCTCACGGACGCTTCCCAACAACAGACGCTTCTCTATTGCTTATTCAACTTCAAGACTTCTGAAAACAGTTTACGGGTTCTCCAAGTAACGGATGTTAACCTGTCGCTTGTTCAGATTCTTCTCAAGACTTCTGAAAACAGTTTATGGATTCTTCCCAACAACGGATGTTAATCTATCGACTTGTTCAGATGCAACTTTCTGAAAACAGTTTACGGACGCTTCCCAACAACGGATGCTGCTCCATTGCTTATTCAACTTCAAGATTTCTGAAAATAATTTATGGATTCTTCCCAACAACGGATGTTAATCTATCGACTTGTTCAGATGCAACTTTCTGAAAACAGTTTACGGACGCTTCCCAACAACGGATGCTGCTCCATTGCTTATTCAACTTCAAGATTTCTGAAAACAGTTCACGGGTTCTCCAAGTAACGGATGTTAACCTATCGCTTGTTCAGACTCTTCTCAAACTTCTGAAAACAGTTTACGGATTCCTCCCAACAACGGATGTCAATCTATTGCTTGTTCAGACCCCCAGTTCAGAGATGGTCCAAAGCTTGGACACCTTCCTGATATTCCCTTCCAGATGGCATCTCTAAGCCCATCCCCGACAGGATCTCTGTTACCCTCTCAAGATGGCATCTCTAAGCCCATCTCCAAATGGCATCTCTAAGCCCATTCCCGCATTCATTGCTTTGACGAGTGCAAATTTCTGGGCACTCTAGTGTCCAATCTCCTTTTACCCTCGAGTCACGAAAGGCAAACTTGCCAATCCAACTCTTCGGATTCAAGAAGATTGAACAGGGGCAACTGTTGTACCCCAAAATTTACCCTCCCATGTCTCAATGATTTCTCATCATAAAACCTTTGAAGCCCAAGATCCAGTTAGGGTTTCATCTGCTCAAGACTTCTCCTTGCACTGATGACCCAAATTAGGGTTTGTGTTTGCACCAAGATGTTTTGACCTAAAGTGCCTAAGATGACTTTCATGCTTCATATTGGACTCCCAAGTTTATCCATACCAAGTTTCAAGCTTTGATTCCAAGTTTTGCTCAGTCAATTGGACAGTTGACCTAGAAATCAGCTGTATTGGGGAAAAAGTCAACTGTGGCCAATTGACAGTCAAACCTCATGAAAATTGACCCACATCAACATTATGAACTCATATGGACCATTTGATCAAGTTTGGATCACAATTCCATAAGAAATTTGATCAGATCACCAAAAGGGCAAAATGGTCATTTTTAGGGTTTTGACTGCACAAAGGCAATTTTTGACTGTTTGACCTAGCCAATGGCAAACCAAGCTCATATATGGACTCAAGGATCCCATGGAATTATCTTGACATGCTAAACAAACTCAAAAGATCCCAAGTACACAAGATTGACAGTTGAATTTCCCAGTCAATTGATCAATTTTGACTGTATACTGAAAAGTCAAACTTTGACTTTTTGGTCAAAATCAAGAGTCAAGATTCATTTTTCATCAAAACATGCCAAATAATGAAACTTGTTCACCAAGAAATCACAAAATGCAAATTAGGGTTAGAAATTAGAATTTTTCATAACTTAGAATTTTTCTAAGTTATAAAAAACCCTAATTTTTTCCCAACTTTGCCCCACTTTTTCACCAAGATCCATTTGGATTCAAACAAAAGTCAAAACATGAAAGTTGTAGCTTGTTGCATAATCTACAACTTTGATTCACAAAGTTTTCCCATTTGAGGCTTGTATCTCAAGTTACAAATTTTTGAATAAAGGCACTAAACCATTCTTAACTTAGTGAAATTTTAACCTATTTTGACAAGGTTTTCTACCCAACTTCAAGGCCATTTTCCATACACTTCCACTTGGAATTTCAATTTTCACTTCAAAGATGGATTGTAGTACACATTCCAAACTTTCCAAAATGTCCAAGAACTTCTCAAACAACCTCATGGTTAGGGAGAATCGAATTTTGCAAAATGGGAAAAAGTCACTTTTGTTCTTGGCCATGTACATGTTCATAACACTATGCATTTCAATCTCAGCTTGCATATCTTGATTAAAGGTCCTTAAACCATCCAACACTCATAAATTTAATGCATATTCTTTGTGCCAAGGCCATGTTCCTTGTGTTCTAGCATTGCATAAAGGATTAATCCCAAAATAGATAAAGCATTTCTTCCATTTTTGCAAAAGGTAGCTTTATGTCCAATTACAAATCCAAGAAGTACAGTCCATATCTAATTGGCACAAGTTTATGAGTTAATCACACTGATCAAGGAGGGATTATGCAGCATAGTATGAGGGCCTGTACAGGCTAGAGGCACAAAGTAACCATTGCTTGCTTAAAATGTAAGAAACACATCATAACTTAGGACAACTCTCATATCAGCTTGCAAACACTTAAGTGAACTTGTGAAACATACTCAAGACATCTCAACCAAGCTATTGCACGACCCTAACACCTCTCATACACACCCAATCTCAGAATCATCTTCAAACTGCAAAAACAGGGCCAGGCCTGCAGTTTGAGTGCCATCTTCCATTTCCCTCAAGCTCTCTTACCCAAACCAGTTCACATACATTCCCTAGCATCTATGCAAGCTAACCATGACTTGAAACACGACCTGTAATCCCTCTAACCAGTTCCACCATTTTTAGTTTCTTGTTTTGCAGATGAAGTGCTCTAGCACGATTCAAAAGCTTTCAAGACAAAGTAAACATTGGAATAGCATCCCTGGACCTCAAGGAAGCTTTTCCAATCATCACCTTGCACTGAAAGCTTCCTCATTGCCAGATAGAACTTCAACTGAACAAGTATTTTGGTGAACTTCTATCTCTCTTATTAAGCATCATTAGCTCTAAGTTTGTGAATAAACAATGTTCTACTCATGCCACTGAACATGTACATGTTTTTACTTTTCATTTCTTTTGTTTGAGCTGTGAGAATTTGAGGTTTGAAAATGGCAGAAAATCTAGGTTAGGATTTGGGGGAGAAGAAATTCTCCCTTATCTTAGAGAGTTAGATCAAGTTCTGCATATGGTTGGATTCGTCTCTTAATGTTGAACATTTTTTATGTTATGAGTTTTCATTAATAAGCCAGGAATCAGGAGTTAGAAGATTGAGAACAGGGCGGCGTTTTTTGAATAACATAGTTCAGAGGTTGAAGAAAGGTTGCATTGGGCTGGGCTTGCTTTGTGTTTTCTTTTTGCACCATACAATTTGTTCTGAACCCCCTGAGCCCATTTGCTTTATTTTTAATGTTTTTTGACTTTTTCTTTTTTTAATTAACTCATTTATTTTTTCTCAGCATATTAAAAATTTAAAAATATTTTTTCTCACCATTTTTGAATTTATTAGGTATTTAGTTAATTTTTCTCTTAGTTTGAACATAAATAAATAAATATATATGTTTTGTTTAAAATATTAAAATATTGGAAATACATTTTACACACTTTTATTTTGATTCTACTTTCTGAAAATAGTTTATAGAAAAAATACTTTTTTTATTATTATTATTATTATTAAATATTAAAAATTACTAATTAATATAATACATATTTTGTAAATAATGTAAATAAATATACTTATACATTAACATACTTGGAATAAAATATCAAAATATATATATTTTTATTTTATTAATATTTAACATTGAAAATACATTTTTATAAGTATATTATATTTTTATCTTATTTTTTGTATATAAATAGTAAATATTACAAATATTAAATAACTAATACCATTTTGATTAAAATTAGGGTTTTGCCCTAAATTTGAAAATACTCCAAAAATAATATCTTTTTATTTCTCTTTTTATTTCACATAAATAATATCTCTTTTTCCATACACATAAAAATTCTTTTTACATTTTGCATATTTATTTCAATTTCCATTTTATTATACAATTATTTGTCTTGTAAATATTCAAAGAAAATGATGTAATAGTTAGGTTTAAATTCTTGTCTAAATATACCCCATTTGAAACATTGTACCCCCTCCCCATATTATTGTGTTGTAATAGTGTAGGAATTTAAATTTCGCACTTTAATGCTTTCTAAACATACTATGCTAGAATTAGGGTTTGTATGCGAATAAAACGAACAAAATAGCTTGACCTAATACAAGACAAAAAAGCATGGAAAATGGACAACACATTCCACACTTGCACCCCTAGGGTATTCCACTTTGTTGCCTTCAAATAATTGGGCCATATTGCATGTTAGATTTCTTTGGGTAAAACAAACAATCAAATGATCATAGTCCCTCAAAATGTTGCCTAAATGAATGATCAAGTCCCTTTTTAAAGAAAAATTGCCCAAAGACATTTAACACTATTGTAATTATGGTCTAAACGATGACCCGCGCCCGTCCCTTCCACCTCCTAAGACAAGATTGTCCACCAAATGCAATGGTGGAACAAAATTGTCAAAAGGTTTAAAACATAACAAAAATCTTTGAGAAAACTTTAGGGTAGATAAACTCTTAAGTACTTGTCAATTTGCAAAGAAAACACTTGCCTATTTTTCAAACCACACTTTCAAAACAAACTTTCAAAAAAAACCTTGAAACATATTTTCAAAAAGACAAACACCTTTTGTAAAACATTCGAGTAAAGAATTGTTACAAGGGTAGCCTAGACAAGGCATCTTTTTTAAAACATTTTCAAAACCACACACAAAGCACCATTTCAAACAATTGAAAACCAATGCAAGTTGATCTAAGCAAGTACCTAATAGCCCATGGATAACCATGGATAGAAATGGTGCTAATACCTTCCCTTTCTATAATCTACTCCCCGAACCCAAGAAAATATCTCAAAGGTTTTTGCTGTGCTTTTTAAACCTTTCCTTAGGATAAAATAAAAAGTCGGTGGCGACTCTTGCTCAACCGAAACATTTGCGAATTCAAACGCAAAACCATAGTAAGTTCTCCCACCGTATCACAATAACCAATACCATTAACTCTATTTCTGCTTACATCATAGATCATGGAAGCTAGCACGCTTCTCCCTATGCTCTTAGCTAGAAATTTCTGGAAGACTTTATCATATTTCTCAATGACACCATCAGTACTTTCACTGACTTCTAGAAGAGTTCTCGTGCCTTTAAGGGAAGAGTTTTCATTTTTTTAATAAAAAAATTCTTCTTTTAAAATAAAGAATTCTTCCTTTAGCTTACTCATTTCAACAGATACAAATTCATGGGTTCTTTTGAGATCCTTGAACTTAATCTTGAGTAACTCATGTTTTTCCAAAATTTATAGTAAGGAAAATGTTAATTCAGAATGAGTAAAGTCACAGAATACCTCTTTGCAGAATACTTCTTCTGTTTCTGAATCAGCTTCATCTTCTAAGCAGAATACTTCACTAGATGTTCCAACATGAGCCACCAGCGCCATGTTAGCATGTTCTCCATCTGAGTCACAGTCAGACGAGTCTAAATCATCCCATATTGCCATTAGCCTTTTTTTCTTGCCTTTGAGTGCTTTCTTCCTTGGTATGTCCTTTTGAAGCTGAGGACAATCATTCTTGTAGTGTCTTAGATCATTGCATTCATAACAAATGACTTCGTTTCCACTGAACTTCCTTTGACCAAATGTTGATTCGAAGCGACCTTCAGTCCTTCTTGACCTTATAAACCTGTTGCCTTGATTTCTCTTCCAGAGACGGTTAACCCTTCTGGTTAATAGAGATAACTCGTCTTGTTCATCATTATAATCTTATTCTGAATCCTCAATATCTTCTGCTTGAAGAGCTTTGGACTTCTCAGATTTTCTGACAGATTTGAGAGCAATAGACTTTATCTTCTTCTATGGTTCATCTTGTTCTAGCTCAATCTCATGACTTCTTAGATAACTTATCAGTTCCTCTAGAGAAGTGTTATTCAGATCTTTTACAAGCTTAAGTGTGGTTACCATATGCCTCCATTTGGACGGAAAGCTTCTGATAATCTTTTCACGTGATCTGCCGCTGAATAGCCTTTTTTCAGAACTTTCAGTCCTACAACTAAGGTTTGAAATCTCAAGAACGTGACTTCAATTCTTTCATCATCCTCCATTTTAAAAGCTTCATATTTATGAATCAAGGTCAGCACCTTGGTTTCCTTGACTTGATCATTTCCTTCATGAGTCATTTTGAGAGAATCAGATATAGACTTGGCAGAGTCTCTATTTGTGATCTTCATATACTCAGTATAAGAAATTGCATTCAGCAAGATGGTTCTTGCTTTATAATGATTCTTATAATCTTTCTTTTGTTGATCAGTCATAGCTCTCCTAGCTATCTCTTTTCCAATATTATCTGACGGAGGTACGTAGTCATTGACTACTATATCCCAGAGATCAATATCATGACCTAGAAAGAAACTTTCTAGTTTATATTTCCAGTATTCAAACTTTTCTCTATCAAAGATGTGAGGTTTAATGTTATAACTTTTATCGTTTGAATCTAATGCAACAATAGCTGGAGTGGGTTCAACCACTGTGTTTCTTCAATGAAAAACTCGTCTGGATATTTATCTGACACAGTTACATGTTCGATAACTATCAATACCAGAACCAGAGCTCTGATGCCAATTGAAGGTGTGAGAAACACAAGAAAGGGGGGGTTTGAATTGGGTTTCACCAAATAAAATCTTTTCGTTGATGATGTACCAAGAATAATTAGAACATAAAACAGTAAATAAACACAATGATCTTTATCCTGTTTCGCTGTTAACTAAGCTACTCCAGTCCTCGCAAGGATGATTTCGCCTTCAACAAGGACTTAATCCACTATAACCAAATTGATTATAGAACATCCCATAACAAATCTGATCAACCTTATTGGCACCCCCAATAAGTCTGTTGATCCTTACTGTAAACCCACTCAAGCCGCAACAAGAGTATTCTTGATCTAAGACCTTCACTCAGTCTCTCAAGGTATCATTCAACAAAAGTTGAGTACTTTCAGTGTATTACAAATTTTCTTCTTGTAAGCAGATTACAAAGTCTTTTCAGTATGATGAAGAGCACCTAAGTGTTCTAATGCAAGATACGAGCAACAACTCCTTGCTTATTTATAAAACTATACACAAATGATTTCTCTGCAGAGTTTGCACAATGCTTTGCTTTAGTTTTATTGAGTTTGATTTGAACCGATATATTTTTCGTTGTAATTTAGTTGGTTAATTTTCTTCAGCTTCCAAGTCTTCCTTTTATAGCTTGTAAAAGAGATATGTTTAAAGGGTACAAAGTTAAATCAAAAATCTAGTTGTTGGTTCTCAAGGGTTATAATGAGAGTAGTCACTGTCAAATACAAAAGAATTATCCTTTCTCCACTTTAGAAGAGTAGAGGTCACAGTCACTTTATGTACCTTTTGTACACTATCACACATTAACCATTTTGAACTTTTTCTTCTTGATCTACAGAGGCTTCAAATATTTGAATGTTGAGAGTTGAAGCTTGTTGTAGAAGAATATTTCTTAAGCCTTAGAACCTAAGTCTTGGAGTCTTCAGAACTTGTCACATAAAACCTTGTCATCAGAGTCTTCAGTATTTGGTTGTAAGAACTTCCTTTTTTTAGATCATCAGAACTTGTTCAGCAGAACCTTGTCTTTATAATCTTCAGAACTTGTAACACACATAAGTAAAGCTTTAGAAGGTCTCGAAAGCTAAACCACAAAGCCACAATCATAACTTCTTATACTAACGTTCCTAAGACACGTTGCAGAAGATCAGTTCAGAACCTTGACTTTACCGAAACATGTAACCACATGTTTTCTTTCAGAGTATGTTCAAAACCTGATGACGTCACACTCCTTGTACCAGAGTCAGAACATTATAGCAGCAGCTACACACTAGACGAAACCATTAGTGTATACAATTATTCTATAAGATAACATGTGAAGTTATCATCAAAATCTCAAGACCAAATGTAGGAAACACTTCTTGTTCTTACATAGCTTACCTGCGAGAGTTTGTTAGAACAATTTCACCCCTGAGATCTCCTTGCCTTTTGCTATCACTTCTTCCTCTTCCTCTTTATAGAGGTGAATGTTCTGCCATTTTTCCACACACACACAAAGAGAATCATCTAAGAAACAGACACAAAACAACTGAAAATATCGTAAGAGAGTCCAACTCTAGCCCCAAAACAAGAAGAGAATACAAAAACGAGTTTGGGATAAGATTCTCTTGCAAAATCTATAATTTTTTGAGAAAGAGAAAAGACACGATAAGTTTTTAGAGAGAGGAAGAGTCTCACCTCTCTAGAAACACGTGGAACGACTCTCATGTGGTCATGCCTCTGACTTTTTGTTAAAAATACTGTAATCTATCACCATTAACATAAATGTACAGTCATTGTATTATGGTCATATATTTGTATGACTTAATGTAAAATATTTATCTCTAATTGTAATATTAGACAAATTATTAGGAAATCAAGCTTTTTATTTATTTATGTAGGCTACAAATGGAAATCGTAACAAATAAAACACAAACTTAATTGGTGTTATTTATGCTTATTATGATGTAAATTGTAAGATGCACTTCGGTTTTACTTGGTTAGCTTAGTTAGTAATTAATAATCGTTAAATTTTAATTTAATTGTGTAAAATTTTGATATTGAACAACCAAGGTTCTGGTATTCGTAAGATTAATTAACAGAGGATGTTGTGTGCTCTCAATGCAAAGGCACTCGATTAGCTTATATATTATATAAAATAGCTTAATGACACTTGTATCACTAGTAATAGTCAGTTTTACCCTTTGTATGATTTTCAAAATCATAATATCTTTGTATCTAGGAATGTTATCTTCTATAAATATTATTTTCCCTTCAAAACTATCCAGTCTACTTTAAAGTCTAATGTTAGAGACAATAATATTTTTCCTATGTTTGATGATCATCATGAACACCCCCCCCCCCCCCCCCCCCCTTTCCTGTCACCAATATTGATGTGGCATGTGTTATTGTTGATACTGATACTAGTACGATTCCTACCTCACCTTAAAACCAATCTAGCAATTTTGACAACCATTAGCCTACTATCATACCCTAAATTTAACCCTGATCTTGGACATTGCATTTTTTTTAACTTTCCTTAAAATATCAATTGGATTAAGGACCAAAGTGCTTGAATTTATCTGTACTTTTTGGAGAGTTTACCCATATGTTTATTGATCCTTACGTAACCATTTCATCTGGTCATGGTTAGATACCTTTCATTTTCTGCCCTTTTCTAATTTGATTTCTTTTTAGTGTTCATTTTCATTTTAAGTTAATTTAAAAACAATAAATCTCAGTGGTCACTTAATGCATTTGATTCTCATATTTTGTGTGGCTTCAAACTTTAGAAATAACATTTAGAGAAGTCTTAATTTTATTCTACTTTTATGTTAAGAAAATTACATAAAGAAATCTTTTTCATTTTTGTTCATATTTTGTTTTATACTCATTTTCATTCACAATTAAGGTCTTTGTTCCTATTTCTCATTTTTATTTTAGAAAATACAACACAAAAGTTTTTCATTTGATACTTTGTTTCTTTGTATTTCTCTTAGGAAAATATCCAGAAGAGAAGGTTTATTTTTTGTTCTGTTTTGATTTTAGAAAATACATTAGAGAGAAGTTCCTTTCATCTTTTTTATTTTATTTCAATTCCAAAAGAAATGCTCGAGAGAATAGTAGCTTTTAGAATTATCCTAATTTTATTTACATTCTGTTGGAAGCGGTGTAGCGGAAAGCAATAAAAGTTTTGGAAATATTTATCCAGGAATTTATCGTTTTCATAGAGATTGGTTATTGAATTGTCGTTCGACAAATCTCTCGTTAATGAGTTTGGGGATAAATAGATTTGTAAAGAAAATGTTATCAACAGAAAATAAATGTAAACACAAGTAAAAACTAAGGAAGAACTTATCAAGCCTGCATATAAACTACTCATCACAGACTTAAATCTATCTACCAGTTACATTCAACCTCACAATACTCATTAATGTTACCACGTATCACTCACAACCTAAGTCATTTCTAACCCAAATTAAAAGATCGATTGTATCACCAAGGAAATGATCTCTACCTCCTCAACAACATAGAAAACAACTATGTTACTCGCACTGACAATCTCTAAACACAACACAACCAACACAAAGGCATTAAGCTATGATACTTTATGTGAATGCTAGCTCTAAATCTAGCTCTAGAGTTTAGAAACTAATAGATAATCATCCTAGATAAGAATCTAAGCAGTATATGTCTATAACAACTCAAATCCCTAGCACAGAGCAAAAGTCCAAGACAACAATCGACAAAGATTTATAAAGAAAGTTTAATATAACTCCATGGGCGACAAATATACATAAGTTCAGAGTAAATACATGTACAAACTCAACACATAAAGAATACACAAAGAGGAAGAGAAATGAACTACAAAGCTCCCGGTTTGTCAGCACCGATTGATGAGCAATCTACCCCGGATCATCCGTATGCAAGCTTCAATATTGTTTTCTAAGCTAATCCTATCACAAAATAAAGTTCGATGGAGTTGGGGTCAAAAATACCCAAAACCATACCCAAAAAATGTGTTTTTACACCTAAATACACATTTCTGACTGTCCAACATCGCCCGACGATCAAAAAGCATCGCCCGATGACCAAAACAGTATTTTTCCCATGCTACAGCTCGCCTAGTGTGATCGGTGGATCTGGAACTGACTGTTTAACGCTGGTTCGCGAAATGTCGCGGAAGCAAGAGTCGCCACCGTCTTTTATTTTCTCCAAATGGAAAGGACAAAAGCACAGAAAAATTCCTTATAGAGATTGCTCTCGGTTCGGGAGGTAGGTTATAGAAAGGGAAGGTGTTAGCACCCTTTCTATCCATGGTTATCCATGGGCTCTTAGATACTTGCTCAATGTGTTTTCAAAAATGTTCGTTTGCTTTTCAATGTGGGTTTTAAAAAAGTTTCTTTGAAAAAATTTCAGTTCGACTCGTACGTCAGAGTGTTTGAAAATTTTGCTTTGAAAGCTTTTGAAAAGTGTTGGTGTGAAAAGATTTCAGTTTGTTTTGAAGAGAGCAAGTATCTACGAGTTGTCTACCTACCCTAAGGAATTCGTCTGTGTAAATGTCCTTTAAAGTAGTGCCATCCCACCATTGAGAGGTAGGTAGCACCACCGTTGGAGGTGTTCGGGTCAATTCGAGTTTGTAGGGACATGGTGATCACCAGAGCAATGGGAAGACACCTTAGAAGCTACCCTCATGCCAGGTTCCCGGATCATGAGGACTTACTAAGACATCCTCTACTCGACGATCACCTTTCGAGGCAAGGCAACAGTGAGGCGTACCCTAGGGGTGGTGTGTGCGATTCGTGTGTCGTTTTCATTGATTTTTGTCTTGTCATGTTCATTGGTGTTCTACGCTTGATTTTATTATGTCCATTCATTCTTGCATGCTTATTTAACAGTTAAAATATTTGCGGGAAAGTAAATTCTAAAGCTATTACAAATGGCGCGGGTCCACATCGCCAAAATTAAACCGGACCCGATTTGACGGAAAATAAATAAAGCAAATAAAATAAAAGTGCGAAAAAAGTTTGAGTTACAACGCTTTGGGAGAAATACATAATTATTTAAGCAATAAAATAAATATGCAAATTAAACAATTAAAAATATGGGCGTTGGACCCTTTTGCAAAAAATTAAAGTTAATGAATTTAATTAATTAGAATTAATGAGGAATAAAAAATTAAAAATTAAAAAGGAATGTTTTTTTTGGTGTTTTTGTATTTTTAAAATTTAATAGAAAAAATAATTAATTAAAACTAAATATTAAACCTAATTCTAATTATTTTAAGTTTATTAAGAAAATATTGACCTTTTTTAACCTAAATAAAACCCTAATTAATTTACAAGTAAATTATGAAAATAAAATAAGTAAATAATGTTATGGTAAAAAAAAAAGGAAAAGAGATTAAAAGGAAAAATTATCAATTACCTAATTCTATGTTTTTTTAATTTATTAAAAAGAATTAAAATTGCAAAAAAACCTAATTATACTAAATTCAATTATACAATTTATTTATGAAAATAATTAAAATAAAAATATTTATTACATTTTGTCTTTTTCTGATTTTTTTGTATATTTCATAATTTGTAAAATATAATTAATTAAATTAAAACAGTTGAATAAAATAAAATAACAATTCACAATAAAATAAAAATAAGTAAAAAAAAGGAAAGAAATTGCAAACCAGGGGGGGTTCAGTCCCCAATTGTGAGGTGTGATCCAAGAAGCTGACCCAATAAGCTTGCAATTCGTTGACTTTTCCATGCATTATGTGGCATGTTGACTGGGGGTGTAACGTGTTCATCAATTCTATGCCTTTGGATTGATCTCCAGGGGGACGTGTCATGCTTGATTGGGAGGCACATAGTATATCCACACATTAAGCGCTGCATGGGATTAGTTAATGAAAAATAATATTGAACATGTGAAAGACCTGGGGTTCGAACCCAGGTCATATGCCTTGCCAAGAGACTCGCTTGCCATCTGTGCCATTGAACGCTTTTGATATATGAATAATCAATAAATATTATAAGAATAAAACAAAAGGTTAGTGGATTAAAGCGCGCAAATTCAAACCAACGAATCACAGCTCGCCATGTCTTCATCTTCCTCGCGTGCCTGAAAAAATAAAACACAATAGCAACGGTTTTCGCAGCGTGGCTTTAGGTAGGCTATTGGAAAATAGCGAATAGCTCCTCAACGCTCATAAATTGAGCGCGAGGGTAGATTCCTCTCCGTCTCCATGTGCTGAGTCTAATGGTCATAGTCTCAACCTCTGATTTTGCCTTATTGTAAAAGCCCTAATTTATCCTCCTGAAAACCCTAGAATTTAAACATGGTGGAATCGAATATAACGCATAATAATTCAATCAAAACATTGGGTTAGCTTCAAAACAAGGTAATTAACATGAATCCATGAATAAAAATCACAAAGAATGTATGAATCATGATGCACGACTCTGAAATTTTCCTTGCACAGATGCGATTTGTTTTACCAGTTCTTGGAGTTTTGAGGGATGATTCTGATTGGAATACACTCAATAGGCCTTGAGCAAGCTTTTTGAATGAAAATTAAGCTTTGAATCGCTTCGTAACCTTGTTTTCAGAATTTGAGTTTCTTGATAAAAATCCAAGTTTGCAATGGTATTCTCTGCGCAGCTTAGAGTGTCTTATGATTAGGTTTTGATTCAAGTATTTGTATGGAAGGCATTAGGTTAACAAAACTAGCACAAATCCAAGGCATTCATTGTTTTGCATATTTGATTTTCTTAAGATCTTTTTGAATCTTTTTCAAGTGCATTTTGTGTCAATTAGCCTAAATCACACCAAATCTTTCCATGTTGGGATGTGTACGAAATATTGAAGCTGAAATGTGTACAAAAAGATTTGTTTGGTTCATTTAGATATTTTTCACATATTTAATTGATTTAATTGAATTAATATAAATAGAAATTCAAATAAATAAATAAAAAATGAGAAAATACTTCCCTTTGGGCCAAGTGGTCGTGCATATGCTTGGAATGATGAATCATGGAAGAAAAATGGGCCCATTAGCAATTTTAGGTCATTTGAACCATTGTTGACTTTTCAAAATATCC
Organism: Vicia faba; assembly: GCA_948472305.1. Taxonomy (NCBI): domain Eukaryota; kingdom Viridiplantae; phylum Streptophyta; class Magnoliopsida; order Fabales; family Fabaceae; genus Vicia; species Vicia faba. Next base: position 268,199,269 of record OX451738.1, read on the forward strand.
AAAAATTTCCCAACTTCCACAAGGCATAACTTGCTCAATTTTTAAGCGTTTCACATGTTCTTGGACATTTTGGAAAGGTCTTTGAGTCCTCTAACCAATTCCTTTGGTCCCATGTCATTTTGATTTACCAATCTCAAGTTATGGTCTTTGACTTAAAGTCCCTTTTTGTTGACTTTTGAAAATGACCTATAATGTTGAAATTGATAACTTTTTGTGAGAGCATTTCTTGGACTTGAAGTATGAAGATTAGTTGTAGGAAATGTCTTTATCTTCAAAATGAGCTTTGGATGGAATTTTTCTGATAATCCATGTGAAAGTTATGCCCTGGTCAATTTCAGTTGACTTTTTCAGCTGTCCAAATATAGTAACTTTTGCATCTTTGATGACTTCTGAGCCAAATTTTGAGAATCATGATCAAGCATTGATCAAATGATGTTTGTGGCTTCAAAATGATATATTGACCAAAAATTTGAACTTTTGACTGTCAAATGACCATTTTGCCCCTACAGTTGACTGTAGTGCAATTTAGGGTTTTGACTGTACAATTTTGAGCTGAATGCCTTGAAATTTTGTATGAGGATGCTTGACCATATTGGTAGGCATGTGAGACTTGATTGGACCTTTGAAACCTTCAATTTCTTGATCAGAACACAAACCCTAGTTTTGACTGTATAGGAGACAGTTGGACTGTGCAACCCTTGGGGAATTTTGTGACTTGGCTTGGCAATTTCTTGAAGAATATGGGAGGGCAAATTTTGGGGTACAACAGTTGCCCCTGTTCAATCTTCTTAGACCTGAGGATGCAGATTGGCCGGCGTGCCTTTCGTAATCCGAGGGTGGAAGATGATTGAACACTAGAGTGCCCAGAAATTTGCGCTCACATATTAGCAGTGTGATGAGGGAATGGGCTTATAGATGCCATTTGGAGATTGCTGGATAGGGTGATGGGCTTATAGATGCCATCTGGATGTTGATTGCGTAGGAGATTCCTTAGCGAGAACCTGCATACCTGCAAAAGAAAAATGAGTACCTGACACGTTGCAGGAGCTGATTTTCAGACGCTTGGTATAGATGTGTCCTGACTGGCTACAGGAGCTGAATCTGGAGCTTCAAAAGATGATGAATGGACCAGATATGGTTGCTGCCTTAGCGTGAATGGTAAGAGGACCTTGGGTGATTTTAACTTCAACAACGCTCGTTGAGAAAAATCTTGGCGGGAATTACCATCTTTGCAGTATCGGGAAGAGAACCATAGGCCATTATAAGCTGAAAGGGACTCACCTCACTCGCTGTCGGAGAGGGAATCATAGGAAAAGGAATTGTCACCTCACACACCGTCGGAGAGGGAAACATAAGAGACTATCACCTCACACTCATCGTCGGAGAGGGAAACATCTGAAAAGAAGGACTTACCACCTCACACACCGTCAGAGAGGGAACCATAAGAGACTATCACCTCACACTCATCGTCGGAGAGGGAAACATCTGAAAAGGACTTACCACCTCACACACCGTCGGAGAGGGAACCATAAGAGACTATCACCTCACACTCATCGTCGGAGAGGGAAACATCTGAAGAAGGAATTACCACCTCACGCACTTGTCGGAGAGGGGACCATAGGAGATTATCACCTCACACTCATCGTCGGAGAGGGAAACATCTGAAGAAGGAATTACCACCTCACACACTTGTCGGAGAGGGGACCATAGGAGACTATCACCTCACACTCATCGTCGGAGAGGGAAACATCTGAAAAAAAGGAATTACCACCTCACGCACTTGTCGGAGAGGGGACCATAAGAGACTATCACCTCACACTCATCGTCGGAGAGGGAAACATCTGAAGAAGGAATTACCACCTCACGTACTTGCCGGAGAGGGGACCATAAGAGACTATCACCTCACACTCATCGTCGGAGAGGGAAACATCTGAAAAAGGAATTACCACCTCACGCACTTGTCGGAGAGGGGACCATAGGTTCTGCTGAGTCTTTATTAGAAAAATCTGTTGGGAGTCGATTTAGCTGGACTAGAGAAGGCTTTAAAATATGTTTGAGCATTTTAACTGCGTCTTTCCTGAAAGGTAAAGGTCAGTCATATGCAATGCATGATATGGATCAAGCAATGATGTTCTCAACATAAATGAGATTTGTATGATATGATGCGTTATGCATGCTATAATGATGTATGTGATGTCTAGGAAAGTAATCCTTGACGGGTGCCGGGAAGTCATATCCTGGGCTGATGTTGGAGAGTGAGCTTTTACTTCCGCTGGGGATGATAGTTGCAAGAATACCGGTGGGAGAAGATGACTCCGTTGCGGAATAGACTTGGCAAATGGAAGATTCTGCGGGGAGAAAAATACTTCAGCGACCATGCTGGGAAGCAATATTCTGTGGGGATAGAGATGCGTTGCTGAATTGTTGATAACTTGCCGAGGATATCCTTGTTGTTGGAAGTGTTGATGGACTTCGCTGGGGTAAGGAAGACTTTGTCGACGACGCTCTTTCCGTGGCTTTTGGCTGAGGATAACCCAGTTATATCCTGTTAAGGAAATAACTCTTTGAATAAAGCCGGGAGACGCATTCGTGCTTTGCGAGGGGATAAGCTTCCAGAATATACTGGGGATAAGCTTACTGCTTGGGGATATGTGGATTCCAACCTTCCTGGGGAGCTGGATGGGACTCTCCTGGGGAGTTTTGAATTGCTGGGGAAGTGATTCCTTTGAATGTTGATATACCGCCGGGGAACAATCTTTAGACCAAGACTGCCGGGGATGTTTGTTAAGAATATATATGCTGCTACTGGGGGAGTATTGAGATCTACTGGAGGATACTCAATTTCCTTGAGATTTGATAGCTTGGAGAAGAATATATTGTTTTGCTGAACCACTCTCTGGGGAATTAAGGTATCTGGTCATGTTCTTTAGCTGAACCTACCCTGGTACCTTTGGAGGATAGAACAATTAGACTGCTCAGACAACTCTTTATTGCCCCTGTTTCTAGTGTCACCTGCAATTAATTCCTTTGTTTCGTATGCAAATATTTATGAGTTAGCAAATCATTGTCAATGCATATATCACAAATTGAACCTTGGACGTTCTTCGCAAAAACAAAACAGAAAAAGAAAAACACTGGGCACGTTTAACTGAAAATATATTTGTATTGATTTTTGAATGGCCTGAAAATAGGCGTTTTGTGTACAAGAGGCTGACGTCCTAGTAAGAGAACGCCGCCGAACAAAAGAGTTTATACAAGTTTTGTACAAAAGAAAGTAAAACAGCTGTGTGAAATATGAATGATCTACTGGGTTTCAACTCTGCTATTGCCTTTATAACTCCGAGCGTCTCATCACTTGATGACCTTGGTTGAAGGTGAAGCTGACTGATCGATGCCGTCTGAACTTGATATAGATACCGGATTCTGGATGCAAAGTGATCCAACGAGACATAGTATTACGCTTTATCCCTAATTTTTGCCTGGACCGCCCTTTCGGGTTTTCAGTCCACCGGGATACCCATTTTTGCCCAAGCCGCCTTTTCAGGTTTTCGACTTGCCGGGTGTACAGATTTTTTTCATTTTCATCCCTTCATTTTGCCCGAACCCTTTTGGTTCGACGGGAAGCCCTAATTTTTGCCTAGGCATGTCAGCCTAGCGGGTCTTTTTTATGCGTAGTATTTTTTTACTATGTCTGCATTGGCGGGGTGAGGAAGGTCGTCACCATCCATGTTGGTCAATATCATGGCTCCTCCTGAGAACACATGCTTAACCACAAATGGCCCTTCGTACGTAGGGGTCCATTTTCCCCTTGGATCACTCTGAGGAAGGATGATTCTCTTGATTACCAGATCCCCGACTTGATATTCCTGTGGTCTGACCTTTTTGTTAAATGCCCTGATCATTCGTTTTTGATACGTCTGACCATGACAGATAGCAGCAAGTCTCTTTTCGTCTATGAGGTTGAGCTGATCAAGTCGTGTCTGGATCCAATCATCTTCGTTCAGATTTGCATCCTTCATTATCCGGAGAGAGGGAATTTGCACTTCGATCGGCAAGACTGCCTCCATGCCATAAACCAGAGAGAAAGGAGTTGCCCCGGTTGACGTCCTAGCTGAGGTACGGTACCCATGCAGAGCGAACGGTAACATCTCGTGCCAATCTTTATAAGTCACTGTCATCTTCTGCACGATTTTCTTGATATTTTTATTTGCTGCTTCTACAGCCCCATTCATCTTCGGTCTGTAAGGAGAAGAATTGTGGTGCTGTATTTTGAACTGTTCGCAGAGCTCAGTGATCATCTTGTTATTCAGATTGGTACCGTTGTCTGTAATAATTCGCTCAGGGACGCCGTACCGACAGATCAGGTTGTGCCGAATGAACCGTGCCACGACAGTCTTGGTTACCGTAGCATAGGAAGCTGCCTCGACCCACTTTGTGAAATAATCAATCGCCACTAGGATGAAGCGATGTCCATTAGATGCCGTAGGTTTAATCTCGCCAATCATGTCTATGCCCCACATTGCGAACGGCCAAGGCGCAGTCAGAACATTCAGGGGAACCGGAGGAACATGCACTTTGTCTGCATAAATTTGGCACTTGTGGCATGTCCTGGAGTGTTGGTAACAATCAGCTTCCATTGTGGACCAGTAATATCCTGCCCGTAGGATTTTCTTAGCCATAGTGTGCCCACTGGAATGCGTACCAAAGGTCCGTTCATGTAGATCTTCCATGATCCGTTCTGCTTCAGTTTTATCCACACAACACAGTAAGGTTGAATCATGGTTTCTCTTGTACAAGATGCCGTTACTAAGGAAGAACTTGGCTGCAAACCTCCTCAGGAATTTCTTATCGTTGACAGATGCACCTTCAGGGTATTCCTGAGCTTCCAGATATCTCTTCACTTCGTGGTACCAAGGCTTCTCAGTCACCAATTCAGTTTCGAGATCACAACAGTATGCCGGTTCGTCCAGTTTCCAGATGATGATTCGGGGAGCCTCATTATCCCATTTGACCTTGAACATTGAAGACATTGTAGCTAACGCGTCCGCTAACTGATTCTCTTCTCTTGGAAAGTGCTCAAAGGTTATCTCTGTAAAGTGGGGAATCAGGGTCAACACACATTCTCTGTAAGGAATCAGGTTTGGATGTTTCGTATCCCACTCTCCTTTGATCTGATTGATCACAAGAGCAGAACCTCCGAAGACACTTAGAAATTTGATCCTTAGGTCGATCGCAGCTTGAAGACCCATGATACACGCCTCATACTCCGCCATGTTGTTGGTACAGTTGAAACACAGCCGGGCAGTGAGTGGAGTATGGGTACCTTGTGGAGATATGATTATGGCGCCGATACCGTTTCCCAAAGCATTGGAGGCTCCATCAAAGTGCATAGACCATCGGGATCCTGGTTCAGGTCCTTCATCCGGTCCAGGTACTTCACAGTCTGTTACTATCATGATGCTTTCATCCGGAAACTCGAAGTTCATTGATTGGTAGTCATCTACAGCTTGATGAGCTAAGTGGTCTGCCAATACACTCCCCTTGATGGATTTCTGGGTCGTGTACTGAATGTCGTATTCCGTCAAGATCATTTGCCATCTTGCAATTCTCCCAGACAGAGCAGGCTTTTCGAATATGTACTTTATAGGATCCATCTTTGAGATCAACAAGGTAGTGTGAGTCAGCATATACTGTCTCAGCCGGCGAGCAGCCCATACCAAAGCGCAACAAGTTTTCTCAAGCAGTGAGTATCGGGTCTCACAGTCGGTAAACTTTTTGCTAAGGTAATAAATGGCATGCTCTTTTCGGCCAGACTCGTCATGCTGCCCCAGCACACACCCCATTGAATTGTCAAGCACTGTCAGATATAGTATCAGAGGTCTCCCTTCAACCGGTGGCATAAGGATGGGTGGTTCTTGGAGATACTCTTTGATTCTGTCGAAGGCAGCCTGACATTCATCGTTCCAACGTACTACCTGATCTTTTTTCAGCAGCTTGAAGATTGGCTCACAGGTGGCAGTCAGATGGGAGATGAATCGAGCAATGTAATTCAGGCGTCCTAAAAAGCCTCTGACTTCCTTCTCTGTCCTGGGAACTGGCATCTCCTGAATAGCCTTGACCTTAGCAGGGTCCACTTGAATACCTTTATCACTGACCACGAAGCCTAACAACTTCCCAGATCTTACCCCGAAGGTGCACTTGTTCGGGTTCAATCTCAGCTTGTACAGTTTCAACCGGTCAAACAATTTTTGCAGATGATCTAGATGCTCTTCCTCAGTCTGGGACCTAGCGATCATGTCGTCCACATACACTTCGATCTCATGATGGATCATATCATGAAATAAGGCAACCATGGCACGTTGGTAGGTTGCCCCAGCGTTCTTCAACCCGAATGGCATGACCTTGTAACAGAAGGTGCCCCACTGAGTAACAAATGTAGTCTTTTCCATGTCTTCAGGTGCCATCTTGATCTGATTGTAACCTGAAAAGCCATCCATGAAAGAGAACACTTTGTGCTGGGCCGTATTATCAACAAGGACATCAATGTGAGGTAGAGGGAAATCATCCTTGGGGCTGGCCCTGTTCAGATCCCTGCAATCGACACACATTCTGACCTTACCGTCCTTTTTAGGTACCGGCACCACATTAGCAACCCATTGAGGGTAAGAAGTCACTGCAAGGAATCCGGCATCGAACTGTTTCATAACCTCGGCCTTAATCTTCTCGGACATCTCTGGACGCATCCGACGGACCTTTTGCTTAACTGGAGGACAGTCTTCCTTAGTCGGCAAGTGATGGACCACAATATCGGTATCCAACCCTGGCATGTCTTCGTAGGACCAGGCAAAGATCTCCATACAATCATGTAACATCTTGGTTAACCGTTGCTTCACGCTGAGCTCTAGGTTGGCACCAATCTTTACCTCTTTCCTGTCTGCCTCAGTACCCAAGTTTATGATTTCCACTGGCTCTTCATGGGGTTGAATTGCCCTCTCTTCCTGAAGCAACAGCCTTGCAAGCTCGCCAGGCACTTCGCAATCATCTTCACCTTCGTCTTCGGCTAAGTTGATCGGATTTTCGAAGTCATAATTGGCAGTAGCAGAGTTGTTATCAGTGAGATCCAGAGTGGATTGGAACCTGTATGAGTGTGTGTGTGTGTAAATACAGCTGTTTTGAAAATTATGTAAAGGAAAAGAAAGACAGAAAAGGAACACAATATTTGCAATGCGAAAAACGTCCAAAATTTTCATTCATGGTATATGAAATGACAGTTCGTATGCCCTCACAAATAGAACCACGGTGCCTCGGGTAAGACACCGGGCCATAGAGTTTATCATTGTTTATTACAAAATAACAAAACATAGGAATTCATTACTTAGTAACAAAAGAAACAGGGAGATTGTCCTTTGCGCTCCAATTGTTAAGTCCACCGTCAGTTGCCGGGTAGATCCAGCTATCAAACTCAGCCTCATCAACTTCCTCTCCATCCCCGATAGCATTAACTCCATGAGCAGGCAGGGGAGCTGTCACCACATTAGGCTTGTCAGATGCCTCAAACTGTACCTCCTTAGCGTCAATAAGGTCCTGCAGCTTGTTCTTTAGTGCCCAACAATCATCGGTAGAGTGCCCCGGGCTTTCTGAATGGTAAGCACAACGAGCATTCGGGTTGTACTTGGGAGATGTTGTATTGGGGAACTTCGGGGCTTCCCTGACAGTCACTAAGTTGGTGGCTAGCAACTGTGGCAGAATCTGTGATAGGGTCATGCTTAACCGGGTAAACTCTCGCCGGGGTCTTTCAGCCCTTTGAGGATTATTCGATCGAGGAGCGGCAGCAGGCTTAGCAATCATCACCGCGCTGACAGATTGGCGGTGCTCAGGTCTCTCTGATTTCCTAGAACCATACACGGCACTAGACTCCTTTTTGAATGGTTTCTTTTCTGAACTAGATGATGCACCCTTTGTAATCTTCCCAGACTTTAACCCAGCTTCAATCCTTTCTCCAGTCAAGATTAGATCAGTGAACCCAGCAGAAGAATTCCCGATCAGATGGTTGAAAAATGGCCCAGATAGGGTCCCCAAGAACATGTCTACCAGCTCCCGATCAGTCAAAGGTGGCTGCACCCTGCCAGCCAGGTCTCTCCACTTCTGAGCGTACTCCTTAAAACCTTCGCTTGCACCTAACGCCATACCCTGGAGTTGGGTACGTGTGGGGGCAAGGTCGGCATTATATTGATACTGCTTATAGAAAGCAGTAGCCAACTCCTCCCAGTTACGAACTTTGGTCCCATCCAGCTGATAGAACCATTCGAGATGAGTCCCTGAAAGACTCTCCTGGAAGAAGTGGATCCATAAATTCTTATCCGCAGAGTACGGCTGAATTTTCCGAACATAGGACCTTAAATGCAGCTTGGGACAAGACGCCCCATCATATTTGGAGAAGGATGGTGCTTTGAACTTATGGGGGATAATCACACCAGTCGACAAACCCAGATCTCCGAAATCCATCCCAGGTACCTGTTGGATCTCCATAGCCTTCAACCTGTCCTCCAGTTGTTTATATCTGTCATCTGAAGGAGGGTATTTCTCTTCATCAAAATCAGTCTCGTTGTCGGAGACGACCGGACTAGGAACCTTTACTTCTGCCTGAGAAGGACTCTTGCCAACAGAAGAACCAGCCTCTTCATGTTGTAGAGTATTGCCAAACCTTCGGCCCGAGTTGAACAGAACAGTTCTTCTCTTCTTCTTCTTCTCCTTCTTCAGGAGCATAGCCTTCAGTTCTTCTTGGCCTTTAGCCAGACCCTTGATTAATTCTTGGAATTGTGCATTCTGCACCTGAAGAGCCTTGATTGATGTCTCAGTTGATGCAGATTCGGGATTCATGATGCTGAAATAAACAGCGAAGAACTGTAAGCAACCTGAAAAGAGGAAAAACCTGCTATGCACATGATGTATGAAATGCGTATGCAATGCATTCAAGGGTTCGAGAGTTCAAATTTGTTGTAGACAAAAAGGAACACACGTTATCATTAAAGAAATCATTGTTTAATACATCAAAGCCTCATGGGCAAAAAGTACAAAAATCAAATCAATCCCAAAATACACTGCGCATCCTCTTCGGAGCTATGTAAGTGTTGAGGTTCCTCTCCTCATGCAACAGGCGGGTGAGCTCCAAGACCTTCTTTTCGCTGGCATGTAGACTGGTCTCAAGAGAATTCCTTTCCTCCTTAAGCTGGATCCAGCTCTTCTGCATCTCATCCCAGGATGTGGGCATATCAGGGTGCTGAATAGTGTAGGACGCTTCCCCTTCCGAGACTGGTTCTTTGATTACTGGGAGCATGTGAGGATAAGGCATCACTAACCTCTGAGAGCGGGCTCGTACCCACTTGAGATAAGGCTCCAAAGGGATGGAGTTCCTGTGCCCCAGTGTCTTGCTGTCTATCTTACTGGGCATCCTCCAGGCTCTGATAAATCTCTGGCGAAGTCCTTGTGCATCATTGTCGAAGTCAAAAACTATGTCGGGAATTAACATGTCATGAGGACCATCCCTCCGAGCATAACCAAACTGTCTCCAAGCCAGGCATGGGCTATAAGTAATACCTCCTCTGATTCCAAGTAAAGGAACATTAGGGTACTCCCCGCAACGATCAATGATAGTGACATCTTCTCTGGACCTAGGGCACCAATGTATATCTGCATGTGTAAGAGTCATTAACCGTTGTGACCATCTCAAACCCCGCTCATTCTTCAAGACTGATTGCGGAAGGTGCGAAATAAACCACCTTCCCAGGAGAGGAGTGCAACACATAAGGACACCTCTTTTTCTCATGGTTCGAGTGTAACATGAGTGAAGGATGTCCCCCAGCAATGTAGGTATGGGATTCCTGGACATAAAGATCTGAACAGCACTGATATCAATAAGTTGATCTGGGTTAGGGAACAACACCAAACCATAGACAAGGAGGGCCACAACCTCTTCAAAAGCTTGCAAGTCAAGGGAGTTCCAACATTCAAGGGCCTTTTCAAACAGAAACCTGGCTAAGAACCCTTTGATACCACTTCTAACTTCCCAATGTCCCTTGAGGTCAGATGACTGTAGGTGCAAGGCTTTAGCAATCTCTTCAAGCTTAGGTTCCTTTTCTGTACCGTTGAAGGGTAGCTGATCAAGGATAGGGATCTTCAGGAGCCGGGAGAACTCCTCCAATGTAGGTACCAGCTGATAGTCCAAGAAGGTGAAACAGTGATGCAGAGGGTCAAAGAACTGGAACAGGACCTTTATCATATCTTCCTCAATGTTGGTGTTGACCAAGCTGATGAGGCTTCCATGCCTTTCACTGAATGAAGAGTTCTCGGGAATCCTGGATATAAGCTCCTTAAGCTGAGGAGGGATCCTTACAAGACTGATTTGAATGGTCTTTCTACGAACAGTTTCCATGTCCTACAAAACAAGAACAAAGATGAAAATCTGAACCCCTGAAATGGTTAGTCAATGCATATGATGCTGGATGATGTCATGATGCTATGATTAAACACACCACAGATATTTACAAAGACAAACATGTAAGGCACACAAGGCACACAGGACAAGCCCTTAAGGTTTAAGGCCAGCATGGGGTCTGGGTAGTACCCTCTTGAAGTTGGTGGGTTCAACCTGTCCTAATCAAAGTAACCGGGTTCTTAGAGGATCCCAATATCATTGACTACCCTCAATCGGTCATAACTCCAGCATCGCAATCTTTTCTTGCGGCCAGAACCATCACGAGAGTTTAGCCTCAATGGGCGTAGCATACTGCTACAATTCTAAAGGCCAAGTTGTGTCAATTAAGGTTCTAAGGTTGTTGGTGCTTAATGACTCCTCAGAAGACCCATATTCTCCTCGTTGCGACACAAGGGATATCGGTACAGACCAAGGTGCCACACCAACGTAGCCACTGCTTCACCTGTGTCGGTCTACGCCGGACAGGTCCCTCACAGCTTATGCTACCTAAACAGGGTATCCCCAGATCCGGGTTAGGGTCTATGTATCTCCGATGCAACCCACAATAGTAAAGCAAGCAAATCAATACAAGTGAAAACACAGTTATGAACTAGCCCTAAGGTACACCTCACTTTATAAAGGGTCCCCAGCAGAGTCGCCAGTTCTGTGATCGGTGGATCTGGAACTGACTGTTTAACGCTGGTTCGCGAAATGTCGCGGAAGCAAGAGTCGCCACCGTCTTTTATTTTCTCCAAATGGAAAGGACAAAAGCACAGAAAAATTCCTTATAGAGATTGCTCTCGGTTCGGGAGGTAGGTTATAGAAAGGGAAGGTGTTAGCACCCTTTCTATCCATGGTTATCCATGGGCTCTTAGATACTTGCTCAATGTGTTTTCAAAAATGTTCATTTGCTTTTCAATGTGGGTTTTAAAAAAGTTTCTTTGAAAAAATTTCAGTTCGACTCGTACGTCAGAGTGTTTGAAAAATTTGCTTTGAAAGCTTTTGAAAAGTGTTGGTGTGAAAAGATTTCAGTTTGTTTTGAAGAGAGCAAGTATCTACGAGTTGTCTACCTACCCTAAGGAATTCGTCTGTGTAAATGTCCTTTAAAGTAGTGCCATCCCACCATTGAGAGGTAGGTAGCACCACCGTTGGAGGTGTTCGGGTCAATTCGAGTTTGTAGGGACATGGTGATCACCAGAGCAATGGGAAGACACCTTAGAAGCTACCCTCATGCCAGGTTCCCGGATCATGAGGACTTACTAAGACATCCTCTACCCGACGATCACCTTTCGAGGCAAGGCAACAGTGAGGCGTACCCTAGGGGTGGTGTGTGCGATTCGTGTGTCGTTTTCATTGATTTTTGTCTTGTCATGTTCATTGGTGTTCTACGCTTGATTTTATTATGTCCATTCATTCTTGCATGCTTATTTAACAGTTAAAATATTTGCGGGAAAGTAAATTCTAAAGCTATTACAAATGGCGCGGGTCCACATCGCCAAAATTAAACCGGACCCGATTTGACGGAAAATAAATAAAGCAAATAAAATAAAAGTGCGAAAAAAGTTTGAGTTACAACGCTTTGGGAGAAATACATAATTATTTAAGCAATAAAATAAATACGCAAATTAAACAATTAAAAATATGGGCGTTGGACCCTTTTGCAAAAAATTAAAGTTAATGAATTTAATTAATTAGAATTAATGAGGAATAAAAAATTAAAAATTAAAAAGGAATGTTTTTTTTGGTGTTTTTGTATTTTTAAGATTTAATAGAAAAAATAATTAATTAAAACTAAATATTAAACCTAATTCTAATTATTTTAAGTTTATTAAGAAAATATTGACCTTTTTTAACCTAAATAAAACCCTAATTAATTTACAAGTAAATTATGAAAATAAAATAAGTAAATAATGTTATGGTAAAAAAAAGGAAAAGAGATTAAAAGGAAAAATTATCAATTACCTAATTCTATGTTTTTTTGATTTATTAAAAAGAATTAAAATTGCAAAAAAACCTAATTATACTAAATTCAATTATACAATTTATTTATGAAAATAATTAAAATAAAAATATTTATTACATTTTGTCTTTTTCTGATTTTTTTTGTATATTTCATAATTTGTAAAATATAATTAATTAAATTAAAACAGTTGAATAAAATAAAATAACAATTCACAATAAAATAAAAATAAGTAAAAAAAAGGAAAGAAATTGCAAACCAGGGGGGGGGGGGGGGTTCAGTCCCCAATTGTGAGGTGTGATCCAAGAAGCTGGCCCAATAAGCTTGCAATTCGTTGACTTTTCCATGCATTATGTGGCATGTTGACTGGGGGTGTAACGTGTTCATCAATTCTATGCCTTTGGATTGATCTCCAGGGGGACGTGTCATGCTTGATTGGGAGGCACATAGTATATCCACACATTAAGCGCTGCATGGGATTAGTTAATGAAAAATAATATTGAACATGTGAAAGACCTGGGGTTCGAACCCAGGTCATATGCCTTGCCAAGAGACTCGCTTGCCATCTGTGCCATTGAACGCTTTTGATATATGAATAATCAATAAATATTATAAGAATAAAACAAAAGGTTAGTGGATTAAAGCGCGTAAATTCAAACCAACGAATCACAGCTCGCCATGTCTTCATCTTCCTCGCGTGCCTGAAAAAATAAAACACAATAGCAACGGTTTTCGCAGCGTGGCTTTAGGTAGGCTATTGGAAAATAGTGAATAGCTCCTCAACGCTCATAAATTGAGCGCGAGGGTAGATTCCTCTCCGTCTCCATGTGCTGAGTCTAATGGTCATAGTCTCAACCTCTGATTTTGCCTTATTGTAAAAGCCCTAATTTATCCTCCTGAAAACCCTAGAATTTAAACATGGTGGAATCGAATATAACGCATAATAATTCAATCAAAACATTGGGTTAGCTTCAGAACAAGGTAATTAACATGAATCCATGAATAAAAATCACAAAGAATGTATGAATCATGATGCACGACTCTGAAATTTTCCTTGCACAGATGCGGTTTGTTTTACCAGTTCTTGGAGTTTTGAGGGATGATTCTGATTGGAATACACTCAATAGGCCTTGAGCAAGCTTTTTGAATGAAAATTAAGCTTTGAATCGCTTCGTAACCTTGTTTTCAGAATTTGAGTTTCTTGATAAAAATCCAAGTTTGCAATGGTATTCTCTGCGCAGCTTAGAGTGTCTTATGATTAGGTTTTGATTCAAGTATTTGTATGGAAGGCATTAGGTTAATAAAACTAGCACAAATCCAAGGCATTCATTGTTTTGCATATTTGATTTTCTTAAGATCTTTTTGAATCTTTTTCAAGTGCATTTTGTGTCAATTAGCCTAAATCACACCAAATCTTTCCATGTTGGGATGTGTACGAAATATTGAAGCTGAAATGTGTACAAAAAGATTTGTTTGGTTCATTTAGATATTTTTCACATATTTAATTGATTTAATTGAATTAATATAAATAGAAATTCAAATAAATAAATAAAAAATGAGAAAATACTTCCCTTTGGGCCAAGTGGTCGTGCATATGCTTGGAATGATGAATCATGGAAGAAAAATGGGCCCATTAGCAATTTTAGGTCATTTGAACCATTGTTGACTTTTCAAAATATCCAAAAATTTCCCAACTTCCACAAGGCATAACTTGCTCAATTTTTAAGCTTTGCACATGTTCTTGGACATTTTGGAAAGGTCTTTGAGTCCTCTAACCAATTCCTTTGGTCCCATGTCATTTTGATTTACAAATCTCAAGTTATGGTCTTTGACTTAAAGTCCCTTTTTGTTGACTTTTGAAAATGACCTATAATGTTGAAATTGATAACTTTTTGTGAGAGCATTTCTTGGACTTGAAGTATGAAGATGAGTTGTAGGAAATGTCTTTCTCTTAAAAATGAGCTTTGGATGGAATTTTTCTGATAATCCATGTGAAAGTTATGCCCTGGTCAATTTCAGTTGACTTTTTCAGCTGTCCAAATATAGTAACTTTTGCATCTTTGATGACTTCTGAGCCAAATTTTGAGAATCATGATCAAGCATTGATCAAATGATGTTTGTGGCTTCAAAATGATATATTGACCAAAAATTTGAACTTTTGACTGTCAAATGACCATTTTGCCCCTACAGTTGACTGTAGTGCAATTTAGGGTTTTGACTGTGCAATTTTGAGCTGAATGCCTTGAAATTTTGTATGAGGATGCTTGACCATATTGGTAGGCATGTGAGACTTGATTGGACCTTTGAAACCTTTAATTTCTTGATCAGAACACAAACCCTAGTTTTGACTGTATAGGAGACAGTTGGACTGTGCAACCCTTGGGGAATTTTGTGACTTGGCTTGGCAATTTCTTGAAGAATATGGGAGGGAAAATTTTGGGGTACAACACCTAGCATCGCCCGAAGACCAAAAGCGTCGCCGGGCGACGAATGACAGAAGGTTGAAAAATCAACACAGCATTCTGCACTTTTTCGGCCATAACTTTTGAACCGTAACTCTGATTCGCGCCCGGTTCGAAGCGTTGGAAAGCTTATTCAATGCTCTTTCTAAAAATGACAAAATATAAACCAAATTTATGTTTTATTATTCTTTGATTTTGAGCCTTATTCATTGACAAGTTGCTCAAAATCGCGCGTTTGAAGCCGTGTCTTGGAAACTTTATTGCCCATGCTCCAAATATGCATCAATACCTACAAAATGAATGGAAAACATCTAACGGTACCCTATGTGCAAAAAAACATAAATAAACACAAACTAAATGTATTTATACAAAAGTCGGGTTTATTCAATGATATTAACAACAAAAAATCGATAAGTGCAACAAAAAGTAAATAGCTATAAATTGCACTTATCAAACTCTCCCCAACTTGAACTATTGTTTCTTCTCAAACAAAGTCAAATAACATAAAGAACAAAGAATGATAAATCAAAGAATCACGAATCAACAGGTTTTGATAACGGAAAACAAATGCAGTGGTTTAAATAAAAAACATTACACACGAAGAAACATACTTACCACTAAACTACGAAGATAACATAAACATGAAACAAATGCTAAATACAAAGAATATGACAAACATTCAAAAACAACACTTGGTCACAAATGAATCACACCTAGCAAACATAATCATCGGTAGATGAAAAACACACAAAAATGAGGTATTTTCACTCATCCAACAATCTTGCAAATAATAGACTAAATTATGCATTCATCAAAAAATTTACATGAAAATATAAAAGCAAGAATCTCAAGGGATTTTCAAGGTTGTAATGTGGCTTGGTTAACAAACAAGTGATAGGTCATAAAGCTAATCGAAACAAAAACTTGTCTAAACCTAAAGGAGTAATCACTTCCACAAAGTTTCAAACAATAGAATTTCAATCAAAATTCTTCTTCATCCCAAATTTCAAACCAACACACATCACTTATTCAACACAACATTATTCCATACTCTTTTTGTTTTTCTTTTTCAAAGCTTTTCTATTTTTTCCTTTCTTTTTCTATCACTTTTTTTTCTTCATTTATTTTCTCACTTTTTTCTTTTTCTTTTCAACCTCATAGCAATCAACCAGAAAATGCACAATCATTTTTCTCCCCAACATGAATTCAACCATACATTAAAATGAATACTCCCTACTTTATAAGGTAAGGTAAAAATTCAAACCAAAACAATGGTTGAAGGTTCAAGAAAATAACGAATCAACATCCATGCAAAAAGGGAAACTAAACACTCATAGACAAGTATTTAACAAATACAACATGGATATTGACAAAAAGCTCAAAAGGGTTACTAATGATCACACACTCACAAGGTGAATTGACTTATTTGGCCAAGGTAGTTGTGCTCAAAATGAAACAAAAAATGCCTTGATCATGTTCAAGCTTTTATACAATCAACACAAACAAAAGATTAAGCATAATAAAATTAAGTTAAAACAAGAATTGTGGTCTTCAGCATACGTGAACAATGGAAAGCTACCACATAAAAAGGGTAGGAACTAAAGTGATTCACAAATGAACAAGTATACAAAAGAATGAATGGCATAAAAATTGTAAAAAGTATAAGTATCATGAATATGTTAAAGTATAGAAAGCGATAAACACATACCTCGAACGTGTACAAAACTTTAACAAAATCATTACCATGCATTCGCAAGTCGAAACGATCAAACATGACAAATCACCTCAATATTCTACAAGTTACCGTACCAAAACTTGAGTGCAAACAACAACAAAAGAATTATAAAAATAATACTCCTACAAAATTTCAATGTATAAAATTTACAATATATACAACGAATGAAACTCCTCAAGCTAAACACGACAAGCTTTCGGAAAACACAAATTGACATAAAAACAAATATAAATAACGATATGAAAATCAGATGAAAATGAATTAACAAGTTGAAAAGTGGAGATTTGAAATTCAGAATATTTCCTTGTTTCAACTTGTTAAAACACAAATCACCACACACATAAACAAATACAAACAAACATGCTTGTTTTACGTCGTAAGCTCGACGACTTTATTGTGCGAGCTAGTAAACTCTTCTCACCATGCCATGGTATTGTCACACCGTACAAACCTAAAGAAAGTGTCTTAACAATCACACAACAAATATTACGAAAACAAGACAATTCACCATAATACGTGAAAACACATATATGCACAAATATCATATACAAGTTAATGTACAATTTCTATACAACATATACATTAATTAAAAAACTCAAAAACAAAAGAATCATCGCAATGTGAAATCAATAGAACCAATCCTCGACAACGACATCATTTTGTTGGAAGCGGTGTAGCGGCAAGCAACAAAAGTTTTGGAAATATTTATCCGGGAATTTATTGTGTCCTCAGAGATTGGTTATTGAATTGTCGTTCGACAAATCTCACGTTAATGAGTTTGGGGATAAATGGGCTTGTAAAGAAAATATTATCAACAGAAAATAAATATAAAAAAAAAGTAAAAACTAAGGAAGAACTTATCAAGCATGTATATAATCTACTCATCACAGACTTAAATCTATCGACCAGTTACATTCAACCTAACAATACTCATCAATGTTACAACGTATCACTCACAACCTAAGTCATTTCTAACCCAAATTGAGAGACCGATTGTATCACTAAGGAAATGATCTCTTTACCTCCTCAACAACAAAGAAGACAACTATGTTACTCGCACTGACGATCTCTCAGCGCAGCACAACCAACACATAGGCATTAAGCTATGATACTTTATGTGAATGCTAGCTCTAAATCTAGCTTTAGAGTTTAGATACTAATAGATAATCATCCTAGATAAGAATCTAAGCAGTATATGTCTACAACAACTCAAATCCCTAACACAAAGCAAAAATCTAGGACAACAATCGACAAAGATTTATAAAGCAAGTTTAATATAACGCCATGGGTGACAAATATACATAAGTTCAGAGTAAATACATGTACAAACTCAACACATAAAGAATACACAAAGAGAAAGAGAAATGAACCACAAATCTCCCAGTTTGTCAGCATCGATTGATGAGCAATCCACCCCGAATCATCCGTATGCAAGCTTCAATGTTGTTTTCTAATCTAATCCTAACACAAAATGAAGTTTGATGGAGTTGGGGTCAAAAATACCCAAAGCCATACCCCAAAAATGTGTTTTTACACCTAAATACACATTTCTGACTGTCCAGCATCGCCCGACGACCAAAAAGCGTCGCCCAGTGACCAAAACAGCATTTTTCCTACACTACAGCTTGCCTAGCATCGCCCGACGACCAAAAGCGTCGCCCGACGACAAATGACAGAAGGTTAAAAAATCAGCACAACATTCTGCACTGTTTCGGTCATAACTTTTGAACCGTAACTCTGATTCGCGCCCGGTTTGAAGTGTTGGAAAGCTTATTCAATACTATTTATAACAATGACAAATTATAAACCAAATTTATGATTGATTATTCTTTTATTTTGAGCCTTATTCATTGACGAGTTAGTCAAAATCGCACGTTTGAAGCCGTGTCTTCGACACTTTATTGCTCATGCTCCAAATACGCATCAATACCTATAAAATTAATGGAAAAACACCTAACGGTATCCTATGTACACAAAAACACAAATAAACACAAACTAAATATATTTATACAAAATTCGGGTTTATTCAATGATATTGACAACAAAAAGTCGATAAGTGCAACAAAGAGTATATACAAAAATAACTACAAATTGCACTTATCAAACTCTCCCCTACTTGAACTATTGTTTATTCTCAAACAAAGTCAAATAACATAAAGAACAAAGAATGATAAATCAAAGAATCATGAATCAACAGGTTTTGATAACGGAAAACAAATGCAGTGGTGTAAATAAAAAACGGTACACACGAAGAAACATACTCACCACTAAACTACAAAGATAACATAAACATGAAACAAATGCTAAATACAAAGAATATGACAAACATTATAAAACAATACTTGGTCACAAATAAATCACACCTAGCAAACATAATCATCGATAGATGAAAAAAACACAAAAATGAGTTATTTTCACTCATCCAACAATCTTGCAAACAATAGACTAAATTATGCATTCATCCAAAAATTTACATTGAAAATATAAAAGCAAGAATCTCAAGGGATTTTCAAGGTTGTAATGTGGCTTGGTTAACAAACAAGTGATAGGTCATAAATCTAATCGAAACAAAAACTTGCCAAAACCTAAGGGAGTAATTACTTCCACAATGTTTCAAACAATAGAATTTCAATCAAACTTCTTCTTCATCCCAAATTTCAAACCAACACACATCACTTATTCATTACAACATAATTCCATACTCTTTTTGTTTTTCTTTTTCAAAGCTATTCTATTTCTTTCCTTTCTTTTTCTATCACTTTTTTTTCCATTTATTTTCTCACTTTTTTCTTTTTCTTTTAAATCTCATAGCAATCAACCAATAAATGCACAATCATTTTTCTTCCCAACTTGAATTCAAACATACATTAAAGTGAATACTCCCTACTTTATAAGGCAAGGTAAAAATTTAAACAAAAACAATGGTTGAGGGTTCAAGGAAACAACGAATCAACATCCATGCAAAAAGGGAAACTAAACACCCATAGACAAGCATTTAGCAAATACAACATGGATATAGACAAAAAGCTCAAAAGGGTTACTAATGATCACACACTCACAAGGTGAATTGACTTATTTGGCCAAGGTAGTTATGCTCAAAATGAAACAAAAAATACCTTGATCATGTTCAAGCTTTCATACAATCAACACAAACAAAAGATTAAGCATAACAAAATCCAGTTAAAACAAGAATTGTGGTCTTCAGCATATGTGAACAATGGAAAACTACCTCACAAAAAGGGTAGGAACTAAAGTGATTCACAAATGAACAAATATACAAAATAATGAATGGCATAAAATTTGTAAAAAGTCTAACTATCATGAATATGATAAACTATAGAAAGCGATAAACACATACCTCGAACGTGTACAAAACTTTAACAAAATCATTACCACACATTCGCAAGTCGAAACGGTCAAACTTGACAAATCACCTCAATATTCTAAAAGTTACCATACCAAAACTTGAGTGCAAACAACAACAAAAGAATTAGAAAAATAATACTCCTACAAAATTTCAATGTACAAAATTTATAATATATACAACGAACAAAACTCCTCAAGTTAAACACGATAAGCTTTCGGAAAACACAAATTAACATAAAAAACAAATACAAATAACGATATGAAAATCGGGTGAAAATGAATTAACAAGTTGAAAAGTGAAGATTTGAAATTCAGAATATTTCCTTGTTTCAACTTGTTAAAGCATAAATCACCACACACATAAACAAATACAAACAAACATGCTTGTCTTACGTCGTAAGCTCAACACCTTTATTGTGTGAGCTAGTAAACTCCTCTCATCATGCCATGGTATTGTCACACCATGCAAGCCTAAAGAAAGTGTCTTAACAATCACACAACAAACATTACGAAAACGAGACAATTCACCACAATACGTGAAAACACATATATGCACAAATATCATATACAATTTAATGTACAATTTCTATACAACATATACATTAATTACAAAACTTAAAAATAAAAGAATTATCGCAGTTCAAAATTAATAGAACCAATCCCCGACAACGATGCCATTTTGTCAGAAGCGGTGTAGCGGCAAGCATAAAAAGTTTTGGAAATATTTATCCGGGAATTTATTGTGTCCATAAAAATTGGTTATTGAATTGCCGTTCGACAATTCTCTCGTTAATGAGTTTGGGGATAAATGAGTTTGTAAAGAAAATGTTATCAACAGAAAATAAATGTAAACAAAAGTAAAAACTAAGGAAGAACTTATCAAGCCTGCATATAATCTACTCATCACAGACATAAATCTATCAACCAGTTACATTCAACCTAACAATAATCATCAATGCTACCACATATCACTCACAACCTAAGTCATTTCTAACCCAAATTGAGAGACCGACTGTATCACCAAGGAAATAATCTCTTTACCTCCTTAACAACAGAGAAGACAACTATGTTACTCGCACTGACGATCTCTCAGCACAACACGACCAACACAAAGACATTAAGCTATGATACTTATGTGAATGCTAGCTATAAATCTAGCTCCAGAGTTTAGACACTAATAGATAATCATCCTAGATAAGAATCTAAGCAGTATATGTCTATAACAACTCAAATCTCTAACACAAAGCAAAAATCCAGGACAATAATCAACAAAGATTTATAAAGCAAGTTTAATATAACACCATGGGCGACAAATATACATAAGTTTAGAGTAAATACATGTACAAACTCAACAAATAAAAAATACACAAAGAGGAAGAGAAATGAACCACAAATCTCCCGGTTTGTCAGCACCGATTGATGAGCAATCCACCCGGATCATCCGTATGCAAGCTCCAATGTTGTTTTGTAAGCTAATCTTATCACAAAATGATGTTTGATGGAGTTGGGGTCAAAAATACCCAAAACCATACCCAAAAAATGTATTTTTACACCTAAATATACATTTCTGACTGTTCAGCATCGCCCGACGACCAAAAAGCGTCACCCATCGACCAAAAAAACATTTTCCCCATGCTATAGTGCGCCTAGCATCTCCCGACGACCAAAAGCGTCGCCTGACAACGAATGACAGAAGGTTGAAAAATCAGCACAATATTCTACAGTGTTTCAGCCATAACTTTTGAACCGTAAATCTGATTTGAGCCCGGTTCGAAGCATTGGAAAGCTTATTCAATGCTCTTTCTAACAATAAAAACATATAAACCAAATTTATGATTTCTTATTCTTTTATTTTGAGCCTTATTCATTGACGAGTTGCTCAAAATCGCGCGTTTGAAGCCATGTCTTCGACATTTTATTGCTCATGCTCCAAATACGCATTAATACCTATAAAATAGATGAAAAAACATATAACAGTACCCTATGTACACAAAAACACAAATAAACACAAACTACATGTATTTATAAAAAAACCGGGTTTATTCAACGATATTAACAACAAAAAGTCGATAAGTGCAACAAAAAATATATACAAAAATAGCTACAAATTGCACTTATCACATTCCAATTCTTCTAGTTTAATTTTGATTCATGTTATATTATTATGTCTTTTGTTTGCATTTGTAAATAATATAAGATGGTTAGTTAGTTTTCATGTCTTTTAGTTTTTAGTTCATTTTGAAAATGCAAAAAAAAAATATATGAGAGTTTTTTTTAGTTTGGTACGAAAAAAAAACCAAAAGGAATTTTGTCCTATACATTCTATCATGTTGCAGTGTACATCATATATCCATCACATGCCCATGTCCCATGATTTAGGAATGTGTATACAAACAAAACAAAAATGCTACAAACAAAAGAAAAATGAATTGAAGGACATGAGAGATCTTTAGCAACAACATCTCCACGCACCCTTTGCCCAATTTCCCATCATCCCATCCTTGCTCACCATCAGAACCATATGCATATTCCCTCCCATGATTCCTCCAGCCATCATCATCTCATGATTTCATCCCCACCATGTACACCACATTATCATCACTTGCAAACATAACCAAAACAACATCAGCAAAACTGTAACAACATCAACATTCACTTTCATCCATCATGCCATATTGGATTAAACACCACATACACCAACATAACCAGTATTGCATCACATAAATCAATACCATACATAACAAAAAACCATCAGCTATTCACATACACCATATCCTAACCAATACAACATTCCGTACATACATCAGTAACAACTCACTATACCAAACCATTTCACACACACATACACTCAAAAACATAAAAGACCAATTCAAAAATCAATTTCAAAATAATAACTAATCCTATGATGAATCATATGAATCGCACATTACTCCATCAAATGGTCACAACTCAAATGGAAAAAGCCATGCCATGAGTTATGCTAAAACTAAAAACGAAAATCACAAAGATTTCACCAAAAATATCTCAATCATTTCCCACAATTCAGCTTCAAGCTCACACGTACCTAAAACCTTATAAAACAGTGTCCCTCTCATTTCATTTTTAATCAACACAAGAAGCATTGTTACAATGCAAAATTGAAACATAACCATAAAAATTCACTAAAGTTTCTTCTACCTAACTCTCTTAGAGCTTACATAAGAACTCTGATTAGAGTTGAAGCTAAACCTAACACGTCAACATATGCAAGAAACACATAGATTTTAGAATCTTTAATAAGCAAGAAGAATAAGAAGGAAAATTAGAAAGAAGGTTTGGAAAGCTTACACATTTGGATTTTCATCGACGTCGAAGTTCTTCATGATAATTGCTCCGGTCAGGTACTTTTTGTTGACTCTTTATTGTTTTGTTGGTATCACATTATAGCTTGTCTCGTGTTGAGTAGATCCCTTTCCTAGTTTATTGATTGGTATAATCTTAGGGTTTAATTTGATTTTAGAATAACTAGGGTTTTGGTTCGAAACTCTTCGATACAGCCATTGAAGAGGTTTTAGGGAGTTTGATGGATGGATCCAGACTCAGGGGGAAAATTAAGAGGGGGGGGGGGGGGGGGGGGATCTGTGTTGAATTTTTATTTATCTAGGTGGTACTCATTGGAGAAGACGGTGGCGGCCATCGTGTGCCATCGCCTTCTCTGACGACATTGGTCGGAGAAGTGTGTTTTTGGTTGCAAAGCATTTTCGTTTTTTTGGGTGAAGAAAGAGAAGAGTATTTGGAAATGAACTGGATATGTGGTTTTGTTTTGTTAAGATGTTGTTGTTGTTTTGACTCAGTGGTGACAATTTTCTCCCCCACCGGGACTGTTGTCAGTTCAGGTGGACCCTTCAATGAACCCCACGTGTGAGTCCCCACATCCGTACCATGCACCCTTTTATTTTCCACCATAAAATTTGGGTCAATCCTTGACCAGATGGGATCCAACGCCCCTGTTTACTCTCAGAGTCAACCTTGGTTGACTAGAGGTCCATTGGACCTCCCTTTGGAGTGTGGGTGTGATACGGTAGGAGAACTGACTTGAGGTTTTGCGTTTTGTGTTCGCAAATGTTTCGGTTTAGCAAGAGTCACCACCGACTTTTTATTTTATCCTAAGAAAAGGTCAAAAAGCACAGGAAAGACCTTTGAGATGTTTTCTTGGGTTCGGGGAGTAGATTATGAAAAGGGAAGGTGCAAGCACCCTTTTCATCCATGGTTATCCATGTGCTCTTAGTTACTTGTTTAGATCACTTGCTTTTGCTTTCCAATTGTTTGAAATGGTGCTTTGTGTGTGGTTTTTGAAAATGTTTTGAAAAGAGACAATCGTTGTGGCAACCTTTGTAATGATTCTTGTTTGAATGTATACAAAGGTGTTTTTGTCTTTTGAAGAGATGTTTCAATGTTTGAAAGTTTGATTTGGGAAATATTTTGAAATTGTGTTGTGAGGTATGTTTTGAAAATAACAAGGATGTTTTGCAAGTTTTGATCAAGTAACTAATAGTTATCTACCCTATTTTACTCAAAGATCTTTCCTATATGTTTTTAACCCTTTTTGATAGTGTTGTTTTACCATTGCATTTGGTAAAAAACCTTGTATTAGGATGTTAAACGGGACAGGCGCGGGTCATCGTATATACCATGATAGCAATTGTGTTAAGTATTTTTAGCAAATTTTTGAGGGACTAGATCATTTTTGTATAGGCAACCAAGATAGCGTCATCGAGGGACTATGATCTTTTGTTTTGTTTTTGTTTTGCCAAAGTACTCAACATGCATAACATGACCCATTTTTAAGGCAACAAGTGGATGAAACCCTAGGGGTGCAAGTGTGCACTGTGTATTGATTTTCATGCATTTTTATCTTTGTATTAGGTCAAACTATTTATTAATTTTGGATTTTTGCATACAAACCCTAATCTCTAATCATGGAATGATTGAAAGCGTAAATGCGTAAAATAAATCTATCACTATTACAACATGATTATGGGGATGGGGATACAATTTTTAAATGAGGATTATTTGGCAAGAAATTAAAACCCTAATTTTAATATTACATCCAAATTGAATAATGACATAAATAAATGAATAATATTTAAATAAATAATATTAAATAAATATACAAAATAATATGAATATGAAAAAAAAAGGTTTTGTTTATTTTTATGTATGTAAAAATATTTAATGTAAAAAGAAAGGAATAATAAAAAAAGATTATTATTTTTTATTAAGGGTAAACCCTAATTTTTCTTTTAAGAATACAAATATATTGAATATACTATTTATATACAATAAAATAAAATAATATATATTCAAAAATAAAATATACTTAAAAAAAGTATTTTTTAAGTATAAATAAAAAAATAAAAGTATAGTATTTTTTATGTTTTTATTCTCAAGTATTTATTAAATAAAATAAAAGTATGTATGAATATATTAATTATATTAGTTATGTATAATAAAAATAAAAATAAAATATATACAAAAATAAAAATATATTTAGAAATATATATTCTTTTTAGTGTAAATAAAATAAAGAATAAAAATAAAAGTATAATGTTATTATTTATTATTTTTCAAGTTTTCAATAAATAAAAGTATATACTATTAGATTATTTTTATGTCTAAAAAAACAATAAAATAATAAAAATAAATGTGAGAAATTATGAAAATATTTTTGGATATTTTTATGTTTGGCAAATATAAAATAAAAATCAGAAATGATAAATAAATACAAAAATATCAAATATAAAGAAATTGGGCCAGGGGGTGCATTCAGTAAAAGGGGGTGTCAATAGTGAGCCAGAACCAAGCCCAACCCACCACACTTCATCTTCAACCTCTGTTCAAAATTTCGCGCGCCCTGTATCAAACATGTAAAACCTGCATACGAGCTCTAATGCAAAAACACATAACATCAAAGTTGTAGGGTTTTCCAAGACGAATTCAACCATATAAAAAACTTGTCCTAACTCTCAAAGACCATAGAGAATTTATCTGGCCCTAAATCTTAACCTATTTTTTTTCAGGATGTTCATGGACCAAAATCTCTTAGCATGCTTAACTAAAATGAAAATTGAGCATATGTACAACTTCATGGCTATGAATACTACATTTCTTATTCACAAACCTAAGTCTAAATGTTCCTAAATAGAGAGATAGGAAGTTGATAAAAACATGTTTTAGCTGACTTCGTATATGGCAATGTGGAGCTTTTCAACAAGGCTTGAGATGTTTGGGAGCTTGCTTGAACTTCCTCTGACCTTCTCCAATGTCTAGCTTGCCTTGAATGTGCTTGAACAAACCTACAGAACTCAACCTGCAAAAGCTGAAATAAAAAATGGAAAACCCTGTAAATGGAGTTACAGTCAATGTTTAAGGGTTGGGATAACTTGGATAGGTTGTATGGAAAGTGTTTGAACAGGTTTGAGGAAAAACGCACGAGCAAATTGTGCTATGGAAACCAAACTGCAGGGAGTGCCCTGTTTTTCCAAATGAATATGATTTTGTGCTATGGGAGGTTTGAGGGCTCAAAGGTCCGTGTTTCTGACTCAAGGGGATGTGAGAAAGTTGTCTCAAATGCTTGCACAAGTTGGTTTTCACAGATGTTCAAGTTCTAGTGTATTGGACATGTTTCTTGTCTTTTAAGCCAAAATGAACAATGATGTAATACAAGCCTGTACAAGCTATCTATCAGCCTGCCTCTTGTGATATTGGCTCCTCAAGTTGGTGGATATGCTTTGCTGCACAAGATATTGTTTCAGGCTCAAGAGATGTGGTTTTGACATAAAGCATATTTTGGCAAAAATGGTAATGTTGCTTTTTCTACTTAAGAATTAATCTTGTGTGCAATGCCCTAATGACCAAAACAAAACCTTAGACCAATGGATTTGCATTTAATTATTGAGTATGAAATGGTTTTGAGGCCTGTAATCTAGTGAAAAGCAAACTGATTTGAATTTGCAACTTGTATCAATATGAACATGCCATGGATGAAAAGTGAGTTTTTGCCAACTTCAAGCCTTCGATTCTCCCTAACCACAATGAGTTTGGAGAGTTCTTGGACATTTTGGAAATCTTGAAATATGCTCTACATTCCATCTTTGAAATGCAATTTGAGATTCCAGGTGGAACTATGTGAAAAATGTCCATGAAGATAGGTCAAAATCCTGCCTAAACTAGGGCAAAATTTCACTAAGTTAAAAGTTTTAGGGACCCTTGTTCCAAAAATCATAACTTGAGATCCAAGATTCTTTTGGGAAAACTTTGTGAATCAATGTTTTAGACTTTGTATAGGACTACAACTTTCATGTTGGAAGTTTTGTTTGAATCCAATTGCATCATGGTGAAAATGTTGGGCAAAATTAGGAAAAATTAAGAAAATTTCATAACTTAGAAAAATTCTAAGTTATGAAAATTTTCAACTTTAAACCCTAATTTGCAAAATTGGGTTTCTTGATGAACAAGTTTCATGTTTTGACACATGTTGATGAAAAATGACCATTGGAACTTGATTTTGACCAAAAAGTCAAAGTTTGACTTTTCAGTGTACAGTCAAATTTGATCAATTGACTGAAAAAATTCATCTATCAATCTAATGCAATTGAGATCTTTTGAGCTTTGTGAATATGTAAAGATAATGCCATTGAGTCATTTAATCCATGCTTGATCCCAATTTGCTATTGGCTAGGTCAAAAATCAGAAATTGTCTTTGTGCAATCAAAACCCTAAAAATGACCATTTTGCCCTTTTGATGATCTGATCAAATTTCTTAAGGAGTTATGGTCCAAACTTGATCAAATGGTTCATATGAGTCTATAATGTTGATGTGGGTCAAAAATCATGAGGTTTGACTGTAAATTGGCTACAGTTGATTTTTCCCCAATACAGCTGATTTCTAGGTCAACTGTCCAATTGACTGGACAAAAATTTGATTCAAAGCTTGAAATTTGGTATGGACAAACTTATGAGTCCAATATGAAGTATGAAAATCACTTTGAGCATTATAAGTCCAAAATTCCTTATGCAAACTCAAACCCTAATTTAGGTCATCAGTGCAAGGAGATGTCTTGAGTAGTGCAAAACCCTAATCCTGTCTGGAGTTCAAAGAGTCTTGTGAGGGGAAATCTTGATAAAATGAGGGAAAATTTTGGGGTACAACAGTGGGCCTCCCTCACCTTGGGCCTAGCATTTTTTCTTCAGTATACACCCTAAATTACTTCATGTTCAAGCCCATTCTTTCTTTCTTTTTTTGTTCTTTTTTTATTATTTCTTTCACTTCTTTTTGTTAAATCTTGTATTTTAACTTTCTATTATTTTATTTTAATTGTTTGATTAATTTTGTTAAACAATTCAACTTAATTTAATTAATTAATATTTTGATTAATTTTATTAAATATTATTACTTAACTTAGTTAATTAATTAATTATGTATGACTTTGTTTGGACTTAATTTTTTGTGTGCTTGGATGATTTATTTTGCTTGAGCAATTTTTCTTATCTTCTTGGCCAATATTTGATTTGCTTTCTTTTATTCTTGATCATTATCATTATTTTATTCATTGCTTAATAATGTTAATCACAATATCAAACCCCTTCTCAAAAATAAATAATTCTTGATTCAATATCAAGCCTATTTCAAAACCTTTATAGGTCGACCGCTTTTAGCATCGCCATCAACCTCACATAGCTTACTCTTGGGCTTTCTTAAAATGAGCTCTTCTTGCACCCCTTCATATAGCTTATTCTTGGGCCTTCTTACAATGAGACCTAATCTTTAATTAATTCATTGGCGTGCTTGTTTGTCTGGGCTTGTGATTATTGCTTTACCTTATCCTCATTTGATCAAGTGTACCCCCACTCCCATTGAACTTATAATAATTTTATCGTTTTCATTTTATTTGTTTCCATCTTACGTTGCACATAAAATAAACCAAGCCTAAAGCATACTCGATCCATATATTGAGCCACACCCCAAACTTGTAAGTGGATTTCCTTGGGCATCACTGAAGCTACCGACAGAAAACAGAGCCGCCACCGAACTGTATTTATCCCTAAGGAAGGGGAAATATCGATAAAACCACAAGGGAATGGATAAGATGGTCTTGCGACTAAGAGAAAGGGTAAGGGAGTCGGTTATGCGAGGGGAAGGTATTAGCACCCCTCACATCCGTTGTACTCAACGGGATCCGTTTTGTTTGTTTGTCTTAAAGGGTGGGTTTATCTACAACTATGCTTGCTTAAAGGGAAATGAATGGTTTTTATTATTGCGTTCGTGAGGGTTTCGCGACCCTTTGCCTACATATCCAATGGAGGAATCAGAACACCGTAGTTCCTCTAGAAAATGGTTTGTTTGTTTGTGTTTTTTAGTGGGCGATGTTAACGCACCCATTCTAGCAATAGGCATGGCCGGTATCACGGTAGAACAAAGATAACATGCCCTTCGGGGGAAGTTTTGATTGGTTGAGTATTTTACGAGTTTTAAACTAATTCAAGTAATGATTAAATGTTTTGAATGTTGATTTGTGAATGATAAGTTTTAATGACAAAAGAAGAAAAGGGTAAAAAGGGGGGAAACTAGAAAAATCCCTAATGTTGTCATGCATGGGTTTCATCCTAAGGTCTAATTAGTTCGCATTTTAAATAAGAGGAAACTAACCATCCTACGGAAGCCTGTTATAGGTAAGAGGAGACAGTGTTTGTGAAAGGTGGTCGTGTTTGGTGATCATGGCTCAAGTAACAAAATATGTAGCATTAGGAGAAGTGTAAGTAGAATGCTTGGGGTATGGGAATTGAATCGGGTTATGATTAACCAAGGGGTGTACTTGATTAATCTCGTGAGAATAAGTGCTCCTACCCTCAACCATGAGACCCTTTAAGACGATGCTTGGTACGTGGACCAAGGGGAGGGAAATTGCTTCAATGAATAAGATGAAAAGCCCATACAAGGTGTCTATATGCATGGTCCTAAGGAGTGGGACTAGTGTGGTGCTAGTATTCTAAACGACCAATTGAAACAATCGGTCGAATAGTTGTCACTGTAGAATAGCCCAGGAGCAAACTATGAAATGTGTGCGGGTGTGCATTTTGTCGGTGGATACCTGTTCATTGATGATGAGCCATAGAGGAGGCCAAGTGTTTATACGTTGGATAAAATATGAATGATTGGCAATTTAAACATACAGAAAAATAGCGAAAGAAACAAAATTCTAAATTATTACAGACCATATGGGGATGGGAGTACAAGTTTGATGAATGGAGATGAATCAGATCGAAAATTTGAATAAGAATCTAGTTTAAACAAGCAATACAACCAAATCGAAAATTAACAAACCAACTAATTAAACTATCTATAAAATTAACTATTCTACATATCCAATAATATTTAATAAAAATTAGTTTCATATTTTTTGTATTTTATATTTTTTTATGAATTTTTAAAATAATGAAAATACTAAACGAAAATTAAAACTTAAATTCTAAACGTATTTTGGTGATTTTTATTATTTCTCTTAGGAAAGAAAACATTAAAAGGGAATTAAAGGTAACTTTAAATATTATTTCTTATTTATTTATCAAAAAGAATTAATTAAAAGAAAACTTAACCTATTATAATATCTTTGTATTTTTAGATTAGTAAAGGAAATTAAAACCAAAACATAATTAAAAAAAAAAAAGAAAACCAGGGGGTGTAAATGAATTTCCAGATGGGCTACAGTTTTGAGAGCAGCAAAAGCCCAACTTCTTGAAACAAAAAAAACGAAAAAAGACACAAGGGCAAGGTTAAGTTGGGTTCTAGATGGACCAGGTCAAAGTAGACCCGGATCTGAATCCGGTTCCAAACAAAAGGCATTTGGGTTGAAGAAACCCTAGCAACGAGAAATCGCCTCCTTCCTCCCTGTGAACAATCGATCTCATTCAATTCCCTTCGTCTTCTCTGTCCTCTCAAACATTCTCACGATTTCTCTTACCGAACCCTCTCAATCTCTCATGATTCTCATCATCTTTCTCTATCCGAAACCACAACAACAATACATTAATCTCAAGCTGAATCGGTAGTACCTCTGTTAACTGTAACAAATATTTCTCATCCTCACTCTCTAAACCAAAATCAACAACAATGATACTCCTTCCATGGATTACCTTTCTTGCAGCTAATGGTTTAATAAACAAACATAAAACCGTTGATTTCTCACTTTCTCAAAACAGGTTCTCTCGGTTCAGACCTCTCACTCTCTCAGCTTCGATTTTCATCTCATCTAACAACAAATTATATCTGTTTCTGAATCTTTACATATACAAACAACAACAACAATCAAACAGTGCTCTCAGAATCAACACTCTCAAGCAGCAGTAAACATACCACATAAACACATGCAAAAAAATGGAGTTCTAAAAGTAGAAACAATCAAAACAAAATCTGAGCAAGTGATTTTAAAGTAGCAGAAAGAATTGAAATGATTTATCGACGGATAAGAGATTTACTCTGGTTTGTTCAGGTACAGTGCCTCGATTGCATCTCCTATCTTTTTATTTATTTTTTGAAATTCTGCTCGAAAATCACGCGATGTTGTTGTCGTTGCAGTTCTAAGTTGTTACCATGTCGTCAAGATGCTTGGTGCAGAATTTGCCGTCGATTGCTGTTGAGTGATCTTCTTGTGAAGGAGTCACAGTTGAATGATGAATGTTGCTGCTATTCTGTTTCGAATATGGTACAAGTTGAATGAAGGTTGTGTTGAAATGTTGATGCAGGTTTGTTGTTGTTATAGGTTCAATGAAGAACAAGCTACCAAAGTTGCTGATTTGATAGTGTTTTGCAGATTATGGTGATGATGTATGAAGGTTGTGAAATAAAATCGTGAGCAAAGGTAGAATCTAAATTAGGATTTTTCTGTGATATTCCTAATATGACTCGACTAAAATTGGAGGTTTTCTTTTTGTGTGAAGTTTTTCTGTATTGATAGGGTTTTTTTAGTTTTTAACTGAGGTGAATTTCTGTTGTGAGTTTTTGGCTGTCTTCTAGATAAAAATAATGCCCCCTTGTTGTGTGTTTTTAAGCCCTCTTATATAAAGATTGAAGAGTGATTTTTAGAGGGAAAAGGTTTGGGAAATTTGAACAGATTATGATGCTGTTTTGTTGTCTTTTGAGTACAGGCCCTGCATATGTCTATTTTGGTGTTTGTATGCAGGCTGGACAGAATTATGCAGCAGGTTTTGGTTTGTCTCATTTTGATGTTATTTTGGGTTTGTTTTGGACAAGTTTAGGGTTGGCTTTACAAGGCAGGCTACTTAGACATTTTTATTATAGTATTCTGGCTTGTTGTTTTTGGTTGTTTATGCAGGGATAAAGGCTGGTTGGTTATGCAGTATGCAGGTTTTATCTTTTTCTCTTTTACCTCTCAATGATGTAAAGCTAGTGCTTTTTTTGAAAATTAATTCTGAAGGATTGGTACTTTCTAGGAACATGATGACACAATAGGGTGTTGTGAGTTACTTGATAACTTGTTATTTTTATGAATTGCTGCCTATTTTCATTTGCTGCAAACCTGCCCTTTGCTTGCCTTATGTTTGCTGTTGTTCTATTGTTGTTCTGCTTTGCTATTCTGGTGTGTCTGCCTTGGCCTGCTGTTGCTGCTTGTTTGCTAGCCTGTGGCTTGTTGTTGCTTTTTGTTTGCTAGCCTGTGGCTTTTGTGATGCAATGCTTGCTGGTTGCAGCCTTGGGCTGCTGTTGCATTTTGGCCTGTTGCCACTGCTGTTTTTGCTTGTGTTTATTGTTATTATTTGCTTTTGCCTGCTATTTTGTTAGCCCATATGATTGCTGCAGTATGTTTGTTTATTTGTCCTGCATTTCTTTGGCTGTTTCGCTTTAGCAACAAGAGAATATTTGCAATTTTTATTTCTTCTTTTTGTGAACCAAAAGGGAAACTTTTTGTGATTTGCAACTGGGAGAAATGGTCCATGGTTAAAGATAAACCCCTTCTGATTTTTGATTCCAAATACCAACCCTGATGATGAGCATTTTTATTTTAACAAATAATTGTTTGGGAAATTTTCACATATCAATTGCTTGCTAATTTTTCTTTTCTTGATCTTGTTTCATGAGCACAAGGGTGGAATGGCGAGCGAGGTTGAAAGATGAAGAGGCCATGGCGAGGAGTTAGGACGAGTGGCTTGAAGATGGAGCAAAGAGGCTTGAAGAAACAAACTTTTTTTTTTTGTAAACAAACATATTTGTAACTCGCATTTCACATTTGTGTCTCCTTTGCAATTTTCCCAAAAGAATGTAACTTGAATACAAAACTTGAACGAATCTTATGAATGATGAACTTTGTTAAATGGAAATTAAACAAATCTTGGATCTTTGATTAAAATTTGAAATTCTCACTTGAATGGTTCAGATGATACACTTTTCCTTCGTAACTTTAATTTCAAGAAATCATACATAATCTTCATAACTTGCGCCTCAAGTAAACCATGCGCCTTGTCTTTCAATTCCCAATATTCATATCATATCTAAACCAAACATGCACTCTCAACGAGAACCGTAACTTTAATGTCCAAACCACAAGTAACTTGTAACTGAAGCAACCAAACATGCCTTAATTATCATGAACCTCCAACCTTATTTCTTTGTAACGTGCTGACAAAATCTGTTCCACGATCCACTAGTCGAGAATCAGATGCGTTTCCCTTTTACCTGATAAGAAAACCTCAAAACAAAATTAGGCATAAAGAGGGCGCAACCCCAATACCTCGAACCAAAGCGCCTGATTCCATGAGACGCGGGATACATAAACGACTGAGTAATAAAATGATGCAAATGGAATGAAGAGTCCAAATCCAGAAAAAAATAAAAGAGATAAGGCAAATTTGGGGTACGACAACTGCCCCTATTTAATCGTCTTAAGCCTAAATGTGAGACTGGAGTCAGCCTTTCGTAGGTTCAAGGTGGAAGATGATTAAATACCAGGACCCGAAATTTTCCCTAGAGAGATGGTGTGAGTGTCATTTATTGGTGTGAATGTCTGTGGGGAAAGACAAACTGGTCTTCTGGTGGACTGGTCATGATGGATAAAACATGGATGAAAAAGAGTAGCTTGTACTGGGGTAACGGTGCCGATACAAGGTTTTTTTAGGGAATGAGTGGCAGGGTGACTGAAAGGATATGGTTGACAATATCGTAGTGACTGGAGGTAAGAAACTTAAAGATAACACGAAGGTAAAGTCTGCGGAAGGCTTACGACCTTAAGAATATGGCGCAACGGTAAGATCTATGGGAGACCTACGACCTTAGAAAGATGACGCGACGGTAAGATCTATGGATGATCTACGACCTTAAAAACATAACGCGATGGTAAGATCTACAGACGATCTACGACCTTAAGAGGATGAGAGGAGAGGGTAAAGTCTATGGACGACCTACGACCCCAAAAATATAACGCAATGGTAAGATCTATGGACGATCTACGACCCTAAAATGCAAAGGTAAGATCTACGGACGATCTACGACCTTAAGAGGATGAGAGGGTAAAGTCTACGGACGACCTACGACCCTAGGAAAGATAAAGTGAAGGTAAGATCTTCGGACGATCTACGACCCTAAAAAGATACCACTATGGTAAGATCTATGGATGATCTATGACCTCAAAAGATAACTCGACGGTAAGATCTACGGATGATCTACGACCTTAAAAAAAGATGATGAGAGGGTAAAGTCTACGGACGACCTACGACCCAAGGAATATAAAGTGAAGGTAAGATCTATGGGCGACCTACGACCTTAGAAAGATAAAGCGACGGTAAGATCTACAAATGATCTACGACCTTAAGAATACGAGGAGGAGAGGGTAAAGTCTACGGACGAACTACGACCCTAAGAGAGATAAAGTGAGTAATGAGAGTTGGGGAGCATGACGTACTAACACCCTGGTTTATTTTAGTTGGTAGTGTAATAACAAATGTTAACTGGGACTTATGAGAATGATATTCTTTGTGAGGATGTTTTATTGATTTGGGATTGATCTGACTCAGGCTTCATATGCATTTGAGGTGTGACATGATGATCCATGGATATGCTATGCGTTTGAGGATGCAATGCAGTATGTCGTGACGATCATTGTATGCAAAATGTCAAAAACTCATGAGGAAGTTGCGGAAAAGAAAAGAAATACAATGTGTAAAATGGCAATAAGAAAATCTCGAATTTCTGTTAAAACTGATATTGCTATAGTTCTCGCATCCTGGGTCGTCCTAGTGTCGTGCTTCCAAAGGATAATAGCTAGACCGATCCATCTCGCATTAGGAGGGTGTACGTGAAGAGTCTTCGTACTGCAGTCTCTCGCTTTTTGTCTCTAATTTTTGCCTGGATCGCCCTCTCAGGTTTCAATCCACCAGGACACCCATTTTTGCCTAAGCCGCCCTTTCGGGTTTTCGACTTAGCGGGTTATTCTCTTTTTTTTTAGCCCTAACTTTTGCCTAAGCCGCCCTTTCGGGTTTTCGACTTGTCGGGTCCTTTTATGCGTAGTATTTTTTGACTGAGTCTGAATTGACCAGAAGCGAAACGTCTTCCCCATCCATGTTTGTTAGGACCAGAGCACCTCCTGAGAAAGCTTTCTTCACGATGTACGGTCCCTCATAGTTGGGAGTCCACTTGCCTCTTGGATCAGTGTGGATTGGGAGAATCTTTCTTAAGACCAGGTCACCTGAGTGGAACTCTCGAGGCCGAGTCTTCTTGTCAAATGCCCTCTTGAGACGCTGTTGGTATAACTGACCGTGACAAATGGCTGCCAGGCACTTTTCTTCGATGAGATTGAGTTGGTCGAGTCTCGTTTGAATCCATTCAGCTTCATCAAGTTTAGTATCCATCAGAACCCTTAAGGAAGGAATCTCCACTTCGACTGGGAGTACCGCATCCATACCATAGACTAGTGAAAACAGAGTTTCCCCAGTGGAAGTACGCACCGAAGTTCGATAGCCATGCAGGGCAAAAGGCAACATCTCATGCCAATCTTTGTATGTTCTCACCAGTTTCTGGACGATCTTCTTTATGTTCTTGTTAGCGGCTTCGACTGCCCCATTCATCTTTGGCTGATAGGGTGATGGATTATGGTGCTCGATCTTGAACTCTTCACACATTTCCTTCATCATCTTGTTGTTGATATTTGACCCGTTATCAGTGATGATCTTGTTAGGAGTTCCATACCGGCATATGATCTCTCTTTTGATGAAACGAGTGACAACTTGCTTGGTCACATTCTTGTACGAAGCCGCTTCCACCTAGTTGGTGAAGTAGTCAATAGCAAAGAGGATAAACCTGTGTCCATTTGAAATGCTCGGCTCGATGCGTCCAATCATATCGATGCCCCACATTGCAAAGGGCCACAGTGAAGTCATCACATTCAAAGTAGTGGGAGGAACATGTATCCTATCTGCGTAAACCTGACATTTATGGCACATTTTAGCATATACACAATAGTCATTTTCCATCGTCATCCAGAAATAACCTGCTCATAGAATTTTCTTGGCCATGGAATGCCCACTAGCATGAGTCCCAAAAGAGCCCTCGTGTATTTCTCATATAATGGATTATGCCTCGTGTCTATCCACGCATCTGAGCAGAACCGAATCATAGTTTCTCTTGTACAGAACGTCTCCTGACAGTAAAACTTAGATGCCAACCTTCTGAGAGTCCGCTTATCACAAATCGTAGCACCTTCGGGGTACTCTTTCTTCTCAAGATATCTTTTGATGTCGAAATACCATGGCCTTTCGTCTGATACATCTTCCGTTGTGAGACAATGAGCAGGGAAAATATGTGTTGGCTCCTTGTAACGACAAATCCTTATACTGGGTGCATGATTAGGGTAATTGACTTTGAACATTGCTGCTAAAGTGGCCAGAGCATCTGCCAGTTGATTCGCTTCTCTAGGAATGTGCTCAAAGGTGACCTCATCGAAAGCGCGCAACAACTCAACTATGTAATCCATGTATGTAACTAAATTAGGGCGCCGTGTATCCCAATCACCTCGTACTTGATGTATCACTAAGGCAGAGTCCCCATAAACTTCAAGAATCTTGATCTTCAAATCAATGGCTGCCTCAAGGCCCATCACACAAGCTTCGTATTCAGCGACATTATTCGTGCAATCAAAACATAATATGGCAGTGAAAGGTATGTGAGTATCGCGTGGAGAGGTCAGAATTGCCCCAATACCATGACCCGTAGCATTTGACGCACCATCGAACATAAGAGTCCATCGCTCCCCTGGTTCAGGTCCTTCATTGTCATTAAGTTTCATAATATCCTCGTTTGGAAAGTCGAACTTCATGGGCTGATATTATTCCAATGGTTGGTGAGCGAGATGATCAGCAAGAATGCTACCTTTGATAGCCTTTTGGGTGACGTATTGGATGTCATACTCAGACAGAAGCATTTTCCACTGAGCCAATCTTCCTGTAAGTGCTGGTTTCTCGAAGATGTACTTTATCAGATCCATCTTAGATATCATAAGCGTAGAGTGTGTCAACATATACTGCCTCAAACGTCGAGCTGCCCACGTAAGAGCACAACAAGTCTTCTCAAGTAAGGAATACCTTGATTCACAATTAGTAAACTTCTTGCTCAAATAGTAAATGGTGTGTTCTCTTCGTCTGGTATCATCATGTTGTCCGAGCACACAACCCATAGATTCTTCAAGCACAGTCAACTACATAATGAGAGGTCTCCCGGGAACTGGTGGTATGAGTATTGGTGGTTCTTGAAGATACTGCTTAATCTTCTCGAAAGCTTCTTGACAACTCTCATCCCAACTAATATCCGGATTCTTGCATAGCAATTTAAAGATGGGTTCACAGGTAGCAATAAGATGGGAAATGAATCTGGCTATGTAATTCAACCTTCCAAGGAAACCTCGTACTTCCTTCTCATTTTTCGGCGCTGACATATCTTGTATTGCTTTTACTTTGTCTGGATCTATTTCAATTCCTCGTTGACTCACGATAAAACCAAGTGACTTGCCCGATCGAACCCCAAAGGTGCATTTGTTGGGATTAAGCCTTAACCTGAACTTTCGTAATCGATCAAACAACTTTTGCAAATGGACCAAATGTTCTTTCTCAGTCTTTGACTTCACGATCATGTCTTCCATATACACCTCAACCTCTTTATGAATCATGTCGTGAAAGAGAGTCACCATAGCTCGCTGATATGTCGCACCAGCGTTTTTAAGACTAAAAGGCATGACTCTATAGCAAAAGGTACCCCAAGGAGTTGTGAAAGTTGTTTTATCCATGTCTTCCGGAGCCATCTTTATCTAATTGTAGCCAGAGAACCCATCCATAAAGGAAAACACCGAAGACTGAGCCGTGTTATCAACCAACACATCAATATGAGGCAACGAGAAATCATCCTTCGGGCTTGATCTATTCAAGTCTCGGTAGTCAACACACATACGTACCTTACCATCCTTCTTAGGTATGGGCACAATGTTAGCAATCCAAGGCGGGTAATTTATCACAGATAGGAAACCTGCTTCGAGCTATTTCTGAACCTCTTCTTTGATCTTCAAGGCCATATCGGGTCTGGTCCTTCTTGGTTTTTGCTTTACAGGAGGACATTCTGGCTTGAGTGGCAATCTATGCATTACTATATCAGTGTCTAAACCGGGCATGTCTTAATATGACCAGGCGAAGATGTCAGCATACTCTTGAAGCAATTCAATCAACCCCCTATTTTCTTTGCTTTGTAAGGCGACCCCTATCTTGACTTCTCTCTTTACCTCTCCAGTACCGAGATTGACGACTTCTATTTCTTCTTGATATGGCTGAATGACCTTCTCTTCCTGTCTCAAGAGTCTGGCTAGTTCTTAAGGGACTTCACAATCTTCCTCACTATCTTCATTAGCACGATCGACTGGATTCTCAAGGATATAAGGAGCCATAGCATTATCATTTCCAACGGAGTCCAAGACGGATCTGCATGATCAATGATTTTATGTTTTATTTTGAGAAAGTGAAAAAGAATATTTAGAATATGAAAAGAAAAGTATTGCCATTTTTATTTTGAAAAAGTAAAAGTAAAAGAAAAGACAGAGAACAAAACTGTATGCGAAAGTGAGATTTTTCATTCAATGTTAAACGAAGATTGAAACATAAGGGGCCCCTTCTATAAGCTGTCAGTATGCCTTAGGCAGGACATACGACTTAAAATGGAAACAAAAAATTACACATCAAGGAAAATAACTTCAGGGATGTCCATGGCAGTCCAATTGCTGAGCTCCTGGTCCGACGCAACTTGATAGATAAATCTTGAAATATCTTCATCGTCACCTTCAACATCTGTGGAGAGTACTTGTCCTTCTTTTCTTACACCAGCACTGACGAACACTTCAGAAATTGGGGGAACCTGCTATCCTTTGAGAGGAACCCAACCAGCTTGTACGGAGGATAATGGCTGATACCCAAGACCAAAAGGATCTTTCTTCTCTGGAACTTCAATCAATTTGCCCCAACTGTCATGGGGAGGTCTAGCTTCTATGAGGGCTTTGGCATCCTTCAAAGAGGTCAGGGGTATCTCAGACTTCTTACATTCCACAACGGGGAATTTGTCAACAGTAACAATCTCCAGAGCTTGAAAGGGTAACT
Source organism: Vicia faba (assembly GCA_948472305.1). Taxonomy (NCBI): domain Eukaryota; kingdom Viridiplantae; phylum Streptophyta; class Magnoliopsida; order Fabales; family Fabaceae; genus Vicia; species Vicia faba. Next base: position 268,238,937 of record OX451738.1, read on the forward strand.
CTTGTACCTCGCCTTCCACTTCCACATAACGGTAAGTAGTCAGATTATTAATCACTATGTCTTCTTCCCCGCAAACAATGACAACTTAGTCATTCACAATGAACTTCAGGCGTTGATGAAGGGTAGATGTCACAGCTCCTGCTACATGGATCCATGGACGACCCAAAAGGCATGTATAGGATGGATGGATGTCCATAACATAGAATGACAAATAGAAAGTGTAGGGACCAATCTTGACAGGCAAATCAACTTCTCCATCCACCGATCTTCTCGAACCATCAAATGCTCGAACATTTAGAGTGGAGGGCCTCATCATTACTCCGTCCATATTCAGCTTAAACAAGGTAACCTTAGGCATCACATTGAGTGAAGAACCTGTATCCACCAAAACTCGAGATAAAACAGTGTCCAAACACTTCATGGAAACATGTAGCGCTTTATTGTAGGCTCTGCCTTCAATCGGGAGTTCATCATCACAGAAACCCAAACAATTTCCCACAACAATATTAGTGACGATCCCTTCAAACTGGGCCACAGAGATGTCTTGGGTAATATGAGCAGAACATAAGGTCTTCAATAAGGCGTTGCAGTGGGCCTCTGAACACAAAAGGAGAGACAAGATGGAAATCTTGGATGGTGTCTGGTTGAGTTGATCCACTACTTTGTAATCACTCCGGTTGAGAATTCTCAAAAGTTGCTCCGCTTCTTGTCCTACAGAAAGTTCGGGTTGATTATCCATCACTTGCTTTCCCCTGGCCTTAGCTATATCTTCACTATTAGTTTCCTTAGGAGGTGGTGGTGGAGGAGAAAATATCTGACCACTGCGAGTCATGTTACTTGTTCCCGTAATGTTGGTAACATTCTTGTCACCAACCGGAGGGCACTCATACCTCTTTCCATGAATATAGAATACATTATACTCCCATGGAACGACCTTCGAGTCGTTGCTTGTAGGAGGAATAGGAGCTTGAATCATTGTGGGGGTAATAGGAACCTGAACTGTTAACGAAATACTAGGGGTGGCTGAAAAGCTTTTCAGATAGTATGGGATTTCTAGGACATCAATCTCTTCTTCTTGGAATACTTTCTATATCTGTAAGACACCTTCATCGATCAACTGTTGGATGGCCTTCTTCAACTCAACACACTCTTCTGGTTTGGAAGAACATGTTAAGCAGAAGTCATGGAGTTCTTGTAGTACTTCATGCTTCAACAAATGTTCTCTGACAGTTTCCAAAGATATCTTAATTTCATCAACCTTTGATACCAAAACCCGTTCATTAACTTCTTCAATATCATGGAATGTTCCCCCTTGATGAGGAGGCATGGGATTATTTTGAATATTCGGACCAACAGGGTTGAAGTTGATGGCTTTTGCATCGATGAGATCTTGAACTTTGCACTTGAATGCTCTACAATTTTCAATTGTATGGCCTGGGGCCCCAGAATGGAATTTGCAATGAGCATTAATATCATATCCCATAGGGAGAGGATTTGGCGGTGGACCGAGTTCGCGCAATTGAACCATTTGACTAGCAAGTAATTGTGGGAGAAGCTGAGCGTAGGACATGGGAATGAGATCAAATCTTCTTTCAGGGGCTCTTTGTCTTGGAGGAGCTCTCGGGCCTTGGAGATGTTGATTCGGTTGTTGATAAGTTAGATGAGGTGCAAATTATTGTTGCGGAACATAATGTGGTTGTGGAGCGAAAGGCCGTTGTTGGGCCATCCAGGTTGCTGGAGTTGTAGCAGCATATACTTGAGGAACAAATTGGTTGGGAACAATAGCATGTGTAGGAAAATAAGGGAATCGGACTTGAGGAAATGTGGGAGTTCTTCCTTGGTTGATGATGATGGCATTGGTCTCGCCCTATTTCTTCTTAACAAAACCAGAAAATGGTTTTCTACTAATGCTTGCATTGTTGTTAACATTGTTAGGAACACCTTGAATCGTTCCAGCCTTAATGCACGTCTCAACGTGTTCACCAATAATGACCATATCAGATAAAGAAGTAGAAGTGCTACTGAGCATATGTTGGATATAAGGGCCTTGTAGAGTACCCATAAACATATCAATCAATTCACGATCTAAGATAGGAGGTTGGACCCTTGCAGCCAGTTCACGCCACCTTTGAACGTATTCTTTGAAAGACTCTTCAGACTTTTGTACCATCCCTTGGAGATGAGTACGGCTAGGAGCCATGGCAGTATTGTAATGGTAATGTTTCAAAAAAGCATCAGCAAGCTCTCCCCAAGTACTGACATGAGATCTTTCCAATTGCATATACCAATCCAACGATGCCTCGGTCAAACTGTCTTGAAAGAAATGCATGAGTAAAGGTTCATTTTCAGCATAGGCCGCCATTTTGCGACAATAGGAACAAAGATGAGTCTCTGGGCAAGAAGTGCCTTTGTATTTGTCAAACTCTGGGACTTTGAACTTGGGAGGAATAACTACCCCAGGCACGAGGCACATTGCAACAGTATTGAATCCGGAAGCCTTGATACCCTCCATGGCTCTAAGTCGCTCTTCGAGAGCATGATACATTTTTGCAGTTTCAGCAACCCCGACAGCAAGGTTCAATTGGGGTTCATCAAGATCAATAACATCATGATGATCGTCAACATCATTCCTCGGAGCACCGATAGGAGTCTCAACATTTGCATTGTCATTTCTCCCATTAGTAGAAGTGGAAGGAGCAGCAGTAGTAAGCTTGGCAACACTTTGGTGCAGTTCTTCTTGACCCTTGATCACGGAATGAAGGGTTTCTATAAGTTGATCCATGCGAGTACCCATAGTGTCCATATCCCGACGGAGTGCATTCTGATTCTCTTCAAAAAGATCCATTAGCCTTTGCTAGTTGCCTCTGATACGGTAAGGATGTGGATGAGTCGTCTTTGCTGTTTACTGGATTTTTTTCTGAGAAAAGGGACCCCAATGAGTTTTTGTTGTGAAAAAAATGAATGCATGGTAATATGGATGAATTCTTTATCTTCATTTCTGAGGAGACCCAAAGACTCGTCTATCCTTTAAAATTTCCCCTTTTTTGAAAAGCTATATCAACGAGACTTGTCTTTGGATTTCCCTAGATATGAGATGTATATGATGATATGGTGTCATGGTATGCTATGGCATGAAGTCTCAGCTCCATATATTCTGGATAACCATTGCGTAGTCTGTTGCACAGGCTGAAAGTAACAGGATCAAAAGTCCGACGTCACAGGCATGGAGTCAAAGTAACCATCCACGAGGTATTTACTAGGGGTTTATCACCTGCCGAACAAGGTTCTAAAGAGTTCTCGAAGTCTACGTCCTTCCTTTGGATATTACCGACGTCTCAATTACTTAGTAATCAATAATATTCACAGGAAAAACTCGCCCGAGTGCAATATCGTGTGACAACTACTTCCGAATTACCCCGTTATAGTCTCCGCACTGCACCTAAAAGGCCAGGATGGGTTAATGGTTCGACGGTCCTCAGCTTCTCGAGTTCCCAGGTCGAAAGCAACAACGTCTTCCCGATTACCCGGTAAACATCACTACTTTCAAGGGGACCTCCACTGAGTGGGGGATTTTCATGCCTCCTTCTTCGGGATTACTCCCTCAAAGTTAACATGACTATACCGCCCGTCCTAATCCTATGTGTAACCTAAGTCCGGGTATAGGACTTATCAAAAGTAATCACCAAACCCAACATCACAATGTATCCAGAATATGTGAGTAGCAACAATATATGAAATATATACAAAAGAAATAAAACAGTAAAGCAAGATAAAGCAAATAAATAAACACCCAAAAAGACAAATAACAAAACTAGGAGAGACTCGCTAAAGTTCCCCAGCAGAGTCGCCAGCTGAAGCTACCGGCAGAAAACACAGAGCCGCCACCAAACTTTATTTATCCCGAAGGAAGGGGAAATATCGATAAAACCACAAGGGAATGGATAAGATGATCTTGCGACCAAGAAAAAGGGTAAGGGAGTCGGTTATGCAAGGGGAAGGTATTAGCACCCCTCACATCCGTTGCACTCAACGGGATCCGTTTTGTTTGTTTGTCTTAAAGGGTGGGTTTATCTACAACTATGCTTGCTTAAAGGGAAATGAATGGTTTTTATTATTGCGTTCGTGAGGGTTTCGCGACCCTTTTCCTACGTATCCAATGTAGGAATCAGAACACTGTAGTTCCTCTAGAAAATGGTTTGTTTGTTTGTGTTTTTTAGTGGGCGATGTTAACGCGTGCATTCTAGCAATAGACACGATCGGTATCGCGGTAGAACGGAGATAACATGCCCTTCGGGGGAAGTTTTGATTGGTTGAGTGTTTTGCGAGTTTTAAACGAATTCAAGTAATGATTAAAGGTTTTGAATGTTGATTTGTGAATGATAAGTTTTAATGACAAAAGAAGAAGAGGGTAAAAAGGGGGGAAACTAGAAAAATCCCTAATGTTGTCATGCATGGGTTTCATCCTAAGGTCTAATTAGTTCTCATTTTAAAGAAGATGAAACTAACCATCCTACAGGAGCATGTTATAGGTAAGAGGATGTGGTGCTTGTGAAAGTTGGTCGTGTTTGGTGATCATGGCTCAAGTAACAAAATATGTAGCATTAGGAGAAGTGTAAGTAGAATGCTTGGGGTATGGGAATTGAATCGGGTTGTGATTAACCAAGGGGTGTACTTGATTAATCTCGTGAGAATATGTGCTCCTACCCTCAACCATGAGACCCTTTAAGATGATGCTTGGTACGTGGACCAAGGGGAGAGAAATTGCTTCAATGAATAAGATGAAAAGCCCATACAAGGTGGTTATATGCATGGTCCTAAGGAGTGGGAATAGCGTGGCGCTAGTATTCTAAACGAACAATTGAAACAATCGATCGAATAGTTGTCACTGTAGAATAGCCCAGGACCAAATTATGAAATGTGTGCAGGTGTGCATTTTGTCGCTGGATACCTGTTCATTGATGATGATCCCAAGAGGAGGCCAAGTGTTTATACGTTGGATAAAATATGAATGATTGACAATTTAAACATACGGAAAAATAGCGAAAGAAACAAAATTCTAAATTATTACAGACCATATGGAGATGGGGGTACAAGTTTGATGAATGGGGATGAATCAGATCAAAAATTTGATTAAGAATTTAGTTTAAACAAGCAATACAACCAAATCGAAAATTAACAAACCAACTAATTAAACTATCTATAAAATTAACTATTCTACATATCCAATAATATTTAATAAAAATTAGTTTCATATTTTTTGTATTTTATATTTTTTTATGAATTTTTAAAAAAATGAAAATACTAAACGAAAATTAAAATTAAAATTCTAAACGTATTTTGGTGATTTTTATTATTTCTCTTAGGAAAGAAAACATTAAAAGGGAATTAAAGGTAACTTTAAATATTATTTCTTGTTTCTTTATCAAAAAGAATTAATTAAAAGAAAACTTAACCTATTATAATATCTTTGTATTTTTAGATTAGTAAAGGAAATTAAAACCAAAACATAATTTTTTTTTAAAAAGAAGTAAACCAGGGGGTGTAAATGAATTTCCGGATGGGCTGCAGTTTTAAGAGCAGCAAAATCCCAACTTGAAACAAAAAAAAAGGAAAAAGACACAAGGGCAAGGGTAAGTTAGGTTCTAGATGGACCGGATCAAAGCAGACCCAGATCTGAATCCAGTTCCAAACAAAAGGCATTTGGGTTAAAGAAACCCTAGTGTGATCGGTGGAAATAGAACTGACTGTTTTTTTAAGCTGGTTCGCGAAATGTCGCGGTAAGCAAGAGTCTCCACCGTCTTTTATGTTCTCCAACATGGAAAGGACAAAAGCACAGCAAAATTCCTTCTTTGAGAATGTTTCTCGGTTCGGGAGGTAGATTTATAGAAAGGGAAGGTGTTAGCACCCTTTCTATCCATGGTTATCCATGGGCTCTTAGGTACTTGCTCTTATGTTTTCAAAAGATTGTTTGCTTTTTAAGTGTGTGTGGGTTTTGAAAAAGTTTCGTTTGAAAAATTTCTAAGTAACTCTTGTATCAGTCCTCAAGAGTGTATGAAAAATTTGTTTGAAAACTTTTAGAAAGTGTGAGTGCGAAAAGTTGTTTTGTTTGTTTGAAAAGAGAGCTAGTACCCAGGAGAATCTACCTACTCTAAGGAATTAGGCTGTGTAAGAGTCCTTTAGATAATGCTATCCCACCATTGAGAGGTAGGTAGCATCATCGTTGGAGTTGTTCGGGTCAATTCGATTATGGGACATGTGTGGTCACCAAAGCAATAGTAGGACACCTTAGAAGTAACCCTAATGTCCTAGATCCTTTTTTATCCGAGGCCACCGTTTCAAGGCAACTGGATCTTTAGACAGGAGGGCGACCTCTAAGACACCCTATACTTGATGACCACGCTCGAGGCAACCAGTGAGGCGTACCCTAAGAGTGGCATGTGCATGTGTGTTCAATTTCAGTTTATGTTTATCTTTGAACATGTTATTTGTGAGCTACAGATTGATTTTATTTTTCATACAAGTCTTTCGTGCATTTTTAACAGTTAAGAGTGCGGAAAATAAATTGCGAAAAAGGTAAATCTAATTATTACAAGGCGCGGGTATATACATCGCCAAAAAACAACAACCCGTTTGGAAAATAAAAATGCGAGAAATAGTAAATAAAGAGATAAACCTAATTAACTATTACATTTCCGGAAGCAGTTACATAAATAATCAAAATAACGAATTGAAACCAAAATGCGCGCGAAAGAATGAATCGGGATGTCTTGAGGGTTTTGACCCTTTTTGAGAAAGAATTGAATTTTTGTCCCTTTTTTGCAATTAATTAAAAAATTAAGCCTAATTACTAATTGATTAATTATTTATTAAAAGAAAGAAAAAAAATGTTTTTTTTGTATTTTTATGTTTTAATAAAATAAAAAGGAATTAAAAATGTCAAAAGAAAAGCCTAAGTCTAAATTTGTTTTTTTATTTATTGTAAAAAGAAGATTAAAATTAAACCTAATTTAAACTAAATCAATTTATTAGTGTTTTATTTACAAAAATAATTAATAGTGAATAATAAAAAATATTTACATTTTTTAGTTTTTTTTGAATTTTTATGAAAAATGTTAATTATGTCAATTTTGGTGGTAATAATAATAATTAAAAAAAAATAATTAATAACTAAATTAGAAAATATAAAACAAAAAGAAAAAGAATGAACCAAGGGGGGTGTTGGACCCTTAAGGAGGTGAATCCGGAATTTCTGTGGCCCATTTGCATCAAGCCCTTTTGACTTTTGAAATTGCCTGGAGCATGGGTTGCCCAGGAGCATGGTGCTCCTCATCTTTTGGCCTTTGGATCTGTCCTTTGAGACACTTGGCGTTTGGATGAATGAGATTCCATGGTGGGATACCTTTGAATATCTGGATGCAATTACGTTATGGAAAATAATATGGAATTTGGGGGGGGGGGGACTTGGGAATCGAACCCAGGTCCCAACGTTTGCAGAACACCTGGCCAACCACTCAACCACTTGAACGCATTTGTTAGAATAACAAGAAACAAATATAATATAAAATAAACACGTTATATGCTGAACAAAAGAAAAGTAGCGCGCATATTTTGAATGAGCCAATGGCGCTTCACCACATCATCATCTTCTTCCCTAAACCTGCAAAAAATATATTAGATAGCGGGGGTTTTTAACCCCAACAACCTGCAAACGTCAAAAATAGAAAATAGCTCCATGATTAACATAAATTGTTCACGAGGGTTGGGATTGGTTCGTCTTGATCTCCTGAGTTCAACCATGGGCATCATTAGTCCTAATTTTACTTGTATGGGAAAGCCCCAAATCCAGAACTCGGAAACCCTAGATTTCATTCATGGTGATTTCTGTTTCACTGCATAATAATTCAATTAAGTAATACCAACAGCTTTATAGGGATGCAAGCAATACAAAACAAGCCATAAATCTCATCAAATGCTCATGAATCGTGCATTTTGATTCTTAAAAAAAAAAAGACAAACCGTGGAACTGTGGTGGACGATTCCTTGAGTTCTGGCGCTTGGCTTCGCTTGCAAAAGGTTCCTCATTGTCCCAGCAAGGTGTTTGAATCCTTAAGTTGCCTTGAATTGGCCTGGAGTATGAAGATCAGTTTCAAGCTTTCTTTGAATTTTTTTCAATATGGCAATGGCTCTGCATCAACTTTTACACGTGAATGGCTTTAGGTTTAGGTTATGCATATGTATGGGAATAGAATTAGGTGATATGATGAGCCTTAAACTTGTGCAATTAAGTTTTGGATTCTTGTTTGACCACCATTAAAGGACATTCCAAACTTGGTTCAAATTTTGAATTTTATGCATAAATAAGCTTGGCACGATTTTGGCAGCTAGCGTATGACACATAAAAGTCATTCAAATCAAAAGATGTTATTTAATTAGTTTTTTTGATTTTATTTGAATTTTATGGATTTAAAATGAATTAAATCAATAAAAATTAAATAAAATAGAAAAATTAATGTTTAATCTTGAAATTAATCATGGGACACGTGTATGGTATGACAAGGCTGAATCAAGTGGAAGAAAGTGGGCCCTTTTGTCAAAAATTGAAGTTTCAAGGATAGTTGACTTTTGCCATTTCACAAAAATTTCCCAACTTCTCCAATGCATATCCTGCTCAATTTTGATCATATGGACATGTTCTTGGACATTTTGGAAAGGTCTTGAAGTCCTCTAACCAATGCCTTTGGTCCCATGTCATTTTGATTTACCAATCTCAAGTTATGGTCTTTGACTTAAAATTCCTTTTTGTTGACTTTTGAAAATGACCTATAATGTAGAAATGGATGACTTTTTGTGAGAGCATTTATTGGACTTGGAATGTGAAGATTAGTTGTAGGAAATGCCATCCCCTTCAAAATGAGCATTGGATGGGATTTTTTTGATGAACCATGAAAAAGTTATGCCTTGGTCAAGTTACAGTTGACTTTTCAACTGTAAAAAAATAGAAACTTTTGACACCTTGATGATTTTTTAGCCATGCTTGTGGAATCATGATCAAGACTTGATCAAATGATGATTGTGAGCTCAAAATAAGATGTTGACCAAAAATTTTGACTTTTGACTGTCAAATGACCATTTTACCCCTACAGTTGATTGTGAAGCAATTAGGGCTTTTGACTGTGCAACTTGATGCTGTAAGTCTTGAAACTTGGCATGTAGATGCTTGACAATGTGTATAGGCATATGTGACTTGATTGAGCCCTTGAAAACCTCAACTTCCTTGCAAGAACCAAAACCCTAATTTTGACTGGCTTAGGAGGATGGTTTGAACTGTGCCACCCTTGAGTAGACTTGAGCAAATTGAGATGATGCTTGTCAAAACTTTGAAGAATATGGGAGGGAAAATTTTGGGGTACAACAGTTGCCCCTGTTCAATCTTCTTAGACCTGAGGATGTAGATTGGCTTGTGTGCCTTTCGTGATCCGAAGGTGGAAGATGATTGAACACTAAAGTGCCCAGAAATTTGCACTCACATAGTAGAAAATCAACAACGTGATGTCGGGAATGGGCTTACAGATGCCATTTGGAAAGATGGTGGATAGGAGGATGGGCTTATAGATGCCATCTGGAGATGTGACAGAATCTCGTCGGGAATGGGCTTATAAATGCCATTTGGAGATATGATGGATAGTTGTGGAGATGGGCTTATAGATGCCATCTGGAGATGTGACAGAATCTCGTCGGGAATGGGCTTATAAATGCCATTTGGAGATATGATGGATAGTTGTGGAGATGGGCTTATAGATGCCATCGGGGGTGTCGATCTCGTAAGAGATTCCTTAGCGAGAACTTGCGTACTTGAGATAGAAAGATAATTTCCTGGCCTGTTACAGGGGTTGATCTTCAAACTCTTCATGTAGATATGCCCTGGCTAGATACAGGTATCGAATCTACAATCAATTACTCATAGATATGCCCTGGCTGGATACAGGTATCGAATCTGGAATTGGTCATCTACAGATATGCCCTGGCTGGATACAGGTATCGAATCTGGAATCAGTCGCTCACATATATGCCCTGGCTAGATATAGGAATCAAATCTGGAATTAGTCGTCTACAGATATGCCCTGGCTGGATACAGGTATCGAATATCTATACTCTTCATGCAGACATGCCCTGGCTGGATACAAGTATCGAATCTACAATTAATCATTCACAGATATGCCCTGGCTAGATACATGAATCGAATCTGGAATTTGTCGTCTACAGATATGCCCTGGCTGGATACAAGAATCGAATCTCTAAACTCTTCATGCAGATATGCCATGGCTGGATACAGGTATCGAATCTACAATTAATTACTCACAGATATGCCCTGGCTGGATACATGAATCGAATCTGGAATTGGTCATCTACAAATATGCCCTGGCTGGATACAGGTGTCGAATCTCTAAACTCTTCATGCAGACATACCCTGGCTGGATACAGGTATCGAATCTACAATCAGTTACTCACAGATGTGCCCTGGCTAGATACAGGAATCGAATCCGGAACTTCAAAAGGTTGTTTACAGACATGCCATGGCTGGATACAGGTATCGAATCTTCAAACAATCGCTCACAGATATGCCCTAGCTAGATACAGGAATCAAATCTGGAATCAGTCGTCTACAAATATGCCCTGGCTGGATACAGGAACCGAATCTGGAATTGCGACAGTTGATGGTAATCATCTTTGGGTTGACCCTTTTCCTGAAAAGGCAAAACATCAGTTGTATGTAATGTCATGATGTATGAAATGCATGATGTCATGATGTCCTCAAAAATAAATGAGATTGTGTGATATGATGCGTATATGCATACGTCATGGTGTATGATAATGTAATGTTTACGAATGTATTTTCGTCTAGGAAAATAAATCCTTGACGAATGTCGGGAAGTTGAATCCTGGGCTGATGTTGAAGAGTGAAGTTCTTCATTTCCGTTGGGGATGATGGTTGCAAGAATAAACCGGTAAGAGAAGATGACTCTATTGGGGAATAAACTTGGTGAAGAGATTACTCTGTGGGGAATTACTCTATGGGAAGAGATACTTCACTGAGGTTTTGATGAGAACTCCGCTGGGGATTCCGTTGATAAGTTATGTTGGGGAATTTGATGAACTCCGCTGGGGGTAGGAAGAACTTCGCCGAGGACGATCTTTCTGTGGCAATTAGTTGAGGATAACCTAGTTATACCCTGGTGGGGAATAACCTTTGAATAAAGTCGGGGAGACGCGTTCGTGCTCTGCAGGGGATAAGCTTCCAGAATCTACTGGGGATAAGCTTCCAGAATCTACTGGGGAGATTGATACAACTCTCCTGGGGAAACTTTTGGACTGCACTGGGGAAGTGGCTCCACTGGGATGTCTTGTATTCCGCCGGGGAACAATCTTATATTAAGACTGCCGGGGATGCTTGCTTAGGAACATCTGTATACTCCGCTGGGGAATATTGAGATTTTCTGGGGATACCCAACTTCCTTAAGGCTGACAGTAACCTAACTCTGCTTGGGGAGAGTGTCGCTGACTTGCTGGAGATACTATGCCTTTTTAGGGCTGATGAGAGACCAACTCTGCTCGGGAGAGAGTATTACTGATTCTGGTCTTACTCTGCGGGGAGTGAAGGTATCTTGGTCACATTCTTCAGCCGAACCCACCTTGGTACATTGGTGGACAGAGCAACTAGATCGCTTAGATAATTCATTATTGTCCCTGTTTCTAATGTCACCTGTAATTAATCCTTTGTTTCGCATGCAAATATTTATGAGTTAGCAATTAGTGTCAAATGCATATATCAAAAATGAACATTGGACGTTCTTTGCAAAACAAAACAGATAAAAGAAAAACAGTTGGCAATTTGTCTGGAAAAATGGATTTGTATTGATTTTGAATTTGCCTGTAAATAGGCGTTTATGTACAAGAGGCTGACGTCCTAGTAAGAGAAAACCGCCGAACAACAGAGTTTATACAATTTTGTGAAAAGGAAAACAAAACAGCTATGTGAAAAAAATAATCCCACTGGGTTCCAACTCTGCTATCGCCTTTATGTCTTCAAGCGTCTCATCACTTCGCTGCTTAGTTGAAGAGGAAGCTGATTGATTGATGCCGTCTAAGCCTGATAGTTGATGCCGAATTCTGGATGCAAGGTGATCCAATGAGACATAATATTACGCTTATCCCTAACTTTTGCCTGGACCGCCCTTTCGGGTTTTCAGTCCACCGGGATACCCATTTTTGCCTAAGCCGCCTTTTCAGGTTTTCGACTTGCCGGGTGTACAGATTTTTTTTCATTTCATCCCTTATTTTTGCCCGAACCCTTTTGGTTCACCGGGAAGCCCTTATTTTTGCCTAGGTGTGTCAACCTAGCGGGTCTTTTATCATGCGTAGTATCTTTTTACTATGTCTGTATTGGCGGGGTGAGGAAGGTCGTCACCATCCATGGTGGTTAGAATCATAGCTCCTCCTGAGAAGATATTCTTAACCACAAATGGCCCTTCGTACGTGGGGGTCCATTTGCCCCTGGGATCACTTTGAGGAAGAATGATGCGCTTGATTACCAGATCCCCAACTTGATACTCTTGTCGTTTGACTTTCTTATTAAATGCCCTGATCATTCGTTTTTGGTACGTTTGACCATGACAAATAGCGGTGAGTCTCTTTTCATCGATTAGATTTAATTGATCAAGTCGAGTCTGGATCCAGTCATCTTCGCTCAAATCTGCATTCTTCATTATCCGGAGAGAGGGTATTTGGACTTCAATAGGCAAGACTGCCTCCATGCCATAGACCAAGGAAAAGGGTGTTGCCCCGGTTGACGTCCTTGCTGAGGTGCGGTACCCATGAAGAGCAAACGGTAACATTTCGTGCCAATCTTTGTAGGTCACTGTCATCTTCTGCACAATCTTCTTGATATTCTTATTCGCTGCTTCTACAGCCCCATTCATCTTCGGTCGGTAAGGAGAAGAGTTGTGGTGCTGTATCTTGAATTGCTCACAGAGCTCAGTGATCATCTTGTTGTTGAGATTGGTACCATTATCCGTAATGATCCTCTCAGGTACACCGCATCGACATATCAGGTTGTGCCGAATGAACCGTGCCACGACGTTCTTGGTTACTGTAGCGTAGGAAGCTGCTTCAACCCACTTGGTGAAGTAATCAATTTCTACCAAGATGAAGCGATGCCCGTTGGATGCCGTAGGTCTGATCTCGCCGATCATATCAATGCCCCACATTGCAAAAGGCCAAGGTGCTGTCAAGATGTTCAGAGGAACCGGAGGAATGTGCACCTTATCAGCATAGATCTGGCATTTATGACATGTCCGAGAATGTTGGTAACAGTCGGCTTCCATTGTGGACCAGAAATATCCTGCCCGAAGGATCTTCTTTGCCATGGTATGTCCACTGGAATGTGTTCCGAAGGTATCGTCATGCAGCTCTGCCATGATCCTTTCTACTTCAGTCTTATCCATACAACGCAGTAAAGTCGAATCATGGTTTCGCTTGTACAGAATGCCGTTGCTGAGGAAGAACTTTGCCGCGAACCTTCTCAGAAACTTCTTGTCGTTAACAGATGCACCATCGGGGTATTCTTGAGCTTCCAAGTACCTCTTCACTTCATGATACCAAGGTTTTTCAGTTACCTCTTCAGCCTCAAGATCACAACAATGTGCAGGTTCATCCAACTTCCAGATAATGATCCGAGGAGCCTCGTTGTCCCATTTGACTTTGAACATAGAAGACATCGTAGCCAATGCGTCCGCCAACTGATTCTCCTCTCTCGGGAAATGTTCAAAAGTTAACTCTTCGAAATGGGGGATCAATGTCAACACATACTCTTTGTAAGGAATAAGATTTGGGTGTTTCGTATCCCACTCGCCTTTGATCTGATTGATCACGAGAGCAGAATCTCCGAAGACACTCAGAAACTTGATCCTTAAGTCAATTGCAGCTTGAAGACCCATGATACATGCTTCATACTCCGCCATGTTGTTGGTGCAGTTGAAACATAGTCGGGCAGTGAGTGGAGTATGAGTGCCTTTAGGGGATATGACCACGGCACCAATACCGTTTCCTAAAGCGTTTGAGGCTCCGTCAAAGTGCATAGACCATCGGGATCCTTCCTCAGGTCCTTCATCCGGTCCAGGTACTTCACAATCAGTTACTACCATGATATCCTCGTCTGGAAATTCAAAGTTCATTGACTGGTAGTCATCCACTGCTTGGTGTGCCAAATGGTCTGCCAATACACTTCCCTTGATTGCTTTTTGAGTCGTGTATTGGATGTCGTATTCTGTCAAGATCATTTGCCATCTTGCTATTCTTCCGGACAGGGCGGGCTTTTCGAAGATATACTTGATTGGATCCATTTTTGAAATCAACAGAGTAGTGTGAGTCAACATATACTGCCTTAGCCGGCGAGCAGCCCATACCAAAGCGCAACAAGTTTTCTCGAGCAGTGAGTATCGGGTCTCACAGTCGGTAAACTTTTTGCTAAGGTAATAAATAGCGTGCTCTTTTCAGCCAGACTCGTCATGTTGTCCCAGCACACACCCCATTGAGTTGTCCAGTATTGTCAAGTATAATATTAGAGGTCTCCCTTCAACCGGTGGCATAAGAATGGGTGACTCTTGGAGATACTCTTTGATTCTTTCGAAAGCGGCCTGGCATTCATCGTTCCAACGTACTACTTGATCTTTCTTCATCAGCTTGAAGATTGGTTCACAGGTAGCAGTTAGATGTGAGATGAATCGGGCAATGTAGTTCAGCCGTCCTAGAAAGCCTCTGACTTCTTTTTCTGTCTTGGGGGCTGGCATCTCTTGTATGGATTTCACCTTGGCAGGGTCCACTTGAATACCTTTGTCGCTTACAACGAAGCCTAGCAGTTTTCCAGATCTCACCCCAAAGGTGCACTTGTTTGGGTTCAACCTCAGCTTGTACAACTTCGGACGGTCAAACAGCTTCTGCAGATGGTCAAGGTGTTCCTCCTCAGTTTGGGACCTTGCAATCATATCGTCAACATATACTTCGATCTCGTGATGGATCATATCATGAAACAAAGCAACCATGGCACGTTGGTAGGTTACCCCAGCATTTTGCAACCCAAAAGGCATGACCTTGTAGCAAAAGGTGCCCTACTGAGTAACAAAAGTGGTCTTCTCCATGTCTTCAGGAGCCATCTTGATTTGATTATAACCGGAGAAACCGTCCATGAAGGATAATACCTTATGCTGAGCAGTGTTGTCAACCAGAACGTCGATGTGAGGTAGAGGGAAATCATCCTTAGGGCTCTCCCTGTTCAAATCCCTGTAATCAACACACATTCGGACCTTACCATCTTTCTTCGGCACTGGAACCACGTTGGCAACCCACTAAGGGTAAGAAGTCACTGCTAGAAAACCGGTGTCAAATTGTTTCATAACCTCAGCTTTGATTTTCTCTGACATATCTGGACGCATACGGTGGACCTTCTGTTTTACCGGAGGGCAGTCTTCCTTGGTAGGCAGGTGATGAACCACAATGTCGGTATCCAACCCAGGCATGTCTTCGTAAGACCAGGAAAAGATTTCCACGTAGTCATGCAGCATCTAAATCAATCGTTGTTTCACACTAGCCTCCAGATTGGTACCAATCTTGACCTCCTTTTTGTCTGTCTCAGTACCCAGATTTACCGTTTCCACTGGCTCTTCATGTGGCTGAATGGCCCTCTCTTCCTGGAGTAACAGTCTTGCAAACTCACCAGGCACTTCACAATCCTCTTCACCTTCGTCTTCGGCCAAGTTGATCGGATTTTCGAAGTCATAACTGGCAGTAGAAGAGTCGTTACTAGTGGGATCCAGAGTGGATTGAAACCTGTATGAGTGAGTGTGTGTAAATATAGCTGTTTTGCAATATAAATAAGAAAGACAAGGAGCGCAAGATTTGAAATGTAAAAAACGTCCAATGCTTTTATTAATGATATATGAAAGTGACACACAAAAGCCCTCACAAATGAAACCACGGTGCCCCGGGTAAGACACCGGGCCATAAAGTTTAGTAATATTGTTTGTTACAAATTCAAAACAAAGGAGTTCATTACTGAGTGACAAAAGTAATAGGTGTAAAGTCTTTTGCAGTCCAGTTGCTTGGTCCACCGTTGGTCGTTGGGTAGATCCAGCTGTCAAATTCGGATTCCTCCACGTCGTCTTCAATAGCATTCACTCCCGGGTTGGTGATGAATACAGGAGGTCTTCCAATCCTTGCCTTACGCACAGCCTTCTGAGCTTCTGCAGTGAAACCCAAGCCAAATTTGTCAGTCTTTGGAGTGAAATCAGGCAGTCGGCCCCAGTTTGCGCAATCACCCTTCTCAATCACAGCCCAGACATCCTTTAAGGAAGCCATCTTCAAAGGAGAACCCTCTTCAGTCACAGTCTCTGCTGCTGTCAATGTCTGAGGCACCTCTTCAAAGTGTTGAAAAGGGGTCTCAATGAACTCCCCATCCATCTCTACATACCGAAACGAGTTGAGGTGGCTGACCATGTATTCTTCCTCCCCTGCACTGTAACAATCTTCCCTCTGACCGGGTATTTAAGCTTCTGATGTAGAGTTGAGGTCACAGCTCCAACCTTGTGGATCTAAGGACGACCCAGCAAACAAGAATAGGATGGACGGATGTCCATCACATAGAAAGTAGAATCAAAAACTTGAGAACCAACCCTGATTGGAATGTCAACTTCTCCATGTACCATCCTTTTCGACCCGTCAAAGGCCCGGACGACAATGTTACTAGGCTTGAGATCTAAACCCTCACAATCCAACCTGTCTAGGGCCTTCTTGGGTAATACGTTCAACGAAGAACCAGTGTATACCAACACATGGGAAAGAGTAGTGCCCCTGCATTCAATGGAGACATGCAGGGCATCGTTATGGTTCTTTCCCTTGGCAGTCAGATCGGCGTCAGAGAAACCCAACCCATTATCAGCAGTCAAGTTGGCCACACAATCGGTAAATTGATCAGCAGACGTTTCTTGTGGCACGTGGGCCGTCTTCAAGAAGGAAATCAGGGCCTTGGCATGGGCCTCTGAACACAACAACAGTGATAGCATGGAAATCTTAGATGGGGTGTGCCCCAGGTGCTCAACGACGTTGAAATCACTCTTCTTGATAATTTTGAGAATCTCTTCCATCCCTTGCTTGGAAGCTTCAACAGTGGTCTTCGGTGCCTCCGTCCGGGCAGGCACATCAGTAGCAACCCCTTTGCCCCGAGCGTCAGATGACTCGGCAGCAGGGGTAGACACAGGAACTTGGTCAGGAAGGGAAGCAGGCACACTGGCAGGTGTGATGACAAGAGGTCTTTGAATTGTTGGTGGCGCAATATCTGGTGAGAACAGCCTACCACTGCGAGTGACTTTGGCAGGCCCGGTGATGTTACTGACGCCGGTACTAGTGTCGAACTCTTGCTTTACTCCCAAAACATAAACATCTGCCCCATAGTGCCACGGGACGACTTTGTCAGACTTATAGGGGATGGGACCCGGAACAGTGATGATGATAGGTGCAATCTTGTGAACAGGCGTAATTTTGACAGGCTTCTTTGAGGGAGCCTTAGGAGGGTTGTTGAAAATAGTGACAATAGAAACTTCTTCGGTACAGACAGAAGGAACACCAATCTTCTTGAACAAGATCTCTTTGCTATCCATCAGGTTTTGGACGCCTGACTTCAGCAAAGGACAACCAGTAGGTGAAACAGCACATAAATGGCAACCTTTACTACATCCCGGAAATAAACCGGCCAGCAACAGGTTCCTCTTGACAGTCAACAGCGGAGTAGCAATATCATCCACAGAAGCTACATACAGATCCTCTTCCACAGCATTCACTCCATGCTGGGGCATGGGAGCAGTCACAACATTGGGCCTTTCGGGAGCCTCGAACTGTATTTCGTTAGCATCAATAAGGTCCTGAACCTTATTCCTTAGAGCCCAACAATCATCAGTAGAATGCCCCGGGCTATCAGAGTGATAAGCGCAGCGGGCGTTAGGGTTGTACTTTGGGGAGGTTGTGTTCACAACCTTTGGAGCTTCCTTGACAGTTACCAGATTGGTTGACAGCAGTTGCGGCAATATCTGAGAGAGAGTCATGCTGAGCCGAGTGTACTGCCTTTTGGGTCTCTCACCCCTTGGTTGGTTGTATTGCTGAGGAGCAGCAGCAGGCTTTGAAATTACCACCGCGTTGACAGCTTGGCGGCGTTCCGGTTTGTTCTGTCTCCTTGGACCATAAACAGCACTAGCTTCCTTCTTGAAGGGCTTCTTTTCAGTACTCGATGAGGCACCTTTCTTTATCTTCCCCGATTTGATACCAGCTTCGATCCTCTCACCAGTCAGGATCAGGTCTGTAAACCCAGCAGAGGAATTACCAATCAAATGATTAAAGAAAGGACCAGACAGGGTCCCCAAGAACATGTCCACGAGTTCACGGTCAGTCAACGGTGGCTGCACCCTGCCAGCCAGGTCTCTCCACTTCTGTGCGTACTCCTTAAAACCTTCACCCGTCCCAAGTGACATACCCTGGAGTTGGGTATGTGTGGGAGCGAGGTCGGAATCATACTGATACTGCTTATAAAAAGCAGTAGCCAAGTCCTCCCAGTTACGAATATTGGTTCCATCCAGCTGATAGAACCATTCAAGTTGAGTCCCTGAAAGACTCTCCTGGAAGAAATGGATCCATAAGTTCTTGTCTGCAGTGTAAGGCTGGATCTTCCTTACATATGATCTGAGGTGCATCTTAGGGCAGGAAGCCCCGTCGTATTTCACAAAGGCAGGTGCTTTGAACTTGTGTGGGATCACCACCCCAGAAGACAACCCTAAGTCTCCAAAATCTAACCCAGGCACACGTTGAATCTCCATAGCATTTAACCGGTCCTCCAGCTGCTTGTACCTGTCCTCAGCAGGAGGGTACTGTTCATCATTGAAATCTGTCTCAGTGTCAGAGACCACGGGACTAGGAACCCTTCCCTCTTGGTGACTGCCTTCCCCAACAGATGGAGTAGTCAGCTCAGCTTCATTCTGCAGTGTATTCCCGAGTCTGCGTCCAGTGTTAAACAACACAGTCCTCTTCTTCTTCTTCTTCTTCTGGAGCAAAGCCTTCAACTCCTGTTGTCCCTGGGCTAAGTTCATGACCAGCTCCTGGAACTGGGCGTTCTGGGCCTGGAGGGCCTTGATAGCTTGTTCGGTAGTAGGCTCGGAAGACATGATGATTGAGTGAGTGAGTGCTGAAATAAACAGCGAAGAAGATTAAGCAACCTGTAGAAAAAGGGTACCTGTTATGCACATGATGCATGATATGCTATTTATGCAATGCATTCAAGGGTTCGAAAGTTCAAATTCGTTGTAAACAAAAAGGGAACACACGTTATATTAAGAAATAAATTGTTCAGTACATCAGGGCCTCATGGGCAAAACATAATTATTCCCAAAAGACACTGCGCATCCTCTTTGGAGCGATGTAGGTGTTGAGAGTCTTTTCTTCGTGAAGTAGATGGGTGAGCTCCAAGACCTTCTTCTCACTGGCATGTAGACTGGTTTCAAGAGAATTCCGTTCTTCCTTGAGTTGGATCCAGCTCTTCTGCATTTCTTCCCAATATGTTGGCATGTCTGGGTGTAGAATGGTGTAGGGCACCTCTCCTTCCACAACCGGCTCTTTGATCACAGGGAGAACATGAGGATATGGCATCACCAGCTTCTGGGAGTGGGCTCGTACCCACTTGAGATAAGGCTCCAGGAGGATGGAGTTCTTGTGCCCCAGTGTCCTGCTATCTACCCTGTTGGGCATCCTCCAAGCCCTGATGAATCTCTGGCGAAGTCCTTGCGCATCGTTGTCGAAGTCAAAAACTATGTCAGGAATCAGCATGTCATGAGGGCCATCCCTCCGAGCATATCCAAACTGTCTCAAAGCCAGGCATGGGTTGTAAGTAATGCCCCCTCTGATTCCAAGTAAAGGAACATTAAGGAACTCTCTGCAACGATCAATGATAGTGACATTTTCTCTGGACCGAGAACACCAATGTATATCAGCATGAGTAAGAGTCATTAACCGTTGTGACCATCTCAAACCCTGCTCGTTCTTCAAAACTGCTTGTGGAAGGTGCGAAATAAACCACCTTGCCAGGAGAGGAGTGCAGCACATGAGAACACCTCTTTTTCTCATGGTTCGAGTGTAACATGAGTGGAGGATGTCCCCAAGAAACGTAGGTATAGGATTCCTGGACATAAAGATCTTGACAGCATTGATATCTATAAGCTGATCTGCATTCGGGAACAACACCAACCCATAGACAAGGAGAGCCACAACTTCTTCAAAGGCTTGTAGGTCAAGGGAATTCCAACATTCTTGGGCCTTCTCAAATAGAAACTTTGCTAAGAACCCTTTGATACCACTTCTAACTTCCCAATGTCCCTTGATGTTAGATGGTTGTAGGCATAGTGCTTTAGCCACCTCTTCAAGTTTTGGCTTTCTTTCCGTACCGTTGTAGGGTAGTTGACTGAGAATGGGAACCTTCAGAAGCTGAGAAAACTCTTCCAAAGTAGGCACCAATTGATAATCCGGGAAAGTAAAATAGTGGTGCAAGGGGTCAAAGAACTGGAAGAGAACTTTTATCATATCCTCTTCAATGTTGGTATTGACCAAGCTAATGAGTCTGCCATGTCTCTCACTGAAAGAAGAGTTCTCAGGAGTCCTGGATGTAAGCTCCTTAAGCTGAGGAGGGATCCTTACAAGGTTGATCTAAATTGTCTTTCTGCGGATAGTTTCCATGTCCTACAAAACAAGAACAAAGATGAAGATTCGAACCCTTGAAGTGATTAGTAAATGCATATGATGTTGTATGATGCTATGATGTTATGATAAGGACACACCACAAGTATTCACAAAAAGCAAACATGATAAGGCACACAAGTCACACAAGATAGCCCTTAGAGTTTAGGCCAGCATGAAGTTTGGGGTACTACCCTCTTGAAGTTGGTGGGCTCAAAAACCAGTCCTATCAGAAGTAACCGGGTTCTAAGGAGCTCAATATCATAGGGCTGTTTTCTGTGTTCATTGTTTTGATTTAGCCACTGAACTGGCGATCAAAATATTCCAAGAAAACAACCCTCAATGAGTGTAGTATCGAGTATCTACCAACTTCGGACTGCACCAAAGTCGGTCATCTCACTACCCTTAAAAAGGCCAGAATGGTTCAAGTAAGGTTCCTAAGGTTAGTTAATGCTTCACGACACCACGCGGCGGCCCCGTACTCTCCTTGACTTGACTCAAGGGTTACCAGTACTCACCAAAGTGCCACATCAATGTAGCAAACTGCTTCAACCGTGTCGGTATACCCCGCACAGTTCCCTTACAGTTTGTTGCTACTTTCTAAAAGGTATCCCCCAGATCCGGGTTAGGATCTATGAAACTCCAAGACAGGCCCACAATTTTAAAGCAAACAAAACAAACAATTGAAAACATAAGAGTGGTCTAATCCTAAGGTACACCTCACTTATATGGCCTCCCCAGCAGAGTCGCCAGTTCTGTGATCGGTGGAAATAGAACTGACTATTTTTTTAAGCTGGTTCGTGAAATGTCGCGGTAAGCAAGAGTCGCCACCGTCTTTTATGTTCTCCAACATGGAAAGGACAAAAGCACAGCAAAATTCCTTCTTTGAGAATGTTTCTCGGTTCGGGAGGTAGATTTATAGAAAGGGAAGGTGTTAGCACCCTTTCTATCCATGGTTATCCATGGGCTCTTAGGTACTTGCTCTTATATTTTCAAAAGATTGTTTGCTTTTTAAGTGTGTGTGGGTTTTGAAAAAGTTTCGTTTGAAAAATTTCTAAGTAACTCTTGTATCAGTCCTCAAGAGTGTATGAAAAATTTGTTTGAAAACTTTTAGAAAGTGTGAGTGCGAAAAGTTGTTTTGTTTGTTTGAAAAGAGAGCTAGTACCCAGGAAAATCTACCTACTCTAAGGAATTAGGCTGTGTAAGAGTCCTTTAGATAATGCTATCCCACCATTGAGAGGTAGGTAGCATCATCGTTGGAGTTGTTCGGGTCAATTCGATTATGGGACATGTGTGGTCACCAAAGCAATAGTAGGACACCTTAGAAGTAACCCTAATGTCCTAGATCCTTTTTTTATCCGAGGCAACCGTTTCGAGGCAACTGGATCTTTAGACAGGAGGGCGACCTCTAAGACACCCTATACTTGATGACCACGCTCGAGGCAACCAGTGAGGCGTACCCTAAGAGTGGCATGTGCATGTGTGTTCAATTTCAGTTTATGTTTATCTTTGAACATGTTATTTGTGAGCTACAGATTGATTTTATTTTTCATACAAGTCTTTCGTGCATTTTTAACAGTTAAGAGTGCGGAAAATAAATTACGGAAAAGGTAAATCTAATTATTACAAGGCGCGGGTATATACATCGCCAAAAAACAACAACCCGTTTGGAAAATAAAAATGCGAGAAATAGTAAATAAAGAGATAAACCTAATTAACTATTACATTTCCGGAAGCAGTTACATAAATAATCAAAATAACGAATTGAAACCAAAATGCGCGCGAAAGAATGAATCGGGATGTCTTGAGGGTTTTGACCCTTTTTGAGAAAGAATTGAATTTTTGTCCCTTTTTTGCAATTAATTAAAAAATTAAGCCTAATTACTAATTGATTAATTATTTATTAAAAGAAAGAAAAAAAATGTTTTTTTTGTATTTTTATGTTTTAATAAAATAAAAAGGAATTAAAAATGTCAAAAGAAAAGCCTAAGTCTAAATTTGTTTTTTTATTTATTGTAAAAAGAAGATTAAAATTAAACCTAATTTAAACTAAATCAATTTATTAGTGTTTTATTTACAAAAATAATTAATAGTGAATAATAAAAAATATTTACATTTTTTAGTTTTTTTTGAATTTTTATGAAAAATGTTAATTATGTCAATTTTGGTGGTAATAATAATAATTAAAAAAAAATAACTAAATTAGAAAATATAAAACAAAAAGAAAAGAATGAACCAAGGGGGGTGTTGGACCCTTAAGGAGGTGAATCCGGAATTTTTGTGGCCCATTTGCATCAAGCCCTTTTGACTTTTGAAATTGCCTGGAGCATGGGTTGCCCAGGAGCATGGTGCTCCTCATCTTTTGGCCTTTGGATCTGTCCTTTGAGACACTTGGCGTTTGGATGAATGGGAGTCCATGGTGGGATACCTTTGAATATCTGCATGCAATTACGTTATGAAAAATAATATGGAATTTGGGGGGGGGGGACTTGGGAATCGAACCCAGGTCCCAACGTTTGCAGAACGCCTGGCCAACCACTCAACCACTTGAACGCATTTGTTAGAATAACAACAAATATAATATAAAATAAACACGTTATATGCTGAACAAAAGAAAAGTAGCGCGCATATTTTGAATGAGCCAATGGCGCTTCACCACATCATCATCTTCTTCCCTAAACCTGCAAAAAATATATTAGATAGCGGGGGTTTTTAACCCCCACAACCTGCAAACGTCAAAAATAGCGAATAGCTCCATGATTAACATAAATTGTTCACGAGGGTTGAGATTGGTTCGTCTTGATCTCCTGAGTTCAACCATGGGCATCATTAGTCCTAATTTTACTTGTATGGGAAAGCCCCAAATCCAGAACTCGGAAACCCTAGATTTCATTCATGGTGATTTCTGTTTCACTGCATAATAATTCAATTAAGTAATACCAACAACTTTATAGGGATGCAAGCAATACAAAACAAGCCATAAATCTCATCAAATGCTCATGAATCGTGCATTTTGATTCTGAAAAAAAAAGACAAACCGTGGAACTGTGGTGGACGATTCCTTGAGTTCTGGCGCTTGGCTTCGCTTGCAAAAGGTTCCTCATTGTCCCAACAAGGTGTTTGAATCCTTAAGTTGCCTTGAATTGGCCTGTAGTATGAAGATCAGTTTCAAGCTTTCTTTGAATTTTTTTCAATATGGCAATGACTCTGCAGCAACTTTTACACGTGAATGGCTTTAGGTTTAGGTTATGCATATGTATGGGAATAGAATTAGGTGATATGATGAGCCTTAAACTTGTGCAATTAAGTTTTGGATTCTTGTTTGACCACCATTAAAGGACGTTCCAAACTTGGTTCAAATTTTGAATTTTATGCATAAATAAGCTTGGCACGATTTTGGCAGCTAGCATATGACACATAAAAGTCATTCAAATCAAAAGATGTTATTTAATTAATTTTTTTGATTTTATTTGAATTTTATGGATTTAAAATGAATTAAATCAATAAAAATTAAATAAAATAGAAAAATTAATGTTTAATCTTGAAATTAATCATGGGACACGTGTATGGTATGACAAGGCTGAATCAAGTGGAAGAAAGTGGGCCCTTTTGTCAAAAATTGAAGTTTCAAGGATAGTTGACTTTTGCCATTTCACAAAAATTTCCCAACTTCTCCAATGCATATCTTGCTCAATTTTGATCATATGAACATGTTCTTGGACATTTTGGAAAGTTCTTAAAGTCCTCTAACCAATGCCTTTGGTCCTATGTCATTTTGATTTACCAATCTCAAGTTATGGTCTTTGACTTAAAATGCCTTTTTGTTGACTTTTGAAAATGACCTATAATGTAGAAATTGATAACTTTTTGTGAGAGCATTTCTTGGACTTGGAATGTGAAGATTAGTTGTAGGAAATGTCATCCCCTTCAAAATGAGCATTGGATGGGATTTTTCTGATGAACCATGAAAAAGTTATGCCTTGGTCAAGTTACAGTTGACTTTTCAATTGTAAAAAAATAGAAACTTTTGACACCTTGATGATTTTTGAGCCATGCTTGTGGAATCATGATCAAGACTTGATCAAATGATGATTGTGAGCTCAAAATAAGATGTTGACCAAATTTTTTGACTTTTGACTGTCAAATGACCATTTTACCCCTACAGTTGATTGTGAAGCAATTAGGGCTTTTGACTGTGCAACTTGATGCTGTAAGTCTTGAAACTTGGCATGTAGATGCTTGACAATGTGTATAGGCATATGTGACTTGATTTAGCCCTTGAAAACCTCAACTTCCTTGAAAGAACCAAAACCCTAATTTTGACTGGCTTAGGAGGATGGTTTGAACTGTGCCACCCTTGAGTAGACTTGAGCAAATTGAGATGATGCTTGTCAAAACTTTGAAGAATATGGGAGGGAAAATTTTGGGGTACAACACCTAGCAACGAGAAATCGCCTCCTTCCTCACTGTGAACAATCAATGTCATTCAATTCCCTTCGCCGTCTCTGTCCTCTCAAACCTTCTCACGATTTCTCTTACCGAACCCTCTCAATCTCTCACGATTCTCATCATCTTTCTCTATCCGAAACCACAACAACAATACATTAATCTCAAGCTGAATCGGTTGTACCTCTGTTAACTGTAACAAATCTTTCTCATCCTCACTCTCTAAACCAAAATCAACAACAATGATACTCCTTCCATGGATTACCTTTCTTGCGGCTAATGGTTTAATCAACAAACATAAACCGCTGATTTCTCACTTTCTCAAAACAGGTTCTCTCAGTTCAGACCTCTCACTCTCTCAGCTTTGATTTTCATCTCATCTAACAACAACTTATATTTTTTTTTGAATCTTTACATATACAAACAACAGTAACGATCAAACATTGCTCTCAGAATCAACACTCTCAAGTAGAAGTAAACATACCACATAAACACATGCAAAAAAAAGGAGTTCTAAAATTAGAAACAGTCAAAACAAAATCTGAGCAAGTGATTTTAAAGTAACATAAAGAATTGAAATGATTTATCGACGGAGAAGAGATTTACTCTGGTTTGTTCAGGTACATTGCTTCGATTGCATCTCCTATCTTTTTATTTTTTGTTGAAATTCTGCTCGAAAATCACGCGGTGTTGTTGTCGTTGTAGTTCTAAGTTGTTACCATGTCGTCAAGATGCTTGGTGCAGAATTTGCCGTCGATTGCTGTTGAGGGATCTTCTTGTGAAGGAGTCACAGCTGAATGATGAATGTTGCTGCTATTTTATTGTGAATATGGTACAAGTTGAATGAAGATTGTGTTGAAATGTTGATGCAGGTTTGTTGTTGTTACAGGTTCAATGAAGAACAAGCTACCAAGTTGCTGATTTGATAGTGTTTTGCAGATTATGGTGATGATGTATGAAGGTTGTGAAATAAAATCGTGAGCAAAGGTAGAATCTAAATTAGGATTTTTTTTGTGATATTCCTAATCTGACTCGACTAAAATTGGAGGTTTTCTTTTTATGTGAAGTTTTTCTGTATTGATAGGGTTTTCTTAGTTTTTAACAGAGGTGAGTTTCTGTTGTGAGTTTTTGGCTGTCTTCTGGATAAAAATAATGCCCCCTTGTTATGTGTTTTTAAGCCCTCTTATATAAAGATTTAAGAGTGATTTTTAGAGGGAAAATGTTTGGGAAATTTGAACAGATTATGATGCTGTTTTGTTGTCTTTTGAGTACAGGCCCTGTCTATGTCTATTTTGGTGTTTTATGCAGGCTGGACAGAATTATGCAGCAGGTTTTGGTTTGTCTCATTTTGATGTTATTTTGGGTTTGTTTTGGACAGGTTTAGGGTTGGCTTTATAGGGAAGGCTACTTAGACATTTTTATTATAGTATTCTGGCTTGTTGTTTTTGGTTGTTTATACAGGGATAACGGTTGTTTGGTTATGCAGTATGCAGGTTTTATCTTTTTCTCTTTTACCTCTCAATGATGTAAAGCTAGTGCTTTTTTTGAAAATTAATTCTGAAGGGTTGGTACTTTCTAGGAACATGATGACACAATAGGGTGTTGTGAGTTACTTGATAACTTGTTATTTTTATGAACTGCTGCCTATTTTCATTTGCTGCAAACCTGCCCTTTGCTTGCCTTATGTTTGCTGTTGTTCTATTGTTGTTCTGCTTTGCGGTGTGTCTGCCTTGGCCTGCTGTTGCTGCTTGCTTGCTAGCCTGTGACTTGCTGTTGCTTTTTGTTTGCTAGCCTGTGGCTTTTGTGATGCAATGCTTGTTGGTTGCAGCCTTGGGCTGCTGTTGCATTTTGGCCTGTTGTCGCTGCTGTTTCTGCTTGTGTTTATTGTTATTATTTGCTTTTGCCTGCTGTTTTGTTAGCCCATATGCTTGCTGCAGTATGTCTGTTTATTTGGCCTGCATTTCTTTGGTTGTTTTGCTTTAGCAACAAGAGAATATTTGCAATTTTTCTTTCTTCTTTTTGTGAACCAAAAGGGAAATTTTTTGTGATTTGCAACTTGGAGAAATGGTCCATGATTAAAGATAAACCCCTTCTGATTTCTGATTCCAAATACCAACCCTGATGATGAGCATTTTTATTTTAACAAATAATTGTTTGGGAAATTTTCACATATCAATTGCTTGCTAATTTTTCTTTTCTTGATCTTGTTTCATGAGCACAAGGGTGGAAGGGCGAGCGAGGTTGAAAGATGAAGAGGCCATGGAGAGGAGTTAGGACGAGTGGCTTGAAGATGGAGCAAAAAGGCTTGAAGAAACAAACATTTTTTTTGTAAACAAACATATTTGTAACTCGCATTTCACATTTGTGTCTCCTTTGCAATTTTCCCAAAAGAATGTAACTTGAATACAAAACTTGAACGAATCTTATGAATGATGAACTTTGTTGTATGGAAATTAAACAAATCTTGGATCTTTGATTAAAATTTTAAATTCTCACTTGAATCGTTCAGATGATACACCTTTCCTTCATAACTTTAATTTCAAGAAAGCATATATAATCTTCATAACTTGCGCCTCAAGTAAACCATGCGCCTTGTCTTTCAATTCCCAATCTTCATATCATATCTAAACCAAACATGCACTCTCAACGAGAACCGTAACTTTGATGTCCAAACCACAAGTAACTTGTAACTGAAGCAACCAAACATGCCTTAATTACCATGAACCTCAAACCTTATTTCTTTGTAACGTGATGACAAAATCCGTTCCACGATCCACTTTACGAGAACCAGATGCGTTTCCCTTTTACGTGATAAGAAAACCTCAAAACAAAATTAGACATAAAGAGGGCGCAACCCCAATACCTCGAACCAAAGCGCCTGATTCCATGAGATGTGGGATACGTAAACGACTGAGTAATAAAATGATGCAAATGGAATGCAAAGTCCAAAGCCAGACAAAAATAAAAGAGATAAGGCAAATTTTGGGTACGACAATCACCATCAACCAAACCCCAAAGTATACTCAATCCATATATTGAGCCATACCCAAATTGTAATCTTATTTCTTTTGCATCACTATCAACCTCTCACATTATTCACACAAATCCTTTCATAATCAAAGTTTCAAACCTCAATCCAATGTCAATATCTCTTTCAAAATAATTTTCATAAATGTAACATGGTTGTCATTAGGGTTGGATTTAGATTCCTTCCCTTACAGAATATTCAGATATTATTGCAGAACCCAATGTTTGAATAGTCTTTTATTCTGATTAAAACACTTAATAAATTGAATCCCGATTCGCCTCACACTTTCAAAAAAAAAATTTGGAGAAGAAAGGGTTGGATTTAGATCCTTTCCCATATTAGGTATTCAGATATTGTTGTAGTATTCCCTATTTGGATACTTTTCTCCACATAAAAAACACTTCAACACATCAAACTTGTTTTTTTTCCCTGGCACGACTTAGAAAATTTTTTCAAAACGAATATGCCTTAGCCATTTCAATACAAAACAAACTCAAAGACTTAGTCTCCCTGAACGAGCAAAACAAGTCAAAGTTCAAATGTTTGAAATGTCTAACGCATCATTCTCCTAAAACCAACCAAAACATTCATGATTTTTTTAGACAAACTATGGAGCTCTGATTTCCTTGTTGCACTGAGGGGATACATAGGCACAAGATTGACAAGTCTTAGCGGGCTCAATAAACTAAAAAACAAAAACCCTTTTTTCTTTCTCTTTTCTCGAATAAATAGAAGATCGCAAACTATCACACTAACACTCAAACACACACTAACTAATTGTTCCCATCGAGTACGATGGATGTGAGGGGTGCTAATATCCTCCCCTTGTATAACCAACTCCCAAACCCACTCTTGGTCGCGAAGACCATTTTTTTCTTCTTTTTTCGCGAGTTTTATTTTATATTTTCCCATTACTTTGGAACAAATAAAAATCGATGGCGCCTTCATTATTTATATTTTGAGCGTGCGATGCACTTAGGTATTTTCCGCACCACTTCACCTACCCATGACTTTGCATCTATTATCCCTATTCCCATCCATAGCCCAAGTCATGAGGAAAACACATGTCTTCCCACCCTATCTAACCGTGCTACATCTCACACACCAATAAATTTTGAGTGTATTTTATTCCCAAACCACTCCTTACCCCAAAGTTCTTACTTTGTGTGTACTGATGTCAACACTTTACCCAACAACACTTCACATCCTTCTGAATGACACGGGTATCCATACCTTTAAGACAGTATACTCGTGCATCTCATCCCCCTAGTTATTTGGAATATTATCACTGCTACACCACTTTAAATAATTCATATTCATTGCATTCTGCTTATACATATCCTTTATCCTTTGTCATTACATATAAAAATTGTTCCCCTTCATAAAAACACTTTTTTGTACCATTTATTCTACTATAGAACCAAAAACTATTAACCAAGCAATTAAACATTACTGTTGGAAAAATTTCATTGATGTTGAGCTACAAGTTCTTGCAAAGAACCAAACTTGGATTGTGGTTGATTTACCACCTGGAAAAATTCTTATTGGATATCGACGGGTTTACAAGAGTAAATATAGGGCACATGGTTTCGTTGAGAGGTACAAAGCCAAATTAGTTAAAAAAAGGTACACTCAGATGGAAGGCATCAATTATTTTGATACACTTTCTCATGTGGCCAAGTTAACTATAGTTAGAGTTCTATTATTGTTGCAGCAATAAAGGGTTGGCATTTGGAACAACTAGATGTTAACAATGCCTCCCATCATGGGGATCTACATGAGGACGTTTATATGTCCCTCCCTCCTGGCTTATCTGGTTCCAATACATCTAAGGTTTGTAAACTTCAAAATTATTTAAATGGCTTGAAGCAAGCCAATATAGCGGTATTCCAAATTATCAGCTTTTCGGATTTCTCCGGGCTATTCTCAATCACAAGCTGATCATTCTCTGTATGTTATGACTAGTAATCACAGTTTCACTGCATTATTAGTATATGTTGATGAAATTCTTTTGGCAGGTGATCCATTCCAAAATTTTAGACTATTAAGCATATCTTGGATCATCAATTTAAAAATCAAAGACCTTGGACCATTAAGGTTCCTTTTAGGTTTTGAAATTTCTAGATCCTATGCATGTATCTTTCTTAATCAAATAAATTATACACTTGAGATTTTAGAAGTCCCTGGGTTTCTTGCTTCTAAACCTTCATTTATACCTTTTAATCCCAACATTAAACTCTCTATCGATGAAGGTCAACCATTAGAAGATCCATCTTCCTACAAAAAGTTGATTGGTATATTGCTTTATTTGATAAATTCCAGACTAGACATTTCTTTTGTTGTTCAGCACCCGTGTCCCCACCCACTCCCCTATCCTCATCACCAAATCACCTAAATACCTTCCCCTCACGTACATCACCTACCCAAACCACTCCTCCTACCCGGACCATGGCCACTTGCAACATGAGGGGCATTAACAAAAATAATGTTGGTGTAAGTCCTAGAGACCAATAGTTTAATTACTTCTATTGAATTATTTATTATAATTAAAAGGAATTTTGTTATTATGTTTGTTTTTCCAAAATAATAAAGTCGCTAGAATATCTAATCCGTTTAATGAAATATTAAGCGTGACTTGATCATGAGATCTTATTTAAACTTGAGGAAACTATTCTTAAAGTATCTGTAGTCGAGCTTTATTGTGAAGTTGGATAACATTAAAGAACTGAGACTATTATGTGAATAGACTGATGACCACATCTCATGGATCATGGATAAAGAGTTATCTAGTCTTCACATATGTAAGAATATTAGGAGTAATATTTATATTAGATTGACCCACTATGAGAGTACTACATAGAAAGTTATACAAAGTGTATTAAGTTATTCTCATAGTGATAGTGGTGTATACCACCCTTCGGCCTAAAAACACTATGAATCCTAGATATTAAGTCGAGTACTTTATTATTGATCAAACGTTGCCCGTAACTGGATGACCATAAAGACAGCTGATGGGTACTCCACAAAGCATACTAAGGAACATAAGTGACCTAGGTGGAATTTTCCCATCTTGCGTAACAGGATACATCTCTAAGGGTCCAATATTGAACTAGACAAGGGTGACACGGTCTATGCCTTGTGCTACATATAGAATGAGGGAAAATGGTAACTGTACTCACAAACATTATTACTGAAAAGGTTTTATCAGATCACATGATATTTCCGTGACTTGGGTACCAGTGATGTGTTGCTAGATACCGATCAGTGTTTATTATATTAAATGTATGATTTAATATAATTGCCAACGTCACGAGAACCTACAGGATTACACACACAAGGAGAAATTGATGAGAGATAGAATAAATAAGGAACACTATAAGGTACGGTGTACTTGAT
This sequence comes from Vicia faba, assembly GCA_948472305.1. NCBI lineage: Eukaryota > Viridiplantae > Streptophyta > Magnoliopsida > Fabales > Fabaceae > Vicia > Vicia faba. The sequence goes on from OX451738.1 coordinate 268,270,627, forward strand.
AGAATTATGAAACACTGTAAGATATGGTGTACTTAAATTATAGCTAATTCAGTCGCTAAGTAAAAAACCGTCGCTAATTTATACCAAAATTATAGCTAAATCGTAGCTAAATTGCAAGAGGATAAAAAATTAGGACAGAAAATTTTAAGAGGACCATTATTCGAAGAAAATTTTTAGAGGGACCAAAATTGAAGGGTCGTATATTTATAGGGACCCCTGACGTGCCTAACCCTAGTTAATATTATTATTATTATTATTATTATTATTATAATTATTATAATAGTTATTAAATATAATAATAATAAATTATGTATATTATAATTTTTTATTATTATTATTGTTATTATTATTATTATTATTATTATTATTATTATTATATGGTGCACTTAAGTTGGGTTTTTAACTTGTAGCCCACACAAGTAGTTCTATAAATACAACCTTTGTGCATAAGTTTTCTCACTTGATGAAAATTTGGTCTGTGAAAGCCTAGACGTATTTTCTCTCTCTCTCTCTCTCTCTCTCTCTCTCTCTCTCTCTCTCTCTCCTAAAGCCTTCATCTGTAGTATTTAGCACTGAGACTGAAGGTTGTCTGTTTGTATGGACTGAGTAGAGGCTTTGTTATTCATTCACTCTCGTGATCATTCATTCAGATCTGCATCAAAATTGTTAATCACCACGAGAGGTAATTATTTTATCATTGATCATGCATCATTCGTAAGGATCAACTAAAGGAATTTTTTTTGTTTTTTGCTGCTCCTTATGTCGCGATTTCCCTTTAGTGGTATCAGAGCCACTTACGAAATCATGAATCTGGTAAATGTTTATTTTTTGTACTGTTTGATTTAATTCGATTAAAACAGAAAATAAATTAAATAATAAAGAAAATTTATTTTTGGCATCATGTTGTGTATAATTTGGATGATTTGATGTTGATTATGCTTCGGAATCTGACTTATGTATGGTGAAGTAGCGATACGTAGATCATCCATAACTTATACAAATATGATCGATCAATTCATATAAGATATGAACAATTCTGATGCAATGATAATATACACTACTACAAAAACACATGTTATGTCGAATGCGAAATGCGTTATTTGTCGGCTCTGGATTCGAGGTAAGTAAGGTTGTCATGAAAGGTTATCCCTTATCACCTCAGGTATTAAAATACTGAGGGATTACGTTAAATGCACGTGGGTTTGATTCCCATCCTCGAAATTTTTATTATTTTCATAACTGGATGGCGCACCCCTTATTAACACTCAATTTTTTGATAAACCGAGGTAATATATCAAAATTATTACTTCGGTTAATTTTGGAAACCGAGGGGTTATATTTTTTCTTTTGTCGTCTGCACCCGAATTACAAAACAGAATACCGAACCACGCAAAATAGAATACATAACCAATGCAAACCCAAAATGGTGCGCCCATTCCTCAATTTGAAACAGAAATATTCATTGATTACACAAAATGGCACAAATGATTATGAAACTAAAATGACACACACTTTATAATTTTACATCAAAATTAAAACAAATGATTATGAAACAAAAGCAATAAACCATTTACTTACTAGTTTTCCCATATGCCATTTTCATGATCACGACGAATAACATGAACATCATCTAAATCATTTTCTTCAGATGTTTGACTTACATGTGTTGCTAAACAAGGAGTCTCATAGTAAAAATCTTGATTTTCATCCGTACTATCATGAATATGTTTTCCTTGAAGAATAATTGACCATCTAGTGTTAGATGGATCAGAGACATAGAAAACTTGTTTTGCTTAGTTTTCCATGATGAATGGTTCGTTCTTGTAAGTTGCCTTTCGAAGATCAACCCTTGTGAATCCTAATTCATTGGTTTCTACACCAGCTTTACTGTCAATCCACCTACACTTAATAAAGGCACTTTAAAAAAACATAGTCACCTTTAAAAAAAACATAATTGCAACTTCGTGTTCCAATTCATCTAAATTTCCAGGATCTATAACTTTGTTGTATATAACATTGAAGAATAAGCACAATCTGGTTATAGTCACCCTTACATTTCTTGGTAAGATGCCATAAATAGCCATTGATAAGTTATTGCATCAAGACATGACAATCATGAGATTTTAAGCCAATTAATTTGTGATCATTCTCTGATACAAGTTTCTTCACATTTGATGAGTACCATTGGGGATCTTTGATACCCTGCAAACAATCACAAAAACTTCTTTTTTTTCTTATTTAGACATAGTGTGACATGCTGGGGGAAAATATGTTCTATTTCTAACTTCTTTTGGGGCCAATTCTTGTCGTATACCTATCGTAACCATATCTTCACGGGATTTCTTAGTATCTTTTGTCTTGACTTTAATGTTGAGAAGCATTTCAATCAAACTATCACATAAATTTTTCTCCACGTGCATCACATCAAGACAATGTCTTATATCAAGATTGAACCAATATGGAAGATCGAAGAACACCAACCTATTTTTCTAAGAATTTTTCACCACGGGATTTTTTTTGTTTCTTTCTAAAGACAACTTTAATGTGTTATTTTTTTCTATAAACTTCCTTCTCGGTTAAGGGTTTTGGAGCTGGACGAAACTCCTGCTCTCCATTGAAAGCCTTGCGCAATCTACGATACGGATGACTAGGTCTTAGAAATCTTCGACGCCCTAGATAAACTGTCTTTTTTCCTTTTGGTAATTGGTGGTGACATGTATTACATTCACATATAGGACACATATTATGACCCTTGATGCTGTACCCGGGAAAATTACCGTATGCAGGAAAGTCATTAATTATGCAAAACAACATGGCACACAACTTAAAATTACCACTGTATATGCGTCACCAACATCAACACATTTCTCCCACAAAAGTCTTAAATCTTAAATCAATGGTGATAAATAAACATCTATGTCATTCCCTGGTTGTTTCAGACCCGAAATCATCATCGATAGCATCATATACTTATGCTTCATGCACAACCATGGAGATAGGTTATAGATTAAGAGAAGAATATGCCATAACACATGGTTAATACTCATATTACCAAAAAGGTTCATTCCATCGGTGGCAAGTCCAAGCCTAAGGTTCCTCGGTTTAAGGGCAAAATTTGGAAACAATGAATCAATTTTCTTCCATTGCAATGAATCAACTACATGGCGGATGTTTCCATCACACAATATTTCATCTTCATGCCATCTAGTATTCTTTGCATCACTAACATTAGCAAACAATCTATTGAACCTTAGAATTATTAGTAGGTACCATATCACCTTGACAGGAATACCCTTGCTAGTTGCACCATCGTCCTTATCAACACCATTATCCTTCTGTATGTAGCGTGACACCCCACACCTTGGGCACACATTCAAGTTTTCACTTTCCTATATAAGATGCAATCATTACGGTAAGCATGTATTTTGACATAATCCAAACCCACTGGACACAATATCTTCTTGGCCTCATATGCACGGTTTGGAAAAGTGTTACCTTCAGGAAGCATTTCTTTTAACAATTTAAGTAATTCAGTGAAACTTTTATCTGTCCATCCCTCTCCCGCCTTAAGATTAAATAGTATTAACACAGTTGACAATCTTGTAAAACCTTTACATCCTGGGTACAACAAATCTTCTATGTCTTTTCACAAAATATCTACCATACTAACTTTCTTGAAAGCACCTACTCCAATATCACGAATGATGTCTTCTAGATTATCAGTCATACATTCATTATCTTCAAGTGTTTTTGACAAAGGTCTCTTTTTCGATCCTTCACCATGCCATACCCATTTCTTGTAAGTTTAAATAATTTCATCACAACCACAATGATTGAATATAACATCCCTTGTATGTTTTTTCGTATTATAGCATTTCATACAAGGACACCAAAAATCTCATTGTTATCAGGAAGGCTTTTTTTCTCGTGAAATCAAGAAATTATTTCAATCCATTCTCATACTCGCTACTTAATATATTGGCTTTCATCGAACTACGATCCATAATCACAATTTCGGAAAATAAAATAAAAAATAATACAAAGATAAAGCTTCTAAACAACAACAAAAACAATAAAAAAATGCGCAGAGAACAACAAGAACAATAATAATGGAGAATAGCAAGAACATACACTGGAGCTCCTTGGAGAAAAGTTCTTTCGTTGGCTAATCTCTTTGGAGTAAAAGTGTTCTTTCATTGGCTAAGCTCTTTGGAGTAGAAGTGTTCTTTCGTTAGGGTTCAAGAAATGAAATAGATAGACACTGAGTTGGAATCAAACATATATAAAAACTTTACCTCGGTTAAATTAAAAAACCGAGGTAGAATAGCCAATGTAAAATATAAAAAAAGACGCCTTTTTGTTTGCCGGTAGAGTAAAAAAGTTAGGGAGATTTTATATCGATTTTGAAAATAAACAAGGTGACATATCCAACGTAACATCTGTAAAAAAATTGGCAGACTTTTGGTTCCATATAAAGCCCTAAATAGCAGTAGTTAGGAATCGAACCTCAAACCCTGAGCATTTATTTATGTCGGTTTTATTAAAAGCCGAGGTAATAAGATTTATTATTATTATTTTTAAATAAAACAAAGTGCTCCATTCACATGTACCTGCGATTTTATTTCATTCATTGTGAAAGCTTTGTCATGAAAAGCGTTATTTATTGTAGTGATATTTAACATGTTGTCTTATTTCATTTATTTAATTTTTGTGTTTATTGTGCTTCATATGAATGATCCGTGTTCTTTTGCTTCAGAATTCTATGTTTGTATGGTGAAGCAATGATATTTGGGTTAATCGAATTGAATAATCAATCGTTACAATTTTGATAGTATGAATGCGTTGTATTAGAATTTATAACCGGACAACACAATCCCAGACCACTCTATTAGAATTTATAATTTAATTTATTTAATTTATAGAATTTAAATTAATAATAATAAAAGTGTGCTTATTATTGTTTTTAGGTGGTGAGCGGTTACAGACTTAGTCTTCTTTTATTTTGTTTTGGGATTTTATAATATGACTTACGTGTCGTGCCTTTCTTTTAATCTTTTGATGTAACCTTTTTTCTCATCCCATTCTCTCGTATGTAAAACAATATCAAAGGAGGACAACCATGGAGATGTAGCTTTGAGAAGCGTAGATCTTATTAGGTTTAGCTTAAGTTCTCTTATTGGCTTGAGAGAACAATTGCCTTAGGAGCCATAACTATTTCATATTTTTTATTTATGTTGATGCATGTGAATGTATGTTGATGCATGCGAGAGACATTTTGTATGATAAACAAGACGACGAGATCAAACTAATTATAAATTCCCTCAAAGAAATATTAAGTTTATGCTTTCCAAAGTTTTATTACTCATCAAAACTAGTATAAAATAATGTAGGTTTCGCCTAACACGAGGTGCATGTTCTATATTAGTAAGGTGCGATGAGATAAATGTAATTCCAATTGCTAAAATATTGGGTCAAACTTAACTAAACTAATTATAATAATATTATATACATTTATAAGCAATAGTTGGAAAAATCCATATGATGGATTAGAATAAGGAGTTATTCACCCAACTAAAATATTCGAGAATTATATTCGATACGATTGGAAGGAGTTTCTACTTAAATAATCGAGTTTTATGAAATCGGCCTAATGGTGACTTAAAACAAAGTGAAATATGGATCTTGATACACTAGAAAATCTTCCAACAGAATTTTTCGAATCAAATGGAGAGGGTCGTTTGGTTTGAGTAAAATAGTGGGAAATTATTTAATTAAATGCCTAATTTAATATGTTTTAATGATACTGATATCTTCAAAATCTTTATGTAAATTACCATGATAATAAACACCTCTAACAAAATTTTGCAGTCAATCCTTGAAAAGGAAAAATCGTCTGAGACAATTTTTAGATTGGCACCGATGAAGGTTGAGAAAAACACAAGAAATAGGGGTTTGAATTGGGGTTTTCAACACAATTTCTTTGAAAATGTTTCTCACAAACAAACAATGATAACTAAGCAAGAAAGAATAATGACACGTTTGGTTTATACAAGTTCACCTTAGAAAAGGCTACTTTTGTCCACCCGCCAAGGTGATTTTGCCTTAGAAAAGGACTTAATCCAATAATCTAGAAAGATTAAAACAACCACTAAGAGTTTATAAAAACATCTTAGCCCTATCAAGTAATTCTAAATACAACTTAGTCACTTGAGGAAATAAATCTAAAAAGATTTACAATCAAACAATGTTTATAAGAATGCTTCAAAAAAGCATATTTAACACCACAATTAAGAACAAATATATACACACAAATATGAGCAATAACTCTTGTGCATACAACAATGATAGAAGTGACACAATAATGAACAACAACTCTTGTTTTCTATATAGCAAAAGTTAACACAAATCTGGGCAACAACTCTTTATGTTTTTCTTTTAAATATTTTTTCTCTTTGTTTTTATTATTGTTTTTATGCTTTTCTTTGAGTAGTTTTTCCATTGATTTATCATTTTTCTTTATTTCGTTGAAACTCCAAAAGAAGTAGTAATCCCTTTATATAGGCTGAGAAAAGAAGACTGTTGGAAAATATCACTTTCACCAAGCTGTCTGCTACAACGGTCGTGTATGAACATGGGAAATAAGGAGCACACAAAAGCTTCTTGCGTACACTGCGTTCACCATGAATAACGGAAAATGTGTTGTACATTTGCACCATTTACTTCTTGCATAAGTTTATGATCTTTTCTTCTTTTTGAGATGCTTCTTATCTAAAGTAGTAAGTGTTGTACCATAATTTTTGACCTAATATCCCACTTCATATGCATCATTTCATCTATAACAAAATACAAAATAATTGTGTGTTTTCTCCTTGTGTCAATCAGGCTTTTGAATCAAGAGGTCTTCATCAATACAAGTCTTGATCAATTAGGGTTTTGATTAAAGGGAGTGGATCATTGACTTTTGGCTCAGTGCATGACCTATTGGGTTTAGGCATAATTCAAAGAACTCAAATGCACCATCTTGTCCTAATTATATGGATCAAGACATTTTTCAAAGATACAATTGACTGATTGTGAAAGGATTGGAATCACCAGATGAAAAGTCAACTATCACACAAAAGTCAAACTTGGACTTTTTGCTCAACATTGAACTTCAAAGATAAAGGATCATCAAAACATTCAAAATTCATCAAATTTGATCATCAAGAATCAAGAGAATCAAGAAAGCCAACAAAAGTCAAAATTGAAGATTTTCCAACACTTGGAAAAAGTCAAGTGTTTTGTGCTAAAAAATGCCCTAACTTCATAAGCAAGTTTCACCAAGATGCTTGTTGATTCAAAGAAAACTTTCAACATGAAAGTTGTAGATACTGATAATTTCTATAACTTTGTCTTTGAGGGTTGATCTCCAAAAAATGCTCAAATTAGGAAATATGGGTATGAGAAGTTATGTTAACACTTAGGGAAATTTATCAAACTGTTTGATCAGATTTTTATCTCAACTTCATGTCAACTTTTCACTAGGATCCAAGTTGATTCAAAGAAATTGTTCAACATGAAAGTTATAGATAAAGTTTCAATATTTCTAAAATGACCAAGAGCATGAATTTATCATACTTGAGTTGGATGTTTCGAATTTATGAAATTGGATATCCAAGGTTGCACTACAAGTCATTTTTGTGATAACCTTAAGATCAAATCGAAGGATAGAAAAACACAAGAAAGGGGGTTTGAATTGGGATTTTCAAAAATTAAGGCTATAAAACACGTTGGTTATCTTGGTTCCTTTTAAACTCGAAACTACTCCAGTCCACAAGCCAAGGTGATTTCGTCTCTCTCAATCGAGGTCTTAATCCACTAATCACAAATGAGTACAATTCACGAAGACAACTGTCAACGTCTTCTTGAGAACAAACCACAACTTGGTTTCTCAAGGAAATACAACTAAAAATAATTATACAATGTGTTTGAGTTTGCTTCTAACAAGCTTTATGACAACTGTGATATTTACACAAATTTGCAGCACACTTATAATTCAAGATATAAAAATAATAGAGATTTTATGTTGCTCTTGTTTGATATGCGTGTGAGTGTTGTATGATTCTTCTTCATAGTCTTCTTTATATAGGAATTTTATCCAAGAGATCCATTGGAGACATGTACGATATTCTAGAAGGTTGATGATTTGATGTTAACATCCTTTCCAACAATATATATGTTGTTCCCAATCATAATTATTCAGTCGTTAATTTTTGATCCTGTATTAATTGTCATTAATGTGATGTTGGATCTATATATCTTTAGAGTATCTTGAGTGCTTGGTCTCAGAACTTTGAATATGATAGTTACGTTTTAAGCTTCTTTGTTCTTTCAGAAATTTATACATTAGAGTATAACCTACAACTTGGTGCTTTATAAGTTTGACTATGAGCATCAAAACTTCTCTTTCTTGTATGTTATTTTAGCTTCGCTCCGGAGCTTCTTATATGTTATTCTTCTTCAGAGCTTCATATGTGATTTTTCACGTCATTAATTTTCTTGCTTTCATCAGAACTTCTTTGTAAATTTAATCAAATGATTAGAGAGCATAATTGTTCTTCACAATAATCATATATTTGTTATCATCAAAACTAATAATTGGATGTAGAACTAAACTATGTTCTAACAATCTCCCCCTTTTTTATGATGACAAAACTTACATATTTTGTTGAACAATTTATAATTTTTAGAAGATAAAAGTTTCAGAGTCTCCCCCTGAGTTGAATACTCAAATAAAATTTAAATAAAAGAGTAGATACTTCCCTAAAAAGATATCAGAGCATATGATGGAAGTTATGAGAAGCCCGTGTTGAAGGCTGGTAAGGCATACCACCAATTTAGAGTGATACTTTCCCTGTTTCCTATCAGAAACATTGAGATATAAGTTATGTTATTTGAAATGTTTGAGACTTAGTCCAGAACTGTTTATATCAAAATATCTCACTTTCTCCCCCTTTTTGTCATAAATAAAAAAGAAATGAAAACACGTAATCAGAATAAAAAGTTATGCATTTAAAAGCAGAGGAAAATATAATGAGAAACAAAAACAAATAGAAGTTAAGCAAAAATAACATGAACAAAAGAAACAAAATACTAGATCTAAGGTTTTGTAGGTAGAAGACGTGTGAACAATGCTTCCAAAATACATTTGATCTGATTGTTGGATTTTTCTTGCTTGCCCAACATTCCCTTGATCTCTTTGCTGGTTTCATCTTGTTTATCAAATATTTCCATAAAAACTTCATTCTTTTTCTTCAATTCCTCCAGAGTTTTCAGCATAAGAGATGTTGGAGCCATTTCTTCAGTAGGGACCGTTTCTTTAACATTCATACTAGAAAAAGATTCTTCAAAAAAATTTCCTTTGTCTTGAAAGATGACTAGCGGTTGAGGTTCAGGAGATGGTTCTCGTGTTTCTGGTCTGTGTGAAAATTCCCAGGGAGTATTATCCATATGAAGAAGATTTTTCCTTACCCATAGCTTCAACACTTCTTCCTTGAAAATTTTCAGCTGATCATAGAAGTTATGTTGAGCAATCTCGTAGCTGATCTCCTTCATCTTAAGAGATTCAGAATTAAACCATTTTCTGAACTGAGTCTAGAGGTAGTCAGAGGCAGTTGGATTAAAATTATTGAAGCAAGGAGTGTCCTTTCTGGTTCAGTGTAGTTTTCTTTAATAAGAATGAAGGATGAAACAGGGATGGTGATTTGAGAAGCAAGATCTTGAGAAGATTGTTGTTGATGATAAGAGGAAGCCATTATTCACAAATCTTAGGGTTTTAGAAGAAAAGAGGAAAAAACAAGTTCGGAGAAAACAAATAGTGTGTAAGAGTTGTGGTGAAAAGTCATTGTGAGAGAGGTGTATAAATAGCCAATGGAAAGAAAAGAAACGTAAAATTAATTGAAATTAAAAAAATGATTAAAAGCAGTAAATGATTTATGATGAAGGAGATATCATGAAGATATTTGAAATAGTTGCCGATGTGACTCGCGCCTCAATGCATCAACTCAACCGTTAATCAATCAGAGTGTGAACACTTGTTCCTTCTCTGATGATGACTTAACGTTTAAGATTGAAAAATGTTGATGTGGTGAAATGCATGATGATATCTTGAAATGAAACGTTTTGGTTATACGTTCAGATCTTCTAGATAGTTTCTGAGTCAATTTTCATTCTTACTTATGAAGAACTATTGCTCAGATGTTCACAAAAAAATCAGAACATTCTAAGAGTTAAGCATACAGAAATAACATTTTTATTCTGGACATAATTCCATACTAATATTTTTCATAATAAAATTAAATATATCTTCAGCAAGGGGTTTTGTAAAGATGTCAGCCCATTGATGGTCTATATCTATAAATTTTAAGAAAATAATTCCCTTCTGAGTATAAACCCTAATGACATGGTGTTTAATTTCTATATGTTTAGCTCTATAGTGTAAAATAGGATTTTTTTTAGAAAGACAAATAGAAGAAGTATTATCACAGAGGATAGGAATGTTACTCTCGTATATATGATAATCTTCAAGATGACTTTTCATCCAGAGCATATGAGTATTGCATCCAACTGCAACTACATATTCGACTTCAATACTTGATAGTGCAATGGTGGGTTATCTTTTGCTGGACGAGGATATTAAGTTGTCTCCCAGAAACTATCAGCTTCCAGAAGTGCTTTTTCTTTCTATTCTATCTCCAGCAAAGTCCGCATCACAATATCCTATTAGTTTATATTCTCTAGATTTTCTATAGCAAAGACCAAGATTAGTAGTATCTCTGGATTTATATTCTCTATTCTAATGCATTTTGACAATGATCATATGGTCCACATTTTTTTTGGTTTATTATTTTATATTCTGATTTTTGTTTTAATTGTTTTAAACTTCAAAAATTCATAAAAAATCATTTCAACTTCTAAAATTGTGAAAAAATTATCAAAATACTTTTGATTTTTCTCTTTCTAATTTTTATTTTTTCACAATTTTATTTGTTGATTTGGTATTTTTTATGATTTTTCACTTTATTTAACTTGTTTTAATTGTTTAAAAATACTTTTTGATCTTTTAAAATCCTGGAAATTTTTTGGAAGGATCCAATGACCTCTTGACAAATATTGGTGACATCATTTTATTTTTATTTCTTATTTTAATATTTTTCACAAATTTTGGCTTATTTTGCTTATTTCTTTATATTTTTAAAAATAGTTTATGACTTTAAAAAAATTCTAAAATTTTTTTTCAACACTTGTTGACTCATGTTTGACCTCTGATTTTTTGTAGGATTTTTATTTTATATTTTAGTAAATGTTGTGTATTTTACCAATTACTTCCTTTTTATAAATCATTTAAATTTTGTTTTTATATTAAATACATTCTATTTAGGTTGAGTGTTACTTTGGGACAAGTTCCTCAACCTCATTGGATCTTGGTTGTTGATAGGTTGAAAAACCAAATCCTGCAAAATGGATGAATGATGTTGATGATATTTGAAACCCTAATTTCATCTGATACATTGGTTACACTATCATTCCCCTCCCTCTTCATCTTATCCCTTTCTTGTTTTTACTTGTGCTGCATGTTTTTGGAGAATAATCTATATATTATTTCTCTAACATGTATAGTACATAGATTGCTATTGACCAGCCTCAAAATAGGTGTGGCTTCTACATAAGTCCACTTACGTTTGTAGTGCTAAATTTGTCCTGATTCAAAAAATGATCATTTGTGGCCCAAACCTATGTTTTCAAGCCTATGTATGTTTAATTTGGAACCTTGGATCCAATAACTTTGTAGTTCATTGTTAGGAGGATTTGATTCTATCAATCCTCTAATGAACTTCATGAATTTTGGTCTAAGTGAATCATTTGAACATCGTTGATCATATGTGGTTGCCTTGAGTACTTGAAAAAAAAGAAAATGAAACTTGTTGTTGATAGGCTTTGATTTTTATCAATCTTCTAATGAGTTTTCAAAATCAGGCTTCAAGATGGTCATTCAACTAAACTTCTGTTATACTTGACCTCTAACTTCTAATTCACTAACAACTAACTTTACTTTATGCCTTTATTTTGTGCCTTTACTTTTATGTACCATTGTTTTAGCATTTAGATCTCATGCTATTTTCCTTTTGCTCACTTGATCAGTTATTTTCTGCCTTTTTATCTTTGCTCACTTGAGCTTTCTATTTTTTTCATTTTTTTAATATACTTAATAATCAACTTGAACATTAAAATCTTTAAGGTTACTTGGACTATCTGGTTACTATCCATAGCACTATGGAGTTGTGGATTCTTGAGACTTAGGATTAGAAGCTATGAGACCTTGGAACTATGTGATCTTTGGTTGATATTTTTGTGAAGACTTTATGAAATACTTGGGGTTTACTCCAAGGAATTAGTTTGAATTTTTGTGTGTGCAGGTTATTCTGATTTTCATGCTTTATCTGTGATTGAGAATTCCTCTGTATGTAGTTGTTACTCTAGCCAATTTTTGTCAATGAAGACTTTGCTTGGTTCTTAATTCATCCGAAGCTTGGTATTCCTCAGAGGTTTAGTGTTTTTGCTTGCTTGGTTTTAATCCAAAGGATGAGAATTCAATATTTACTTATTTATGTCAAGTGTTTGCTTCTTGTTTGTTAGACCATTCTTTTCCTTAACGTTTACATTATGTACTTAGGATAGTCCCTTCATCTCCTCATATCTTCTTTAATTTCAAAAATCTTCTCTCTCCTTTTCAAAACTCTTCATGTTTTTTAACTTGAACCGCTTTCATAATAAACTTGGACTTAGGTCCATGCATTTTCAAAAGTCTTTTCTTAATCAAAATTTAATCAATTTAACCATACTTTGACATCATTTTAGAAGACTAAAAGTCATTAACCTCATTCAAACTATTTTTCCACTTTGGCTTTTTTACTTTAAAACTTTTCTTAGAAGATTAGACTCTCGTCGATTCTTGTAGTGATGCAAGCTACTATACTTTTATGATATGTAGTAAAGAGAGCTATTTTCCACTTGGGTGTTAAGTGATTGATTTTAAATCCAAGTTATATCCTCCACTTTGAGATGACACAACTTCTCCTTTCTCATAATTGTGGGTAGTAAGTGTGTTTTCCACTCGGATATGTTGATGATGTCTCTTCTCTTAAAATTAACCAACACACATGTGTTTTTAAATTTTTGAGGTGAACTACGAGTACCCTGATCCTCTATTGCAGGGAAGATGGTATGTAGGCACTAAAGGTTCACAACCGCAGAGGGTGCAGAATTGTAAAAAAAAATACTTATTTTCTCATTCCCACCATCTATTTTTGTATACACCTTTTATAGCCAAAATACACATATTTTCAAAGAGATTCTTGCGGAGTACCGTAGATGTTTAGGGTAATACCTTCTCTTTGCATAACCAACCCCCGTACCTAGATTCTCCCCTCTTTTTTTTGGTTTATTCACTCTTTTCCCATTTCCTTTGGAAACAATAAAGCGCGTGGCGGTTTTTTTATTTAATCTGTATGAGTTAAGTCAATCCAATGGGTTAGTCTCAACATTTCTACTGCTGCAGAAAACTGGCGACTTCACTGGGGAGAATCTCCAAGTGGGTTGAGCCTATCTTTGTTTATCTGTGTATGTGCCATTATTTATTGTATATTATTTGTTGTATATATGTATGTAATATTTTTCAGGTTCTCAGGGTGTTTGGTGATCTTTTATAAGTCCTATACCAAGCTTTGGGAAAAATTAAGATAGGATGGGAGGTATAGTCATGTTAACTTTGAGGGTGTAATTTTGAAAAAGGAGACATGAGATCCCCCACTCAATGGAGGCTTCTTTGATTGTAGTATTTGTTTACTGAGCAATCAAGAAAACGTGTTCCTTTCGACCTGGGATCCCCGAAGCTGAGAAGCCGTAGAACCCTTAACCCATCTTGGCCTTTTAGGTGTAGTGCAGAGGCTATAACGGAGTAATTCAGAAGTAGTTATCACTCGATGCTGTACTCAGATGATTTTATCTTGAGAACATTGCTAATTATTGATCTAATTGGGACGTTGGTAATATTCGAAGGAAGAATGTAGACTCTTGGATTTTCTTAGAACCTTGTTTGGAAGGTGATAAACCATTGGGCCTTACCTTGTGGGTAGTACCTTTGACTTCATGCTCGTGATGTCGAACCTATGAACCCCCATGTTTGTGATCTTGTGTGTGATTGTTGCATCATCATGTATTCATGTACCCATGATCATTCTTTAAAAATGGAGGTATTCCCTTGAGTCTTCCAATCACACCGTTGTTATAACAGTGGTTTATTTCGCACTTACCTCAGTTTGTTGCTTTTTGAGATATCAAGAAGGAACCATGTTGGGCACCGAAGATTATGGCTCTCACAAATTCTGACATTGATGGGTATTATCAAGCTTATTATGATGTGAAGATTATTGATAATTGTGGTGTTTTTCCCAATGCACCTCTTCTTGGTACAAAGGGAGGTATTGACTACAACCTTGTTCTTGCACGCCCCCAACTTGGATATCCAATGAGAGACAAGCCAATTAACATTCATCTGAGTGGTTTCTTTCTCAAAGAAGGAGAAGATCACAAGGCAACTAAGGAAGAGATTGAAAAGGATTGGCGCCATATTCATAGGAAGGGTATAAAAGACCTGGGACCAAGAGGAGATGTTTCCTTAGAGCCTCATCTCCGTTGGGCACAAGCAAGAGCAATTCAGTTGAAGACGCCTTATTCTTGTGAAGAACCTTTAGCTGACATGTTTATAAGGACTAATCCTCCTATCTTAGATGATATGTAATAAATACAACTTACCTTAGTTAGGATGCATCAAGAGAAGGAAGCATGGAAGAACAAGTACCAGACTTTGGAAGTGTCCTACTCAACAAAATTAAAAGAGAAGGATGACTTGATTGAGATTTTTGAGAGTCATGTTGTCGAGATGATGGAGAAGAAAGAGGATTTATTGTCTTCTAGAGTTCAGCTAGGTCCTGGTCACCCATTTTTTGATTCTGGTGAATGGAAAGAAGTCACCGACAAGTATGCATAAGAGAGCAAGAAGTTGAAGGCTCAGATTGCAAGACTCAAGGGAAAACGTCAGTGTGTGGAAGGATCTTCACCAACTTTGACTCCTTAGGATTTTTAAAATTCTATCTTTATTCTCTTGTACTTAGGATTATTTAAACTTGTACTAAAAGTTGTAATCCATTCCAAAGTTATTATCAAAATGATATTTTTTCAATATTTCCAAATGTGTTGGTTCCTCAATATTTGCAATTGTTTATAGTTCTTTGAGTTCCTTGAATAAATACAATAAATCATATGCATTGCATATCATGCCTCATTTTGCACATATTTTTGCATTCCTATCTTTCACATGTGTCTTACTTGTTTCTCTACTTCGTTCAGTTGGCAAGCTGTCTCATCACTATAATACTCAGGCTAATTCTAAAAAGAAGATAGAAAAACTTGCACAAGAGAATCGCGACACGTGTGAAGAAGTTATTGCTTTGAGAGACGATATGGATAATCTGGCTGCATTGGTAGAGTCATTGGTGGCTGCTCATAATCAGACACCACCTCCTTCTCCTTGGTCTCCTCATGCTAGTCAACCACAGTAGACGACCATTATTTCAAAGATTATGTCAGTTCCCATCTCTATTACTCCAGTTACTACTACTCAACACCGTATGCCTCGCGGTTACCTGTGGGGAATGCCTGAAAATTTCATGCCAGAAGGTTACAATCCTGCTGCTCAAGTTGCCCCATTTGTTCAAACTGTTGTTGTTTCTACACCTCCTGTGGCGCATGCTTTCCCTGTTATTAATAATGAGATTCATCAAGATGCACCTCCTACGATGAAGGATATGCATGTTATTAATGATGAGGTTTATCATCCTGCTCCTCCACCAAGTGAAAGTTTAGGCTTTTATGACTTAATGGAGGACTTTCAAGATCAATTCAATGAAATATAGAAAGAAGTGAAGGAACTCCGAGGGAAATAGTTATTCATACAAATATTTAGTGACTTCTGCTTGGTTCCTAATGTGAAAGTTCCAGCAAAGTTTAAAGTACAAGAATTTGAGAAGTACAAGGGATACTCTTGTCCCCATGACCACCTGGTGATGTATATCAGAAGAATGTCTACTCATACTGATGACCAACACTTGCTTATTCATTTCTTCCATGATAGTTTAACTGGTGCAGCCTTGAAATGGTATATGGAATTCGAGAGTAGCAACATCCATACATTTAATGACTTGGGTGAATCTTTTGCGAAGCAGTATAAGTACAACATGTTTATGGCACCTGATTGTGACCAATTGAGAGCGATGGATCAGAAAGATAAGGAATCATTTAAAGAGTATGTGCAGCATTGGCGCGAGGTTTCTACCCAAGTGGTACCCCCAATGGGAGAGCAAGAAATGACTAAGGTCTTCCTAAAAACCCTCGATTCATTTTACTATGAAAGAATGGTTGCAAGTACACCAAGTGATTTCACTGAGATGGTAAGTATGGGTGTCCGTCTAGAGGAATCCGTCAGGGAAGGACGATTGTCAAAAGATGAAGGTTCTAGTGGAACAAATAAGCCATCATATGGGTTTTATAGATATAAAGAATGAGAAACGAATGTTGTTGTTCAAAAAAGAAGGATTAGACCTCCAAGAAGACTTCATCATCATCAACAACAAGTTGCTTCAGTAACTCTGGTTGTGAATGTAGCTCCGATTGTTGTTGCCTATCAAAGAGCACCTCTACAAGGTAATAAAGGGCAAGGTCAGAAGAGGGAAGATTTTGATCCTATTCCGATGAGTTATGCAGAATTATTTCCGGATTTGATTCAGAAGAATCTGATGCAGACTAGGCCTTCTCCTGCTATAAACTTTTCCATGATATTATAAAGTTGATCATACGTGTGCTTTTCATCAAGGAGCCCCTGGGCACAACATTGAAAACTATTATACGTTGAAGTCTGAAGTGTAGAAGATGGTAAGATCTGGTCTCCTGTCTTTTAAAGACATTGGTCCCAATGTGAAGGATAATCCACTAGCTAAACATGGAGGTAGAGGTGTTGTGAATATGGTTACTGGTTGTCCTGGGGATTTCATTATTTTTGACAGCAACTTGGTTAGAGGTGATTTAGTGAAGATGCATGCTGATCTCTGTGAGTTTAGCTATTATACACATGACCATGCCGCTTGTAGTGTTTGCAGTACGGACGTTCATGGATGTGATAAAGTGAGAAGCAACCTCCAAGAGATGATGGATACAGGTCTTATCCATATAACCAAACCAAGGGTTGAATATGAATATGTTAATATGATTTAAGACTATGCTGTTTAGTCTGAGACTCATAATGAGTTATTTCCTTCAAATGAGTTTTTGCTAGACAATGAGTATGCTTCTACTATGAGTTTGATTTTGATGATGATTTTGTGTCTTCTGATGAGTTCTTTTCTGATGATGAGTTTGTGATTGTGGATGTCGATGTTCAAATCCCCGTTAAAGAATATGCTAGGTATATCAAGGAACCTACTATTGAAGAGCTCAATATTGTGACTCCTAGAGAGATACGTGAAAAATGGGTTCAAAGAGGGCTGATTGATTTTAGCTGTTATTGCTGTCCAGAATATGCAAAGAAACCGTTGGGTTGTGCTGCTTTATGGGGGTGATTTTGTGATAATAAAAAGCTCGAGTTTATTTACAGAAGGAGAGATGGTTGTTCTCGCTGATAGAAAGAAGATTGCTGAAAACTTACGTACTCCCTTGCCAACCTTTGAAGGGACTTCTGATACAAAGAATGAGATCATTGTTTACAGAGGAGTAGTTAACCCACTGCTCAAGCATGTGTGAACTTTTTGTAAGAACAAGATTTGGTTTTGCAATATTATCTCTGAGTTTTGATGATGATAAATGAGTATGTCTGTGTGAACAATTTTGTTATAATAATGTTTGTTATTGTTGATTACTTAACAAACAGGTTAAGCTTTTGATGAATGTTGTGGCCAAAAATTAGAAGAGAATTAGTTCCGCTTTTGCGCTACATAAAGTTCTGCTGAACAGTAGTAAGACACTCCAGAAGGCTCTGAAGTGTAAGCTATGATATTTGTCTAAAGAAACCAGTCAGAAGATCTGAAGACATAAGTTGCTACTTAAGTCTAGATGCTGAAGACTCATGTTTATGAAGAAAACAGGTTCTAAATAAACAATCAGAAGATCTGAAGACAGAAGTTTCTACTCAAGTCCAGATGCTAAAAACTCAAGTTTCTAAAGACCCAAGGTTCTAAAGATAAGGGTTCTAAAAACAATGTGCTAAAGACTCTAAAGACATAAGTTCTAAAGATTCTAAAGATTCTAAAGACTTGAATTTCTAAGGACCCAAGGCTCAAAGAAAAGGTTATCACAACCAAGTGTTGAAGACTCTAAAGACACGGTTCTGAAGACTCTGAAGACTTGAAGTTATGATGACCTTGTATTATGTTCTCGCTTCTAAACTCATGCTCACAGAAGCCTCTTAAGTGAAGAAGGAAAGAAGATAACATTAACATGGTACAAATAGTACATCGTACAATCAATGTTTCATTCCACTACCATGAAAGGACATACACATTGCACAATATTATCACCCACATTACTAATCAAGCTGCCAATGTTTTTGGAAATCCCAAGAGTATCCCTCAATAGATATATTAGTTTATTGTCTATATAAAGGCTTGAAGACTAAGAGAGAAATTTTCTAATTAACGAAATATCCACACGCAAATGTTGTTCATAGCTTTCATATTCTTAAGTCAATGTTCTTAAAATAGCTTACATATTCAGCTTGTGTAGAAGCAATATTCTTGTAAACAAAACTTGTATTCAAAAAGTTGTTTGATTTTCCTTAAGGGATTGGGTAGGTCTGTATTCTTAATAAGTCTATGACTTGCGAGTTTTAGAGGTTGTTAGTCACTTGCGGGTAGCTTGTCCATTGTAATAATCAGGTTGATTATTGTTTGATATTCCTTAAGGGACCGGGTAGGTCTGTATCCTTAAGAAGTCTTTGACTTGCGAGTCTTAGAGATTGTTAGTCACTTATGGGTAGCTTTTGCAAATTGTAATCAGTTTGGTTATAAGTCCTCTATTGAGTCAGGAGAAATCACCTTAACAGATGGACTAGACTAGCTTGATAATTTTCAAGTAAACTAGTATAAACATACATTGTTCTTTACTTCCTGTTTTTACTTATTGTTATTATCAAGAGTGAAGATTAAAAGAATTTTAACTTAGAGGGGAATATTTTTAAAGAATTTTTTTGTTTTTAAAACTCAATTAAAACCCCATTTCTTGTGTTTTTCACACCTTCACTGTGGTGAACTTGATTGAAGGATACCCTGAAGTTTAATAATGATTAGACTTCTTAGTTTATTAACATTTTTACTGATTTCTCATTTGTAATTTTTCTTGTTTATCATTTCACTGTTTGCATGTAAGAACTTATTTGCATTTGAATGGTTATATTAATACAATGAATATGTTTGTCTTGAAGAAACCCGTTCGTATCACTCGTATTTGTTTTCAATTTTAAATTTATTTTTGCATTATGATACTAACTTGTTACCCTTTCTCTTTCCTAGGCAGAGATTGAAGGGAGGATGATGATATTGAAAATCTCAAAAAAAATTATGGTTGTATGCTTTTGGATAAAACCCTACTGACGATGTACATGCATTGTTTCAAATTCCTAAACACCAGAGAAATAAGGGAGATAGACCCTCGTTAACCCCTTTGAGCCTTGAAGTAGGAGTTTCTTTTCTTATCAGAAAAAACCCTTACATTTAACCCGGGGAAGGGTAGTGTTCATTTAATTTGATAGAGCATTCAAAACTCATCAGGAGTGCGCACCTGAGGATCAACCACAATGGGTGTTATCCTTCAAAAGGTTGAAGAAAGCCGAAACTGCAATGGTTAACCTTCACATATCAGGAGGTCAATAAATGAAGATACAACAATGGTTATCCCACATCAATCATAGAGTGAGGCTGTCACAATTACTTCCAATAAATCAAAGACAACACAAGATCACACGCCTTATTAAAGAAAAGGATGATGAAAGTAAATCAAGAACAAAGTAGTGTGATAGTAAATAAAAGGAATAATAAAGTGAGTAACTGGCATGTCCAAAGAAAACCTCAGTTGGTTCCTCAACCGTCTCGAAATTTCTTTTTAGAGATGAATGTTTGTGTCAAGTTAACTGAACTTAGGACTGAAGAAAAACATGAAGGGGGTGGGCACCAAATAATTTTGAGCCTTAAGATCCATATTTTTCTAAAACCATGAACCGGGCCACGTTATAACCTTCAAAAGTCCTAAATCAAACAGGGTTTATTTCAAAAGCATACTTCAATGAGATAGTGTTTCCTAACTCCCATGAGTTTTGCTAAATTATTGTGATTGGTATCATATGCTTTTGTTACATTTCATACAAAAAAATCAATGTTGCATCCTGCTAGTGATTCGTTCACAAGGTTTTATGACATATCTTCAATAAAATCTTCAAGACTTACATAATTGTTGCATTAGAATTTTCATTCTTAGAATAAACATTTTCTAATGGCAAAACAATTATTTGATACCAAGGAAGCTTACATTTGAGTATCAGCAAAGGGCGTGTCGCCGAGAAGTAGTTGTTGAGAAAAGAAAATGCATCATTTAGTCAAATTAGAGCAGTTACATCGAAATTCGACAAATCTCTAGAAGTTCTTTGGTCAGGCAGGCTAGGGCAAGTTGTGAGTGTTATCTTGATCAACACGGTAAACTTGGGACACCAAAGTTGTTTCCAAGGGCATCTCAAGATTTTGTCAAGATAGTTACTATGTTTCCCCATGCCAAGAATCTTCATCAAGCTGGACTATTTCTCGTGATCTTCCTTGTAGATGTGTGTACGGTTTCCCCTACAGTTGTTGATCGGTTAGTGGGTTACCTCCAGGATGTAGTGTGGTGTTGGGTTTGTGATCCCATTTTCACCAGTTAAGTCTTGGTTCAAATTTTCATACCAGTTCATATGTGGTGTTGGTTTGGGTGGTTTGATACCTCTATCCCATATTCCCCAATTAGGTCTTGATGCGTATTTCACTAGCTGGGTGTGATTCTTTCCCTAAATAGTTTGTGATCAAGCAGAGATTGTAAAGTTATTAAGCCTTTTCTCATTTGTTAGAGTTATTTATCCCTTTGTGTTGAGAATTGATGAAGAATCTCTTGCAGAGCATTGTTCTCTCTAGTTTGAGATTGTTGTGGTTGTGTGCTCCCCGAGCAGCTAGACAAGAGCATTATCTTTTCTAATAAGTGTTGAGACAAATGTAAATTTTTTGGGTTTTCTCTCACCATGTGTTGAGTTGATTTAAAATCCCTATAATTTTGACTTCTTGTTGCGATATTAACTTCTTAACTCCCCAGATGAATCAAGGATGATGCTTCCCTTTAAGTTTGGAGATCCCCATAAGCTTTCTCGGGCTTCCCCAAAGAAGTTTGCATAACCACTACTCTTGATATTGAAGAATGTATTTGGGCTCCCCTCGACGATGTGGCATTGTCTTCCCTAGTGAAGTCAGTGTGGCATCCCTAGTTGAAGTCTAGATGATGTAGCATTGTCTTCCCTAGCGAAGTTTGTATGATATTCCCCAATGAAGCCTGGAGGATTTTATTGTATCCTTGCAACTATATTGGTTTATCGCTATAATATTTTGCTTTTATTATTTTCAAGCCATGTTTCTTCCTAGTGAAGTTAAGCCTTGAAGTATGACTTTGTTTCCTCAGTTGGTGCTTACTCTCTATTGGAAGCTTCATCCTGGATACGATTTAGCCGAATGTTGTCTTTACCCAAGTTGGTTTTTCCTGGTTATCCCCAATGCAATATGTATGTTTTGTCAGCATATACATGATAACATTCATACATTCATATACACATCATGCATAGCTGAATTAAATCTCATGGTTCCTTTGCACTCATTGATGTTTTTGTTGGCATATTATACTCTTTGCAGAGTTATGTATCCTCTCTCCAATTGAGTGTCAACCTTAAGAAGAAAGTGCATATCCTTTCAATTTCCCCACTGAGTTATCCCCCATGGAAGAATTTTTATTTAGCCTTCCTACCCAACTCATTATCTGGATGGATTTGATCACCATTTGAGTTTATTCCTCATTGGATGGTGTCTTGGTTGACTGTTTCGCTCTGGTTTGTTCCTGGTTTGAATTTTTGGTCCCGACAAAATTGAGAATGTGCATTTTTTTGCACGTGAAGACTTTATCCCCTCAGTAGGAATGTGTTGGTATTTCCCCACGAATTCAAAATTCATTTCCCACCAGTGTTATCACAATCGTTTTCGTAACAGCAAGCGACGATTTCTTTATTTGAGCAACCTGTACTTTCTCAGTAAGTTTCTTAATGCCAGAGAAGATGTTTTAATTTTGATGAATGGTAGTCTCCATGTTATGGGAGATAGTTTATTTTGAGATTGGATTTACTCCATTGATAAACAAAGTTTCTTGAAAGATCCTTATATCAGTTATTACCCTTTCCAAGTGATATCTTGATCAAAGAAGATACTCTTACTGTTCTCGGTGAAATCCAGAAGTTGGTAAAATTTGTTACCCTTTCCAAGTGGAATGCCTCAGTTAAAGAAGAAGTTGAGACCGCTCTAGGTGGAATACCAGAATTTTGGGAAACTTGTCATTGTTCTATGTTTTTTCTACCTTCATCCCTAAGTTGGTAGTTCATTGTCATTCATTTGTCGGTATTTATATCTTTCTCCTCATTGGACCTCATCCCAATAGAGTTGAGTTGTTCCCAGCCATAAGTGCTGATGTCAATTCTTTGTTCCCAGTCATAAGTACTGATGTCAATCTCTTTGTTACTAGTCATAAGTAGTGATGTCAATCTCTTTGTTTCCAATCATAAGTACTAATGTCAATCCTTTGTTACCAGTCATGAGTACTTATGTCAAAACTTTATTCCAAGTCATGAGCAATGATGTCAATCCTTTGAACCCAGCCATAAGTGTTGATGTCAATTATTTGTTCCTAGTCATAAGTACGGATGTCAAACCAATTTGTTTCCAGTCATAAGTACCGATGTCAACTCTTTTTACCAATTATAAGCACTGATGTTAATCATTTGTTACCTACCTCAATACTAATGTTTACTGTTATCTTTGAGCCGATATTATCTTACCATTTCTACATGTATCCTTCGGGTTTGTAGTTTACGATCCTCTGTGAGTCGATGTTACTCTCTTTTTGCTACCTCATTTATGAGTGGGTAGTTCACAATTATCTATCGGTCGTTGTTACCCATTTCTTATTTCCTCATTTTATTGAGTTGATGATACTTTGTCTCCTCTTTGGGCTTTACCCTAGTAGAGTTGGGTCTTATTTTCCCCAACGAAGTTGATTTTCCTCCAACGGAGTTAAGTCTCTTTCCCTAGTCGAGTTGGTAATCCTTTTTTAATGGTTACCTCCTTATTAGCTTGTTGCTTGCATTGTTAATAATTTTCGTTGTTGAAATCTTACTATGCATTTGGTTTTTTTAATCGTGATTTTGGCTTTGCCTATTTATAGTCATCCCCAGAGTCGTGTTGTTCCCCAGTTATTTATTTTCCTGGTCGAACTCTCTTTTTAGTCCGTTGGTTTTATTTTCTACTTCCCCGGTAGTGTTCTATGTCACCTATGGAGTTGGTTATTTGCATTCATAATCATAAGCATTGCATGGTGTTGTACCCCAAAATTTTCCCTCTCATTTCACCAACGTTTTCTCATCACAAGACTCTTGGAGTTCAAGATCAAACTAGGGTTTGCTCTGCTCAAGACACCTCCTTGCACTGTTGACCTAAATTAGGGTTTGAGTTTGCACAAGGATATTTTGACCTACAATTCCCAAATTGAATTTCATACTTCATGTTGGGTTCACAAGTTTGCCCATACCAAGTTTCAAGCCTTGATTCAAATCTTTGCCCAGTCAATTGGACAGTTGACCTAGAAATCAGCTGTATTGGGAAAAAAGTCAACTGTGGCCAATTGATTGTCAAACCTCATGAAATTTGACCCACATCAACATTATGAACTCATATGAACCATTTGATCAAGTTTGGATCATAATTCCACAAGAAATTTGATCAGATCACCAAAAGGGCAAACTGGTCATTTTTAGGGTTTTGACTGCACAAAGGTAATTTTTGACTGTTTGACCTAACTAATGGAAAACCAAGCTCACATATGGACACAAGGACTCAATGACACTGTCTTGACCCATTCAACAAGTTCAAAAGATCTCAAATGCATAGGATTGTCAGATGAATTTTTCAGTCAACTGATCAAAATTTGACTGTATACTGAAAAGTCAAACTTTGACTTTTTGGTCAAAATCAAGTGCCAAGAGTTATTTTTCATCAAGACATGTCAAATTATGAAACTTGTTCATCAAGAAACCCAAAAATGCAAATTAGGGTTTAAAATGAAAAAATTTCATAACTTAGAATTTTTCTAAGTTATGAAATTTTCTTATTTTTTCCTAACTTTGTCCCATTTTTTCACCAAGATACAAATGGATTCACAAAGTTTTCTCAAAGGAAGATTGTATCTCAAGTTATTATTTTTGGAACAAGGGTACCTAAAACTTTTAACTTAGAGAAAATTTGCCCTAATCTAGGCAGGATTTTGACCCATCTTCTTGGCCATTTTTCACATAGTTCCACTTGGAGTTTCAAGTTGCATTACAAATATGGATTGTATTACATGTTCCAAGCTTTCAAAATTGTCCAAGAAATCCTCAAACACCCTTGTGGTTAGAGAGAATCGAATTCACAAAGTTGGCAAAAACTCACTTTTGTCCATGGCCAAGGCATGTTCATACAAACTTGCATTTTCAAATCAGCTTGTGTGATGCTAGCTTGCAGGCCTCAAAACCAGTTTACACTACTTAATTTAATGCATAACCATTGAGTTGAGGGATTATTTTTTTCATTTGGACATTACATGTAAGTTTAAGCCTTAAGTAGTAAAAGGTGTATTGCCATTTTTGCAAAAGTTGCTTTTATGTCAAAACAACTAAGCATTGAGCCTTGAACAAAGATCTAAGACTGCAAACCAAATCCAAGGATTAGAGGGGGCCTAGAGGGTTGTGTGCAGCATACAAGATGGTTGGTACAGGCCTGTGAACATAGACACACACATCTTTGCTTCATATACAAGAAAATTTCCAAAACACAACCAACTTGACATTCTTGTTAACACAAGCCAAAACAAACTTTGTGAACCAGTTCCATACATCAAAACAAGCCTGAAGCACGACCCTTCTACCTATGAAATCTTCTCATACTCAGAATCCCTGTTTTCTGCAAAACAGGGCAAGTTCTGCAAACTTCAAGCCATAACCAATTCCTATCGTGCGTTTTGTCCAAAAGACTTTCAAACATCTTCCATTCCATCCACCTGAACTATCCCAGACCTTAAACACCAGCTGTAACACCTCTAATAAACTTTGCCATTTTCATTTCAAAGCTTTGCAGGTGGACTTCTACAGCACGATTCAAGGTGTTTCAAAGCAAGCCAAGGATTGGAGAAGCTTCCTTGGACCTCAAGCAATCTCAACAGAAGCTCAAAAACCATTGAAGGTTGCTACATTTCCCTAATCGATTCAAGCTGAAACAGGTATTTCATGGACTTCTATCTCTCTATTTAGGAATGGTTAGGCTTAGGTTTATGAATGAAATATGTTGTACTCATAGCCCTGAAGCCATACATATGCTTAGTTTTCATTTACATTAATCGTGCTGAGAGAATTTCATCCATGAACATGTGAAAAAAGTTAGGTCAGGTTTTGGGGCCAGAGAAATTCTCTCTGGTCTTTGAGAGTTAATCCAAGTTTTTTATATGATTGAATTCGTTATTTGATGCTCTACAATGTTTATGTTATGAGTTTTGTCAAAAAATCAAAGAATCAGGAGATGGCATTTTCTGTACAAAGCGCGCGTGTTGTAGTTCAGAGGAAGAAGATGAAGTCAATGGGCTGGGCTTGGTTCTGGCCTTGCTTTTGATACCCCCCTTTTGCTGAATACACCCCCTTGGCCCATTTGATTGAATATTTGTCATTTTTATGTTTTTATTTTTTATTCTAACTTTATATTTTTTGTTCAAACATAAAAAAATGCCAAAAATGATTTTTCATATTTTTTCATATTTATTTGATATTTATTGCATTTTATTAAACATATATATGTAAATAATCTAAATCCTTTTTATTAAAAACCCTAAAAAATAATATGAAAAATATACATATCATTTTTATTACATTTGAAAATATTTTCTTGAATATACACTTTTTTTTTGTAAATAATTAATTTTATTTTTATATGTTTAATATATATATATATATATATATATATATATATATATATATATATATATATATATATATATATATATATATATATATATATATATATATATATATATATATATATATATATATATATATATATATATATATATATTATTTATTAGATAATTAAGACAAAAAATACAAAAATAATACATCTTTATTTTTATTAATATTTGACATTAAAAATACTTTTTTTACAATATACTTTTATTTTTTGTATAAATTAATATATATTGTATATAATTGATAAATATTACTACTTATTTAAAAATTAGGGTTTTGCCCTAAATAACAAAAATACTTAAAAATTGACTTTTTTTTATTTGTTTATGCTTCACATTAAAAAATACCCTTTTTTACATACATAAAAAATCTTTTTGCATAATACATTCCATTTGATATTTTTGTATTTATTTAAATATTAAATATTGCATTGCACATTCGATATGGTTGTAATAACTTAGAATTTATTTCCTTGTCAAATATCCCCAATTCAAATTTGTATCCCCCTCCCTATATCATGTTGTACTAGTGTAGCATTTAAATTCTCGCACATTTAAAAGCTTTCAATTATGCCATGCCTAGACCTACGGTTTGTATGCAAATAAAATCAACAACTAGCTTGACCTAATCCAAAGATAAACATGCATGAAACAACAAACACAATGCACACTTACACCCCTAGGGTTTCATCCACTTGTTGCCTTCAAAAATGGGCCATGGTTGCATGTCAAGTACTTTGGCAAAACAAAAACAAACAAAAAGATCATAGTCCCTCGATGACGCTATCTGAGTTGCCTAAACAAAAATGACCAAGTCCCTCAAGAAAATTGCCAAAAATACTTGACACTATTGCTATCATGGTCTATACGATGACCCACGCCTGTCCCGTTAACATCCTAACACAAGGTTGTTCACCAAATACAATGGTGAAACAACACTGTTAAAAGGGTTAAAAACATAAGAAAGATCTTTGAGTAAAATAGGGTAGATAATTCTTAGTTACTTGATCAAAGCTTTCAAAAACATCCTTGCTATTTTCAAAACACACTCCACAACACAATTTCAAAACCCTACTTTCAAACATTGAAAACTTTCCAAAAGACAAAAACACCTTTGTATACATTCAAACAAGAATCATTACAAAGGTTGCCACAACGATGGCCTCTTTTCAAAACATCTTCAAAAATCACACACAAAGCACCATTTCAAACATTTGAAAAGCACCATCTCAAACAATTGAAAATCAAAGCAAGTGATCTAAGCAAGTAACTAAGAGCCCATAGATAACCATGGATAGAAAGGGTGCTAATACCTTCCCTTTCTATAATCTACTCCCCGAACCCAAGAAAACATATCAAAGGTCTTTCCTGTGCTTTTTGACCTTTCCTTAGGATAAAATAAAAAGTCGGTGGCGACTCTTGCTAAACCGAAACATTTGCGAACACAAACGCAAAACCCAAGTCAGTTCCCCCACCGTATCACACATGGCATCTTAGGACCAAAAATAGGGTTTATTTTGTATTTAAGTATCTTCAATCGCATCGAGACGAAGATTTTAACCTTTGTATCTCCGGATATAAGACACTTAATTAAGGGTAGTTGTTATACCCCAATTTTCCCCCTAAGTGTTAGAACGTAGTTTGGTCCTACATCACTGTAAGAGTTTTGATGATAACAAACACATGATATATATATATATATATATATATATATATATATATATATATATATATATATATATATATATATATATATATATATATATATATATATATATATATATATATATATATAAAGAACAAATATGCTCTCTAATAATGTTTTTTTATATGCAAGGAAATTTTGATGTAAGGAGCATAGAAGATTAGAAAGTTTCATTTTTGAAGCTCTGTTGTGTCACATCATACTTAGAAGCACATCCGCGTGACACGCTTAAATAAAGAAGTTCTAATGTTACAACTTCTGAATGCACCAATGTTACGAACAAAACTCTAATATTCTGATATGTAAAGTTTTGGAAAGAACTTAAGAAGTATCAATGGTAACATTCATCTTCTAATATGATCCCAAGAAAGCATGTTCTGAAGCATTAATATTTATTCATTGCAAATAAAAAGTAACGGCTGAATCAAGATAGGATCTCTACTTTTGGAAAGAACATTAACTACACTTTATCAACCTTCCAAAATAATCCTCTCATGTCTCTCATGCATCGCCTATATAAAGAAGACTTGAAGGATAAATCTAATACAACATTATTGTGCATTGAAAAAGAAAATCTTATTACCTTTCTATCAAGTGCTTTACAATTGTGTATACAGATACATCACTTTTTTGATATAGTCTTTTAGAAACATCATTGTACACACTTTTATTTAATTTATTATGTATTACCTTGAGAAAATCGAGTTGTGGTTTAAACTCAAGAAGACTTTGATGGTAGTCATAGTGTCTGTGTAATCAAGTTTTGATTAGTGGATTAAGACCTCGTTTGAGAGAGGCGAAATAACCTTGGACGGTGGAATGGAGTAGTTTGAGTTTAAACGAACCAGGATAACCAACATGTCTACTGTTTCATATTTTAGAACCCCAATTCAACCCCCTTCTTGTGTTTTTCCATTCTTCAATTGGTATCTGAGTGCCTGGTTCTGGGTGCAAACACTTAACCGTGTCAGAAAAAGATCCTAGCAAGAAAAACACTATGGTGGAACCAATTTAGAACGACAATGATGATAAAGACAGAATCAGCGGCAGACCCCCAATATTTGACAGTGAAAATTTTGATTACTGGAAAGACATAATCGAAAGTTTCTTTCTAACACATGATGCTGATCTTTGGGATATGGTGACTGATGGCTACATTCACCCTAGTGATGAAAATGATCAGAAGATCGTTATAAATGAAATGTCATATCAACAAAAGAAATATTTCATAAATGATCACAAATCCAGAACAATATTGTTGAGTGTTATCTCATATAGTGAGTATGAGAAGATCACAAACAGAGATTCTGCTAAAAACATGTTTGACTCTCTGAGAATGACGCACGAAGGTAACATACAAGTCAAAGAGACCAAAGCTCTTGCACTCATCCAGAAGTACAAAGCCTTCAAAATGGAAGAAGAAGAAACTATAGAGACATTGTTCTCAAGGTTTCAAACTCTAGTTGCTGTATTGAAAGTTCTGGATAACGGGTACTCCACAACATACCATGTAAAGAAAATCATCAGAAGCTTACCCAAGAAATGGAGACCCATGGTCACAACCTTAAAGCTTGCCAAAGATCAAAACAATATATCTCTTGAAGAACTTATTAGCTCATTGAGAAGTCATGAGATAGAACTTGAAGAAGATGAGCCCTAGAAGCAAGGTAAGTCTCTCGCTCTTAAATCTAATAAAAAATATAAACCTAAAGTTTTTCAGGAAAAAGAAGAAAACTATGGTGGATCCTCGTCAGAAGAAGACAAACTATCTCTTCTCTCCAGAAGAGTCAATCAACTACGGAAGCACATACAGAGGAAGTTTAGAAAACCCAGAAGAACATGAGATCACTCTGAAACATCTTATGGATACAGAAAATCTACCAACAAAGACATTGTATGCTACGAATGTAACAAACCAGGTCACTACAAAAGCGACTACCCAAATATACAGAAATAAATGCCTAAAAAGAAGTTCTCCAAAGATAAGAAGAAAAGTATTATGGAAACATGGGATGACTCAGAATCTTCTGAAGTTGAAATAGAATCAGAAGATGAACGAGCCAATATAGCCTTAATGGCCAACTTATCAGATGACTCTAGATCATCTGAATCAGAATCAAACTCAGAGGTAGAATATGTATTCTCTAACTTTTCTAGATCTCAATTAGAAGATAGTCTGTCATAAATTCTTGAAAGATATCAGCAACTTCGAGTCAAAAACAAGAACCTGAAATAGAATCTAGTATTTGACTCTGAAGATACTAAGAAACTAAAAATAGAAAACTCTAAGCTAAAAGAAACCATTTCTAAACTTGAAAATGAAAATTAAGTTATCAAAAATGAATTACAAAAAGTTCAAAAAGAAACTGTTTCAGAAGTTTCTAATAGTTCTAATAGAATCATAAAAGAATATGATCATAGCTTTCAAAAATTTCTAGCTAAAAACATAGATGGGAGAAAGATGGCTTTAATGATATATGGAGATAGCAGAAATGACAGAAAAGGAATAGGATATGTGAAACCAAGAGGAGAAGAAACATCTCAACCAAAGAAAGTTGATGATATAGTTATAAAACACACACCTCTCTATTCACACTTTACATATGGGCATATACATGATATAAAATATACTAGTAATGCTTTTTCTGCAAAACCAAAATTCAAATAGAATTTTGGAAACTCTAACAAACAAGGACCCAAAAAGATATGGGTACCAAAGGATAACATCATCTATGTTGCATATGTCTTTAAAAGCAAGATTGAAACACCAATTTTAACACCTGGACTCAGCATGCTCTCTACACATGATGGGAAGAAAGAATATGTTCCAAAGCCCGAGATTTAAATCTGGAGGATACACAGGTTTCAGCAATCAGAAAGGAGAAATTATTGGCTCTAGAGCCATTTGTAATGATCATATGAACAAGTTTGATTCTAAAGCAAGTGTTTCGGATCTTCAGAAAATAAATGTTCAGAACTTGAGCCAAATACAAAAGAAGACATCACAAATATTACAACAATTTCTGAAGAATCCATCCAGAAAAGACAATCCAGAAGCAACTTAGCACACCCGGAAAACATGTTTCTGGAAAAGGTAGAGGTAAATAAGAAAGTAGAACAGAAGCTCCACAGAGGTATGATTGGCTCTCTAACATTTAATCCTCAGAACTTTATGTTTTAATTTTTTTGTGAACATATGAACAATAGTTCTCCATAAGTGAGAAGGAAAGTTGTATCAGGATCTATCTAGAAGATCTGAACATTCTCAAAAAACGTTTCATTTCTAAGATAGATGAAAGAAGTTCACAATATCAACTTCTGTCAACTCTAATCACAAGGTCACCTCTAAGGCTGAACACATGTTCAAATTCTGAAGGGACTGAAACGGTTGAGTTGATGCATTGAGTCTCGAGTCAAATCAGTAATTGTTCCATATCTTTGCTATCCTTCTTTCCAGGAATCATTAAATGCACGTAATCATTTTTCTTAATTCCTTTTCTTTTTAATTTATAACTGCTATTTTTTGTTGGCTATTTATACTTCACTCTTTCACAAAAACTATCATATATTCACTCTCACTCACTTTTCTCTCTTCATATGTTCATCCTTCAAAAACCCTAAAAGAGTATGTGTGAACAAATGGCTTCCTCTTAACAAATTTCTCAAGTTTCTCAAACCATTCCCGGTTCTTCTCCTCAAATGAAGAAAGGTACATCGAACCCTCAAGAAATCTTCTCTCACCCATTGATTCTCTGGAAGTTCTTTGTGAGCTTATTGTTGATTTCGTTAGCATGAAATAAAATGGGTATGACTTAACCCCTTGATGTTAAGTTCCAAGGATGGACGAAGTATTTTGATTGCCTCATAGGTCCAGTTTTTCCAAAACTTGTGAAAGAATTCGGGATCCATGCCATAGCTTCAAATCATCAGATAACATCCTACATTATGGGAAAGAAGATCATCATCACTAAAGATCTCATTAGGAAACTCATAGGTCATGATGGTGGTGGTATTCGATGCAGTGATATGGAAGACACAAGTTCTGACCTAACCATAATCTCAAAGGAAATTTTTACTTCTGGCCAACCATCCAACAAAATAAAAGATCTGAAGGATTATCTAAGAATTTGGTCCAAAATAATTATGGGATGCATCAATCACAGAAAGCCTACCAGCTCCCCAGACTACATTAACATAGACCAGCAGTACCTTCTGTACTTCATCGCCACCAAAGTTAAAGTTCATCTTTCACATATTTTATTCAACCATCTGAAGACTAGTTGTCATACCCCAAATTTTTACCTAAGATCCCATCTTCATTTGCATTTTTCTTATATACATCAAGGTCACAAAATATGGCCAATTTCAAATTTGTCACCTTCGAGCATTACCTGTGTAGAGATTATCGAGTGTTATTAACATTTTATCTTATGCATGACTAACTTCTAATCAAGCACGAAGTGTATGTTTTTTTTCTTTGATTTCATGTGCAGAAACAAGTCTAAATCAATAGCATCAGGCGTCACGCCTCAATTAGGGTTTTGAGTCTCTCAAGCCAGAAGTACAGTTGATCATTGATTCTCGAAGACTGATTCATCAAGAGAATCGTGTATTTATTTCCACGCTCTGTTTCAACAAGCAACCTCAAGCGTCTCTGAAATTATTTAAAGAAACAATCAAGGTTCCATAATCACTGGTTCACGTGTGTTTTACCTTGCCTTGAAATACAAGAAAAGATCAGGCTATGCAAGTCAATTCCGAGCACTTCGACCAAAAGTCATCTGCAAGTTTTCTTTAAAAGTTGAAGACAAATCATGTTTAGAAATTCATGAAAAGACTTTATAGGACGTTTGTCATGATTTAAGAGTTTCTTGATCTCTAAGTTCAGTTCACCGTGCCAATTTCTCAATGCGATAACATTTCACCTCAAATTCCTCTTCTAGTGATCATTCAAAGCTTTTAAGTTTGGTTCGATTTCTTATACTTACACGACATGGGGAGAATTTCGTTAGAGTGGGGTGATTGAATTCAAGATCGCTTTGGAAGAATATATTTAGAATACTTGGAATTTTCATCGTGTGAATTCAAATGTTAATTAAATAGAAGTTATCAAAAGGGCTCATTCAAGAATAATCGTTCATCACATTAATATTTATTCAAGATTATTTTTGTGTGATTACTTTGATGGATTCCCACCATGGCCATTTGAATTCACATGAGGCATTTATTAAAGGAGATATTGAAAAGAGAAACTTGATTCAAGTAATCATTCGCCATAAGAATAAATACATGATGGTTACAACTTCATTACAAGATCCATTCATGTAATTCATTTGGATATCTAATACAAGATGCAAGATTGAGGTCTTAAGGCTTGCATTATTGTTTATTCATCATTCAAAAATTCATTCAAGTATCAATCAATTCTTTTCCAAATTCAAGTTGAAGATTTTAAATTTCATCAAGACAAATAAAGATTCAAAGTGTTTACAATTACAAAGGAATTGAGAGAAATATATTCAAGACAAGTTTCCATTCAATGTTACATAAAAAGTTAAATTCTAGACCTATTGATATTTTTTAAAGCTTTAAATCTTACCCCATTTTCCAGCCATGTTCAACAATACAAATCAGCTCCAATATCATATTGCAGCCCTTACAAACCAGTACAAAAAAAATTGTAGCATGTTGCCCATTTTTCCAACCTTGTTTCAATACAAACTAGTCAAATTTCTGTGGCACTTTTGCTGTCCAAAACATCAGCCTACAAAACAATTCCAATTCTGCCCAAAAACTGCTATAAAACAGTCTGCTAACAGCCTGCTGCCCTGCTCCAACTTGCATAGAAATACCAAGCAGAATAAGACTAAAATTACACACAAATGGCTAAAGAAAAAACTGCATCAAGAAGGCATCAAAATAGTTTTTCAAATCCATTCAAATATTCTACTATTTCCCCCCCTAAATGCCTTGTTCTTTCTCTATAAAAGCCATCTTCATGGAAACAAAAATTACACAAGAAAAAACTCAAGAGAGAAAAAAACATAAAAGAGGAAGTTCGTTCAAGCATCACAACAAATAATCAAGGTATAAAGGAGTTTGAGCATCAAGGGAGAAATTATTGTTTTTTAAAGCTCCATCGGAGAGACTCCGATATGTATTTCTTCTCCCTATTTACTTCCTCATAACTTTCTCATATATCCATCAATTTGAATCTTCTTTTTGCATCACTTTTATACCATATGAGTGCTTGATTATCATACTTTTTTGATGTGTTCTGGGGCTGCTGCATTTTGTTGACATTTAAACATGTTTAAAAATTATAATAATAGTGATAAACGCATATGGAAATGTAGAGAAAAATGACGCAAATTCAGAGATAAAAATATACCTTCAAATCTTTTCTGAACATACAAACCTCATACATAAAATCGCCTCATCTCTTCCTCCACGACAACTATCCGAAAACTCACCTTAACATCGAACTCAACCTTCTTCCGATCACCATTCCTTCATCTCATAAAACGTACTCCTCTCTCCATTCGAAACCTCAGTACCGTTCACTTCTCATTTCTTGATTCTTCTCTGTCAACTAACCTTCAGTCGTCGTTGCTCTCTGTTCCACGAGATTCATCATCGTTCAACTTCAGCTTGACGTGGAAACTTCGCCTTTAATCAAAAAGAAGGGTGGATCGATAACAAGAAAAGGGAAGAAGGCATTAGTCTGTAGAAAAGGGCAGATCTATAAAATAACAAAACAAAAGAACGATCGAATTGGACTCCATTTCCTCTTCGTCTTCTCACTATATTGCCTCCAACCTTCATCTGTTGATTCACACAACATCTAACAATCAAACAGTTCTGAAAACCTTTCTTCTCAACCATCCAATCGCAGTGCTCCTGATACTTCCGATCACCTTTTTGCTTCAAACATATATCACTTGTTAATACTCCCACCGCAATGGTTCATCTCCATCATCACATCATAGAATAACACCACTCCAAACTATCACTGAACAATCATCACCTTATCATCATAGTTCCGCATATCTCAACTGCTTCCATATATCTCTGTTAAATCTCTGTTTCAATCGCAACATCACCCAACCACCACCGTGAGTGGCTACTGACACAGAATCTTCATCATCATCTCCGTCAAACTCCGAGCATCCATAACCGACGCCACTTTCAAAAAACGGCCCCAGCTTAACCGGCCTAGTCCTCGCCGTAGAGAAACCCGACTCCTTCATTGTCGACTATAACGTCCCCAAAAAGGATTTTCAATTTCAATTATGAACACCGTTAGGGTTGCAGATAAGCCGTCGAATTTGGCATACATACACAGCAAAGGAGATAACAGAACAATTTTGGACGGAACGTTGGCGTGGGACTCATCGAACAAGGTTTCAGTGAACTACGCTATTGAATCTAGGAACTGTAAATTGAAGTATAGCTATAATCAAAAGGGTTTGACTAAAATTTAACCTACCTATGATGTTGCTAAGAATTCATGGGACTTTGCAGTTTCTGGAAAAGTCTATGGTGATGATTTTGTTTGGGCGGAAAAAAAAGAACGAATGGTTGGAATGGACTTGAGGAAGATGTTGGTGTTGATACAGATAAGAGAGAGAGAGGATAATTTTTTTGTTGTTTCAACTTTTCCTTTAATTGTTTTTTATTAGAAACAATAATAATAATTTAATCTGATTTTCCTTTCCCAATGTTAACAACAAACAAAACAACGACACCTTTCTTTTTGTTTAGGGTTTCAAAAAAACTCTTCCTTGTTATTTCCCAACCGGGTCATCCCCATCCGGCCTGTTGGCCCAATCATTATCAGTATTCACCTTATATTTTAATTAGAATGTATATATAATAGATAGAAAACATAGCTTAGTGGCAAGGCCTGTATGCTCTAATCTAAGGGACTCGAGTTCAATCCCTGGCTGGGGCATTTTATTTCGTTTTTTGATTCTTTTAGCCTTATTTACCAATTATATGATAACAAAATATTAGTTTTAGTTTATTTTATATATATAATTACTTCTTTCCAATATAAAATATAAAAAAATATGCTATTAAATTAGTTTCCTACTTAATTTTTGTTATTTATTTAATTGTTCAAAATACATGCTATTATTAAATTAATCTTCTACTTAATTTTTGTTATTTATTTAATTGTTCAAAATACATGCTATTACTAAAAGTATTTTATTTTGTTTTTTTATTTATTTCATTGTTCAAAATACATGCTATTAAATTAGTCTCTTATTTAATTTTTATTGTTTATTTAATTATTCAATTGTTATTCTAAATAAATTTATTCTCGATCATTTAATCTTTATATCTATCGTCCATCTAAATTTTAAGGGAAATGTTTTAACTTTGTTGACTTCATGTCATCAAATACATCTTACGCGATTGTGTGAATCCCTTCATTCATTTTTTATTTTACTATTTTGTTAATCTTAAGTTAATTTTCCTAAAAAAAGTCAATTTTAAAACTCACACCTTTTAAGTCAAAACTTTGACACTAGATCATTGTATCTTCAAAATCTCGCCCACACCCATTTTAATCAAACAAACCATTTTAATCAAACAAACAATTTTAACCAAAAACAGATATTTCAAAAG
Organism: Vicia faba; assembly: GCA_948472305.1. NCBI lineage: Eukaryota > Viridiplantae > Streptophyta > Magnoliopsida > Fabales > Fabaceae > Vicia > Vicia faba. Next base: position 268,307,423 of record OX451738.1, read on the forward strand.
GTTCCCGCGGAGTACCGCAGATGCATTGGGTGCTAGTACCTTCCCATTGTAAAACCAACCCCTAAACTCTAGATCTCTTTCAAAAAACACATGTATTTTCATTACTTTTTAAGTATTACTTTACATTACATATTTAAGTGTTTTATTTCTCTCTTTTCCCTTGGAAATAATAAAGCGCGATGGCGACTCTTGCTTTTGCGAGTCGAGTTAATTAATAGCTCAATCTCCAATACTGCTACATTTTTTATCGCTACAGAATTGGAGACTCTGTTGGGTAAATATTGACCTCTTGATGGTCCATCCATAAGTGGGTTAAGCCTAATTTTTCATATCTATTTTATTATTATTTATTTGTTTGATTATATGTTATATATTGTGGTTATTTGGGTGTTGATGATACTTATAAAGGACAATTCCTATACACGGACTAAGTTACACTTAAGAATAAGACGAGAGGTATATTCATGTTAACTTTGAGGGAGTAATCCCGAAGAAAGAGGCATGAAATCCCCCACTCAGTGGAAACCCCTTTGACTGTAGTATTCGTTTACCAAATAACTGGGAAGATGTTACTGCTTTCGACCTGGGTTCTAGAGAAGCTGAGAACCGTAGAACCCTTAACCCATCTTGGCCTCTTAGGTGTAGTGCGGAGACTATAACGGAGCAATACGAAAGTAGTTGTCATGAGATGCTACACTCAGATGAGTTTATCTTGAGAATATTGCTAATTACCGAGTAATCAAGATGTTGGTAATATCCGAAGAAGGATTGTAGACTCTGGGAACTTTTAGAACCTTATTTTACATGTGTGATTAAACCTTTAGTACATACCTTGGGGGTGGTCTTTACCTTTGACTCCATGCTCGTAGAGTTGAACCTTTGAACCCCCATGTTTATGAACTTATGTGTAATTGTTGCATTATCATTCATTCATGCACCCATAAGAATTATTTAAACATTTTTTTCAAGGAACTTAAGAATGATTTTTGCAGACATCTCAGGTACTTTTACCATAGATTTTGGAAAAAGAAACACTCGGAGTTACAGTTTCAAGCATACTGAGATTGAAAAGTTTGATTCCCAAGATTGAGAACCTTACAGATTTATGAAAGAAGTATGGATCTATTATTCCTCTTATAAAGCGCAAGATAAATGAGGGTATCCTTACTACGTTGGTACAGTTTTGTGATCCGTTGTATCGATGCTTCACTTTTCCTGATTACCAGTTGATGCCCACTTTGGAAGAGTATTCTTATATACTTAGTTTACCAATCACTGACTGTGTCCCTTTCTCCGGTTTAGAAGGGGGACCTAAATCTCATGAGACAGCAGCAGTTACCCACTTGAGGAAGTCTGAGATAGAATATAACATGACTACCAAGGGAGGAATCTGAGGCTTACCTGTAGAGTTTTTGTTGAAGAAAGCTCGTTACTTCGCCGAGATAAAAGATACTGTCACCTCTGAAGTTGTCATTGCTTTACTTTCTTATGGGTTGTTATTGTTCCCTAACATTGATAAGTTCATGGATATCAACGCCATTAGAATATTTTTGATTGGAAATCTAGTCTCTACGCTTCTAGGAGATACCTTCTATTCCATCCATCTTCGGAATTCCTACCAAGGTGGGATGATTATCTATTGTACACCATTGTTATACCAGTGGTATGTTTCCCATTTACCCAGGTCTGATGTTTTTTGGGATCTCAAGAAGGAGCCACGATGGACGCCAAAAATTATGGCTCTTACTCATTCAGACATTGATTGGTATAATAAAGCTTATTATGATGTAAAGATCATTGATATTTATGGTGCTTTTCCCAATGTGCCTCTTCTTGGTACGAAGGGAGGAATTAATTACAACCCTGTTCTTGTGCATCGCCAGTTTGGATACCCAATGAAGGATAAGCCAAACAACATTCATCTGAGTGGTTTCTTTCTCCAAGAAGGAAAGGATCACAAATCAGCTAAGGAGGAGATTGAAAGGGCTTGGTGCCATGTTCATAGAAAGGGAAGAGACATGTTAGGGTAGAGAGGTGTTGTTTCTTTGGAGCCTTACGATCAATGGGTTTGTGTTAGGGATTATGTTCTTAAGATGCCTTATTATCATGAGAAACCTTTATTCCCTGTTGCTACACCATCATCTACTACCATTCATATTGAGAACATGAAAGAGTATCTGGAAAATCTGGCTAGAATGGAGTCTGAAAGAGATGCTTGGAAGGAAAAATATAGTATGTCAGAATACGAAAACAGGGTCCTGACACGACACCTAAAGGAGAAGGAGGATATGATATTTATTAAAGATGGTTGGTTTATTGATCGTGATGAGAAGCTTCGTCAGAAAGATGTATTGCTCAAGAAATATGCTAAGGAAAAGAAGAGGAAAAAGGAATATTTGGTAGGAGTTACTCTTGTTCCTAATCCATAGAAGAAATTTGTTAATCAACTGATAGCCGAGAAGACAGAGATGGAAGATTTCTATGAAAATAAGATTAGGAAGCTCAAGTTACAAGTAGCATTTGGTCCTTCGTCCAATGATGATTCTGAGTGATCATAGTCCCTAGATTTTATTACTTATGTCATTTTGTAAAACTCTTTAAGAGGGCTTTTATGTTCCAAAGTTGTAATTTTCTGCCTTTTATTATTGAAATGAGTTTTGTTGTTCCAAAATTACTTTACCATTGATGTTTGCAAGTTATCAAAGTCGTAAAGTTCCTTAAAAAACTGTCAAAAATAAAAAATAATTTGTATCGCATATCATGCATCATTCAACATTCAATCTTACATGTTTTCTAGAGTCTTATTCTTGCTTCTTTTTCCACTCCGATAAATTATCAAGTTGTTTCACCAGTATAATAATCGAGCCAATCTTCGAAAGAGAATGGAAGATCTAGAGCAAGAAAATCATGAGCTTCGCGAGGAGGTTACTACTCTTCGTATTGGAATGGAAAAATTGACCGCTTTGGTGGAAAGCTTGATGGCTTCTCAGAATCAGCCATCGACTTCGGCCACTGAAGCTTAAGCTCAAACTACTGCGGTTTCTGATTTCGTCACTGCTCCAACCTCTTTGGCTCAAGTCAACCCTACGCAACATCAAATGCCGAAAGGTTTTCCATGGGGTATGCCTTACAATTTCACGCCAGAAGGGTACCAGCCTACTGTGCAACCCATAATTCAACCTATTGTATCTTTTCCTCAACCTGGGATAACTACTGTGCAACCTGTAATCCAGCCTATGGTATCCTTCCCTCAGCCTGTAATGACTAATACCGCTCCCTTGGTTCACACTATTCCATATACAAATGAACCCATTTATCATCTTGAACCTACTGGAAGTTTAGGCATCTTTGATAGGATGGAAGAATTCCAAGACCAATTCTAAGAAATGCAGAGGGAAATTAGAGCACTTAAAGGGAAAGACTTATTCGGGAAAAATGCTCATGACTTGTGTTTGGTCCCAAACGTGAAAATTCCAGCCAAGTTCAAAGTGTCAGACTTTGAAAAGTACAAAGGTGACTCATGTCCGCAAAGTCACTTGACCATGAATGTGAGGAAGATGTCCACCTACTATGATGATCACAAGCTATTAATTCACTACTTCCAGGACAACTTAACTAGTACCGCCCTAAAATGGTACATGGGTTTGGATAGCACCCGAATCCGTAACTTCAATGACCTCAGTGAGGATTTTGTTCGTCAATACAAGTATAATGTTGACATGGCCCCGGACCGAGATCAACTCCGATCTATGTTCTAGAAGGATAGAGAATATTTTAAAGAGTATGCCCAAAGGTGGCATGAGGTTGTCGCTCAAATCTATCCTACCCTAGAAGAAAAAGAGATGATGGAGATTTTTCTGAAAACATTAGGTCCTTTCTACTATGAGAGAATGATCGCAAGTGCGCCTAGCGACTTCACTGAGATGGTGAACATGGGCATGCAACTTGAAGAAGGAATCCATGAAGGGCGTCTAGCCAAGGAAGGTGGTACATCTAGTGGTGTTAAGAAATATTAGATTGTCTTCCCCAAGAGGAGAGAACAAGTCTTAGTGTAGTTTTTCCTAGAAGGCCGAGAAGAGGATATTCACACGTTGCAGCAGTCACTCCTTCTATCCACCAAATAATGGTAACTCCAACCTATCAAGCCTCTCCAATTTTACAATGACGATTTCAGCAACAACCTCGACAACAGGCTCCTCAATTCAACAATCAGAACCGTTCGTCGAGAAAACCACAGTTTGATGGAATCCCAATGTCTTACAGCGAGTTGTTCTCCGATTTGATCCGGAATAATATCATGACAACGAAACCTCCTCCAATTACACCAAATAATACTTTCCCTAAGTACAAGGATGATCAATTATGTGCATATCACCAAGGTTCGCCAGGAAATAATATTGAAAGTTTCTTTGCTTTGAAGGTAGATGTCCAGATACTAATCAAGAGTGGTATTTCATCTTTCAAAGATGTTAACCCAAATATTCAAGCTAATCCATTGCCTCAACATGGGGCAGCGTCGATAAATATGGTGCACGAATGTCCTGGAAAATTTTGATTCTACCAGGTTGAGCATATAAGGGACTCACTGATCAGAATGAATCAAAGTTTAAGTAGACTTTCATTCTTTAAACATCGACATAATTATGACGTTTGTGAATTTTTCTCAATAGAAGATGATTTCCCTGTTATGAAAGAAGATATTCAGAAGTTGTTAGATCAAAGGGTCATTATCATCACATATGACAGAGATCCAGATGATGAGGTGAATGTTATAGTTCCACGGTTCAACATGCCTGAACTAGTGGAGATTGCTTATGATAGCCAGACTTCATCTGCTACTCCTTTGATTATCTGTCGACCTGGTCCCGTGCCTTATAACTCGTACAAAGCCATACCATACAAATATAATGCCATAATGATTGATAATGGAGTAGAAGTCCCCATACCACTGATGTCATCTGTAATACGGTGGGAGAACTGACTTTTATTGGTTTCTGTTTTATCGCAAATGTTGCGGTTAGCAAGAGTCACCATCGACTTTTATTTTATCCAACAAAGGAAAGGGTGAAAACAACACGAAAGATATTTCGAGATTATTTTCTGAGTAAGGGGGTTAGGTTATGAAAAGGGAAGGTTTTAGCACCCTTTCCATCCGTAGTTATCTACGGGCTCTTAGTTTCTAGCTCATTTTGAAAATGCTTTTTGTGTAAGTATGTTTTGAAGATATTTTGAAAAGACGCCTTAGTGCGGCTAACTTTGTAATGTTTCTCGTTTCGGAGAGAACGTATGCAAAGTGTTTTTTGTCTTTGAGAATATTTAGAAAAGAGTTTGTGTATGTGAATTTTTTTTATTTGTGTTTATGAGTAAGAAACTATGAACTATCTACCTACTCAAAAGATTTGTTCTTTTCCTCTTTCCTTTAGACATTGCTATCCTACTATTAATGAGTAGGTAGCCCTATCGTTGGATGTTTTGAGGGACTAGCGAGGGTCATCGTACAGTCACAAAAGCAACTAGTAAGATATCTTAGTAATTACCCTAGGGGTTTAAGATCATTTTACCAAGGCAACGTCAAAAGAGTCATCGAGGGACTTATGATCTTTTAAACCAAAGGGTAGCCACTAAAATCTCTTACATTCGAGAATCTTGACGGTTTATTCCGAAGGCAACAAGTGGGGAAACCTTAGAGGTGCGCGTGTGCGAGTGTGTTGTGTTTCAATTATTTGTCTTGGATGTTACGTTTGCTAACATTTACTTTTAGTCTTATCATACAATTCTATTAACATACATCTAAGAGTTAATATATGTACAGAAAATAAAAATGCAAAAATTGAGTCTACGCTATTACATGGCCTCGGGGAGGGGGAGTTACAAATCCAAAATGGGGAAGTAAAAAGTAAAAGTCCTAAGTTTACAAATATTATAACCCATATGCAGATACATAATATTTGGAAATAAACATGCGAAATTAAAACAAATGCGCGGAGATGGAAGCGAGGTAAAAAACCCTAAAAAACTCCTAAACACTTAGAATAATTTTTTTTGTTATTTTTATTTGTTTCAAGAAAACACTTAAATTAAGCTAAAACTAATCTTAACTAAATAAAAAAATGATTATTAATTGAAATTAAACCTAATACAAATAAAGAAAAATAATTCTAATATTTTTGGTGTTTTTATTGAGGAAAAATTTGAAATGAATTAAACCTAATTCTAATTGGTTTTAAATTAATCAAAATAATTCAAAATAATTAAATTAATTAATTCACAAAAATTAATTTCAATTAACAAAGACCCTAAATCTATTTTTTTGTGATTTTTTTATTATTAAAAATAAATATTAATTTTTTTTAAGTATATAAAAGAAAACAATTAAATAAGAAAAGTAAAATTGCAAATGGGCCTGGTGCAACAAGTAGTCAGGGGGTGATTTCCTAGACATTCGCTAGGCCCAATGAAGGCTAAGCCCAACAGCTGTGTGTGGTATCAGAAAAATGGAGGGGTATGCGTCCAAAACTCCTGAGCCCGTCAATGTGAAGGCCCAAGTGTTTTCAATAACCTGCAAAAAAACATGTTGAAAAGCAAAAAAGTAAAACCTAGGATCGAACCCAGGTTATTACAATGAAACAATAATAATATAATGAAAAATCAATCAAGTTTCCTAAATTCAAATGCGCGCCAGAATTAATTCAAACGGACCAATAAGGGAGCAACGCCTGGACCAACAGAGTCAATCCGCTAGAGTCAACCTTTCGGTTGTCTTCTCTGGTGGGTTTCAAACCCTAATCTGCAAAATAGAAAAAATCAATAGATCGAAACAACCCTACCCCGTTAAAACGATTCCCTGAATCCGAATCTGGCCTTATTTTTGGCAAAAGACCACTAGATCATGCATTTCGAAGCAAGGTATCAGGTTCGACTCAAAAATGGCATCTCACGGTTTTGGCCCTAAATCTTACATGTTCCAAGTTCAACCTGTTCTAAATATTATTATGAACACATATGCAAAGGTTAAAATGGACAATAACGCAGATTAAACAATATTTGATTAAAAAAAATCATACCAAACAGTGTAATTCGTAGGGGTGGTTCCAGCGTGCTTCAAGCCAAGATGAGGGATGAAGAAGATCCCTGGGAACCTCAAGAGTGCAAAGGTGGCACGAGATTGGATAGAGGAAGGATGGAATGTAGGTTTTGAATTTTACAACTTTGATATATTTTTTTGAAATTTTGGAAAGCTCTCTTTAGGCTACTTCAGCGTGTGTCTTGCTTGTAGTTAGCTTGCATATTTATAGAGGGGTGTAGAGGTACACAAACATGCAATAATAATAGCATTAAGAACCCCTTTCAAAGTGATATCAAACATATTAAAATGTTTCTAAAATTGTGAAAAACTTTCCCTTCTTAAAGTGCAATGAACATGGCCTCTTTTGCACGAAATCTTAGGCCCAATGTTGATCCAAAACATCAGCCCATGTGTCCAAACCATTTATGTATTATTTTATGCATTTTATTTTGTATTTATTTGAATACAAACAAAAACAAATATGAATAAAATATAGAAAAAATTAAAATCAAGGTGAGAGTGAATTTAGGAGTCTTTGAGTAAGTCATAAACATGCTTGAGTCCCAAAAAATAGGTCCATGAACTTAAAAATGCAATTTTGCTTAAAGTTGACTTTGCATTTTCACCAATTTTCTCAATATGAATTGTTCATAACTTGATCAATTTTCATCTTTTGAAGATGATCTATTACTTTTTAAAAATCCAAAGATGTCCTCTACAATCTCCATTTTGACCATTTTTGCATTTATAGCATTTATCTTGATGTAACTTGCCTTGACAAAAAGTTCCTTTTGTTGACTTTCAAAAAGGACCTGTAATGTATTGGCTCATATCTTTTGAATGATGCATTTTTTGAACTTGAGGACAACAAAAAAGTTATAGGGAATTGAATTTTCTTCACAATGAGCTTTGGGTGGGGCAAAATGGATGAAGAATGTGAAAGTTATGCCTGGTCAAAGTTCAGTTGACTCTCTCTTGGAAACCCTAATTTAGCAAGTTTTGATTCTTGATGATTTGAGAGCATTCCTTGAGGAATCATGATCAACCCTTGATCAAATGATGGATATCACTTCAAAGTGTTGATATTGACCAAAAATCTTGAAGTTTGACTGTATATTAACCACATTTGACTTTTGTCCTAATATAGTTGATTTTCAGTCATTTGAGCAATTGACTGAGAAAGCTTGTGATGCAAGGCCTGAAAATTGGCATGGACATTCTTGAGGACATGTTAGGGATCATGGAAATCACTTGAGGTCTTTGAAAACCAAATTTCTTTGTGAAAGGTGAAACCCTAACTGGAAGTCCATTGCTTCAGAGGAGAATTTGTCTGGTCAATTCTTGGTCAACCTTGAGCATTTGAGGACCTCTAGGAGTGTGTTTTGAATAAAAATGAGAGGGAAAATTTGGGGGTACAACAGCTGCCCATGTTCAATCATCTTACACTGGAGTATTTTAGATTGGCTTGCCTGCCTTTCGTGATCTGAAGGTGGAAGACAATTGAACATTAAAGTGCTCAAAAATTTGCGCTCGCCAGTGCACGAAGTAATGTTGTCAGCTGATAGTATGCTTGAATGGGATTAGAAGATTCCATTTAGAGAGATGAATGAGAGTCGTCAGAGATGGGCTTATAGATGCCATCCAAAGTAAATATTGACTTCAAACTAGAAGAAGTATTAGAATAAATCATTGGTCGATTTTATATGAGCCAACAAATATTTATGCTTGTTTTTATCTGGAAGGAGTATCAGAATAAATCATCGATCTATTTAATCTGACCCATAAGATGATCTACTGGAAGAAGTATCTGAATAAATCATTGGTCGATTTACCCTTAGCCAGAAGATATTTTATGTCCAATTTCAACTGGAAGAAGTATCAGAATAAATAATTGGTCAATTTAATCTGAGCCAGAAGAGGTCTTTGTTGTCTTTAACTGGAGGAAGTATCAGAATAAATCATTGGTCATTTTAATCTGAGCCCGAAAAAAGGTCTACTGGAAGAAGTATTAGAATAAATCAATGATCGATTTAACTTGAGCCAGAAGAAGATCTACTAGAAGATGTATCAGAATAAATCAATGGTCGATTAAATCTGAGCCAGAAGAGGTCTCTATTGTCTTTTACTGGAGGAAGTATCAGAATAAATCATTGGTCCATTTAAACTGAGCCAGAAAAAGATCTACTGGAAGATGTATCATAATAAATCATTGATCGATTTAATATGAGCTAGCAGATATTTATGCTTATTTTTATCTGGAAGAAGTATCAGAATAAATCTTTGGTTAATTTATCTGAGCCATAAAATGTCTACGACCGTCTTCAACTAGAAGAAGTATTAGAATAAATTATTGGTCGATTTAATCTGAGCCAAAAGAGGTCTTTGTTGTCTTTTAACTGGAGAAGTATAAGAATAAATCATTGGTCAATTTAATCTGATCCAAAAAAAGGTCTACTGGAAGAAGTATCAGAATAAATCAATGGTCGATTTACTCTGAGCCAGCGACTATGTACGACCGTCTTCAATTGGAAGAAGTATATGAATAAATCATTGGTCGATTTAATCTGAGCCAGAAGAGGTCTCTATATCTTTAACTGGAAGAAGTATCAGAATAAATCATTGGTCGGTTTAAACTGAGTCAGAAAAAGATCTATTGGAAGATGTATCAAAATGAATCATTTGTCGATTTAATCTGAGCCAACAGATATTTATGCTTAAAATAAATCTTTGGTTGATTTATCTGAGCTAGAAGATGATCTACTGGAAGAAGTATCATAATAAAATCTTTGGTTGATTTATTCTAAGCCAGAAGATGTTGTTCCTGATAAGATTGCTTGGTCTTTCCAGTAATTGATGATGTTAGTCTGTTAATATATCTTTTCCTAAAAAGGTAAAGGGTTAGCGGTATGTAATGTCAAGATGTATGAAATGCGTTGAGGATTGATGTTCTCAAAATAAATGATATTGTGTTATATGTATATGCTATGACATTTGTAAGTGATGTATGAATGTGAGCATGTCGGTTTTTCTTTGTATTGTCGTTGAATTGGGGAAAATAAATCCCTGACTACTGCCGGAGATGAAGAATTATATTCCTCACTATTTTTTTAGGTTAAATGGTCGAGGATTCCTACCTTCTTCCTGAGGATATTCCAGGGGAGATTTTGATTTCTGCTTGAGGATAGAAATCTTCAAGGGAAGTTGATAGCCTGTGATGGCTTACCTACACTCTGACTGGGGATGGAAGAATGAATATCCCTCTGATGTGAGTGAAAACTCCTCTGGAGTTAGTTATCTCGATCAAAAAGATTATTGCCGGAATATTTTAATAATTCGGAGAAATAAACTCTGTCGGGGGATAGACTTCCGTAGCCAGAGAAATAAACTCTAATGGGGAAAGAAATTTCATAAACTGCTTGGGGTTTTTATGAAAATTTGCTGGGGAGTCCAAGAGGTCCATAGACCTGCTGGGGAAGTCTCCAAGATGCTAGAGAAATGATTGATCCTTTTTATCGAGGAATGTATCTTTCCTGATGATGAATTTTGTGAAGATAGTCCCCTAGGGGTGATTTCTCTGTGGGGATTTATAGATGACTTTTCGATATTGACCCACCTCTTAAAGCCCTTAGTAACTGTCTTTCCATTTTTATGCATATATTTGTAAATAGTAAACATATTCAAATGCATATGTTCATTTAACATAATCAATGGACGTTTTCACAAACAAAACAGAAAAATAAAAACAAATAGTTTTGAACTTTGAAAGAGGTGATCTTGTATTAATTTGAGAAAGTATGCCTATAATAGGCGTCTTTGTACAAGGAGACGAACATCCTAATAAGAGAAATGTCGTCGTAAAAATGATAAATATACAAAGTGGTACATAATAGAGAATAGCTATGTGAAATAATCCCATTGGGTTCCCATTCCGCTATTGCCTTTATATCTTTTAGCATCTCATCCCTTTGCTGCTTGGCAGAAGCTAACTGGATTGATCCGTACCATTCGAACTTGTCAATTTGATAATGAAGTCTGGATGTAAGGAGATCCAACGAGACATACTCATATGCTTTAATCCCTAATTTTGCCTGGACCGCCCTTTCGGGTTTTCAGTCCACCGGGATACCCTTTTTCGCCCAAGCCGCCTTTTTAGGTTTTTGACTTGCTAGGTGTACAGATTTTTTTCATATGTATCCCTAATATTTGCTTGAACCCTTTTGGTTCGCCGAGATTCCCTTATTTTTTCCTAGGCCATTCAACCTAGCGGGTCTCTTTTCACGCGTAGTATCTTTTAAATATGTCCGCATTTACAGGGTGTAGTGGTCATCATGATGGTTAATATCATAGCTCCACCGGAAAATATACTCTTGATCACAAATGGTACTTCGTATGTAGGAGTCCACTTGCCTCTGTAATCACCTTGTGGCAGGATGATGCGCTTGATTACTAGGTCACCAACCTGATATACCTGACGTCTGACCTTCTTGTTAAAAGCTTTGATCATACGTTTCTGGTACATCTGACCATGACAAACAACCGCGAGCCTTTTCTTATAAATCAGGTTCAATTGGTCAAGTCGAGTCTGAATCCATTCGTCTTCGTCTATACGTGCGTCCTTCATGATTCTCAGGGAAGGGATCTAGACTTCGACGGGTAAAACAACTTCCATACCGTATACGAGAGAAAAGGGGTTGCCCCTGTTGACGAGCGCACAGGGGTACGGTAACCATGAAGAGAAAAGGGTAACACCTTGTATCGGTCTTTATATGTTATCTTCATCTTCTATATAATATTCTTTATATTCTTATTGGCGGCCTCCACAATGCCATTCATCTTCGGCTGGTAAGGAGAAGAGTTATGATGCTAGATCTTAAATTGCGTGCAGAGCTCGGTGATTATAGTATTATTGAGGTTGGTACCATTATATGTGATAATTCTTTCTTGGATCCCATATCGACAGATAAGATTATGTCTGATGAACCGAGCCACGATGTTCTTGGAAACAAGAAAATGAGGCTGCCTCTACCCACCTCGTGAAGTAATCAATAGCGACAAGGATGAAGCGATGCCCATTGGAAGCGGTAGGTCTAATCTCTCCAATCATATCAATTCCCCACATTGTGAACGTCCAAGGAGCAATCAAGAAATTTAAGGGAACCGGAGGCACATGTACTTTGTCGGCGTAGATTTGGCACTTGTGATAAGTTCGGGAGTGATGATGACAATCTGTTTCCATGGTGGACCAGCAGTAACCTGCCTGCTGGATCTTTTTAGCCATTGTATGCCCACTAGAATTGGTGCCAAAGGTAACTTCATGCATATCCTCCATAATCTTCTCTGCTTCTCTCTTGTCCATGCACCGCAGTAAAGTGGAATCATGGTTGCGCTTGTAGAGAATTCCGTCACTCAGGAAGAACTTGGCAGAGAACCTACTTAAGAATTTTTTTTCATTGATGGATGCTCCCTCAGGGTACTCTTGAGCTTCGAGATACCTTTTCACCTTGTGGAACCAAGGTTTTTCTTCTACTCCCTTAGCATCAATCTCATGACAGTGGGTCGGTTCATCTATTCTTTCAATAACGATCTGAGGGGCTTCGTTATCCCATTTGACTTTAAACATGGATGACATGGTGGCTAGCACGTCTGCTAACTGTTTTTGTTCTCGCGGAACATGTTCAAAGGTAATCTTTTCAAAATATGGAATCAAAGTTATCACATGCTCTCGGTAAGGGATGAGATTATGATGCTTCATGTTCTATTCTCCTTTAACTTGGATGATCACCAAGGCTGAATATCCGTATACTTATAAGAACTTGATCCTCATGTCAATAGCAGCCTTGATACCCATAATGCGTGCTTCATACTCAGCCATATTGTTGGTGCAGTTAAAACATAGTCTGGCAGTGAAGGGTGTATGGTAGCCTTTGGGGGAGATAATCACAACACCAATACCATTGCCCAGTGCGTTGGAAGTTCCATCAAATACCATAGTCCATCAGGATCCGTTTTCAGGTCCTTCATTCGGTCCAAGTTCTTCACAATCAGTTAATAGCATAATGTTCTCGTCCAGGAACTCAAAATTCATTAATTGGTAATCGTCAACAGCCCGATGAGCCAAATGATCAGCTAGTACACTTCCTTTGATTGCTTTTTGGGTAGTTTATTGAATGTCATATTCGGTTAGGACCATTTTCGATCTTGCTATTCTTCCAGAGGGAATGGGATTTTCGAATATGTATTTGATAGGATCCATTTTAGATATCAATAAGGTAGTGTGAGTCAACATATATTGTCTTAGTCGGCGAGCAGCCCATGCTAAAGCATAACAAGTTTTCTCGAGCAGTGAGTATCTTGTTTCATAGTCGGTAAACTTTTTGCTAAGTTAGTATATTGCATGCTCTTTTCGACCAGACTTGTCATGCTGCCCCAGCACACACCCCATTGAATTCTCTAATACTTTTAAGTACATGATCATAGGTCTTCCTTCAACTAGCGTCATTAAAATTGGAGGTTCTTGAAGATACTCTTTGATTCTGTCAAAGGCTGTCTGGAAATCGTCATTCCACTTTACTACTTGATCTTTCTTCAGTAATTTGAAGATTAGTTCATAAGTAGCAGTTAGGTGGGAAGTGAATATGGAAATGTAGTTTAGACATCCCAAGTAACCTCTAATCTCCTTCTCGGTGAAGGGAGTTGGCATCTCTTGAATAGATTTAACCTTTGCAGGATCTAACTCAATACATTTACCATTGACAACGAAACCTAGGAGCTTACCAGATCTTACTCCAAAAGTGCATTTGTTCGGGTTCAGTTTTAGCTTGTACTTCTTCATCCTTTCAAACAGTTTTTATAAATGGTTCAAGTTCTCTTCTTCAGTTTGAGACCTGGCTATCATATCATCTACACAGACCTCTATCTCGTGATGGATCATATCATGAAACAAAGCTACCATAGCACGCTGATAGGTTGCCCCGACATTCTTCAACCCAAATGGCATAACTTAATAGAAGAAGGTTCCCCACTGTGTGACAAAAGTTGTTTTCTCCATGTCTTAAGGCGCCATTTTGATCTGATTATAACCGGAGTAACCGTACATGAAGGAGAATAGCTTATGTTGTGCGGTGTTGTCAACTAGAACATTAATATGGGGAAGCAGAAAGTCATCCTTGGTGCTTGCCCTATTAAAATCTCAGTAATCCACACACATACGCACCTTACAATCCTTCTTAGGTACCGGTACCACGTTTGCAATCCATTGTGGATAAGAAGTAACACTTAAGAATCTAGCACTGAATTATTTCATGACTTCAACCTTGATCTTTTCTAACATCTCAGGATGCATATGACAAACCTTTTGCTTCACTGGAGGGCAGTCTTCTTTCGTTGGTAGACGATGAACTACAATATCAATATCCAACCCCGACATGTCTTCGTATAACCGGGAAAAGATATCAACATAGTCACGTAACATCTGAATTAATCGTTCTTTAACACCAGTTTCCAAGTTGGTACCTATCTTGACTTCCTTTATATTCTCCTCAGTACCCAAGTTTACTGTCTCGACCGGATCTTCACGAGGTTGTATTGCTCTTTCCTCTTGCTGTAATAGTCTAGCAAGTTCTCATGGTACTTCACAATCTTCCTCACCTTCGTCCTCGTCTTGGTAGATCGGATTTTCAAAGTCATAGTTGGCAATAGCATAACTGTTATCAATGGGATCCAGGGTGGATGTGGATCTGCAATTTGATATGTGGGTGTGTGTAAGAGCACATAGTTATTTTGAAAAAATAAAGTAAAAGAAAAACAGAGAGCGTAAAATTTGAATGAAAACGTCCAATGATTTATTAATGACATATGAAAATGAAGTGTGATAACCCTTACAAATAGACCATTGTACCTCGGGTAAGACACAAGGTTTAGAGTTTAACTTGTTCAAAAATTACATATCCTTAAAAACAGAAAAACAATTACTCCTAGTTAAACGAGATAGGCACAAAGTCTCTAGCCATCCAATTATTGAGTCCACCATTGATAGTAGGGAAGATCCAATTGTCCAGGTCGTAGTCACTGTCAATATCCTCCACAGTGTTGACTCCATGGTTGTTGATGCATAATGGTGGTCCTCCAGCGCGAGCACGACGAACAGCTTTTTGAGCTCCTGAAGTGAAACCCAAACCAAATTTGTCATACTTATAGGGGATGCCATGGAGTTGGCCCCAAATAGTACACCCACCTTCTTCAATAACAACTTTTGTGTCCTTTAGATAAGCCATCTTCAGTGCAGGCCTGGTAATCTTAGGAACAACAGTAGCATTTTTGGTAATAGCGATCATCTGAGGAACCTCTTCAAAATTCTGACAGGGGGTCTTAATGAACTCTCCATCCATCTCGACATATCTGAAAGAGTTCAAGTGGATTACCATATACTCTTCTTCGCCACGGACTGTAACAATCTTTCCATTAACCAGATATTTTAACATCTGATGCAAAGTGGAAGTGACGGCATCGTCCCCATCAATCCAAGGGTGTCCTAGTAAGCAAGAGTAAGACGAGCGAATGTCCATCACGTAGAAAGTGGAGTCAAAAGTTTGTGAACCAACTTTAATCGGGATATCTACCTCCCCATGTACCATCCTTTTGGAACCATCAAAAGCCCTCACCACAATATTGTTGGGTTTCAATGTAAGTCCTTCGTAATTCAATGTATCTAATGCACCTTTGGGTAGAATATTCATAGATGAACCAGTGTCCACCAATACATGAGCTAGAGTAATGCCATTGTATTAAATAGAGACATGCAAGGGATAGTTATGTTTTCTTCCCTTAGGAGTCAGATCAGCATCGAAGAAACCTAGTCCATTATCGACAGTCATACTGGAAACGCAATTCTTAAATTGGACGGCAGAAGTCTCTTGTGGAACATGAGCAGGTTTTAGAAACTTCACCAAGGCTTTAGTATGGGCCTTAGAGCACAACAACAAACATAGCATTGAAATCTTCAAGGGGGTTTGCCCTAATTATTCCACAACATTATAGTCACTTTTCTGTATGATTTTTAAAACTTCCTCCATTTCTTGCTTGGAGGCCTCAAGAATGGTTTCTTTAGGTGCCTTCATCCGGGCAGGCTTAACCGATACTTCTTTGCCCCAAATCTCAGTTGACTCAATAGCAGGAATAATAACAAGAGTAACAATAGGAGTAGAAACAGGAGTAACAATAGGAGTATCAGCAGGAGTAACAATAAGAGTATTACCAGGAGTAACAAAAGGAGTGGCAACAGTCTTTGGAGAGATTTCAGGAGAGAAAATCCTTCCACTTCTGGTAACTTTACTGGTCCCAATAATATTTTCAATGTTAGGATTAGTATCTTCAGTAACTTCATTCTTGATGGCCAATAGGTCTTGTTTGACGCCATGATAATAAACGCAAGCTCCATAATTCCAAGGAACGGCTTTGTCAGAGGAATATGGTATGGGCCCTAGAGAGGTAATGATCAGGGGAGCAATTTTAAGGCTGTCAGTAATCCTTATAGGCCCTTTGGAGGAGACCCTTGTAGGATTATGAGAGATGGTAATAATTGACACATCTTCACATCTTACATCTTCACATAAGCTTTTCATAGAGGGAGTCTTCTCAAACAGAATTTCCCTGACATTCATCAGGCGTTGGACACCTATCTTCAATAATATACAACTATTAGGCAGGGATGCACAAAGGTGGAAATCTTCATTACATCCCAGAAATAAACCGGATCATAGAAGGTTCTTCTTAACAATTGGGAGAGGAGTAGTCAAACCATTCACGGAAGAAAAAAAAAGGATACCACCAACAACATTGATACATTTGTCATGTTTGGGCATCGATGCAGTTATTACATTGAGAGTCACATAAGGATCAAATTCAATCCCCTTTGCATCAATAAGGTATTGAAATATATTCTCTAGAGCCCAACAATCATTTGTATCGTGCCCCGGACTGTTGGAGTGGTAAATACACTGTGCATTCAGATTGTAACAGGGAGAGGAAGTGTTTGGGTTTTGGGGAAGATCCTTGAGAGTGACTAGGCCAGCCTTCAACAAATGCTACAATTCCTGATACAAAGGCATGTTGATTCTGGTGAATTGTCTTTTAGGCGCATCCTGCCTGTGCTGATTATTTTGTCATTGAGTTGGTGTAGGGTTGGAGATCATTACAGCTCCTACCGTTGGACAAAGTTCAACTTTATCATGATTTATTTGACCATAGGCAGCACTGACTTCCTTCTTTCCACTGAATTGCTTCCTCGCAGTACTTGAAGAAGCAGCCCCTTGGATTTTACTACTCTTGATACCAACTTCCACTCGTTCTCCTATCATTATTAGCTTGATAAATCTGGCTGAAGAGCTTCCAAACAAATGGTTGAAAAATGGGCATGTCAGAGTACCAAATAACATGTTAACCAACTCCCTATCATACAGGGGAGGCTAGACTCTATTGACGAGATCCATCCATTTTTGGGAATAATCTTTGAAACCCTCACTAGAACCCATAAACATGCTTTGGAGTTGTGTACGGGTTGGAGCAAGGTCAGCATTATATTGATACTGCTTGTAAAAAGAAGCAGCCAAATCTTCCTAATTACGGATGTTGGTCCCTTCCAATTGATAGAACCACTCTAATTGCGTCCCCGACAAACTCTCTTGAAAGAAGTGGACCCATAATTTCCTATCAGCTGCATGGGGTTGCATCTTCCTGACGTAAGACCTCAGATGGAGCTTGGGACATGAAATATCATCATATTTTGCAAAAATGGGAACTATGAATTTTTATGGGATGAACTTTTCTGAGACTAACCCTAGCTCTTCAAAGTCCAAGCCAGGTACCCTCTGAATCTCCATAGCATTGAGACGATCCTCCAGCTGTTTATAAATGTCATCAGCAGGAAGATATTGTTCTTCAACATAGTCTTCTTCCTCTTCATCAGTCCCTGGGCTGTTATCTTCTTCTTTTGTCTTCTTGTAATCCCCTTCTTGATTATCCCCCTCATTTGATGGAGTTGCAAATTCTAGAGCTCGCTTGGCTGGTCCTCTAAATCTTCTTCCCATATTTAGGACGCCAACCAGTTTCTTTCCCTTCTTTTTCTTCTCTTTAGTAATGAGAGCTTTCAGATCTTTTTGTCCCTTAGCCAGAGCCAGGAACATCTATTGGAATTAAGAGTTCTGTTCTGAAGATCCTTAATGTTTTGTTCAAGAGCCATTTCTTTTTGCTGAAATAAACATCAAAAAGATAAGAAACCTGTCTTGAAATACCTGCTTATGTAATGATATGCATGACATGTTTATGCGATGTTTTCAAGGACTTCGGGAAATTTAAATTTGTGAACCAAAATGAAACAAAGATTTTATTAGTAAAATTCAAATTACAACTGCCTTTTAGGCTTACAATTGAAAATTAAAAACTCTTAAAATCTAAGAATCAAGTCTCCCATGGGCACTTCATCTTCGTGCCGAGGTAGACATTAAGACTTTTTCTTTGTGAAGTTTCTTCGTGAGCTCCAACACTTTCTTCTTACTGGTTTAGAATTGATCTCTAAAGGTATCTCGTTCTTACTTTAGCCGAATCCATGACCTCTGTAACTCCTCAAGATCAGTGGGCATGTAAGGGTGGATAATTGTATAAGGAACATCTCCTTCGGTGATAGGCTCCACAATCACTGGCAAGATGGCTGTATATGGCATCATAAGGTTTTGGGTGCGAGCTCGTACCCATTTGAGATAAGGCTTCGTAGGAATGGAATTATTATGCCCCAAAGTCTTGCTATCAACCTTGTTTACCATGCCCCAAGCTCGTACGAACCTTTAACGATACCCTTGAACATCATCCTCGTAGTTGAACACAATGCCTTGGATAAGCATATCATGGGGACCATCCCTTCGAGCATAACCGAATTGTCGTAGTGCCAAAGAAGGTTTATAAGCGATACCTTCCCTAATCCAAAGGAGTGGGACATTAGGGAATTCCGCACAGAGGTGGATGATAGAGACATCTCCCATATGTCGGGAGTACCAAAGAATATCTGAGTGAGAAAGTGACATTATCCTTTGTGACCAACTCAAACCTTGTTTGTTCTTCAATACGGATTGAGGAAGGTGTGAAATAAACCACCTAGACAACAATGTTATACAACACATAAGAACCCATCTTCTCTTCATGGTACTAGTGTGAAGGGAATGCAAGATATCTCCGAGCAAAGTAGGCACATGGTTACGAGAGGGGAAAGCCTTGACAGTATTCACATCTATAAGTAAGTCTGGATTAAGGAACAATACTAACCCATATATTAGAAGATCCGGGACTTCTTCAAAATCTTGGAAGTCTAAATCATCCCAAAACAATTGAGCCTTTTCTAATAGGAACTTAACTACGAAACCCTTGACTCTGCTTCTTGTTTCCCAGTTGGATATAATGTTGAACTGTTTTAGATGCAAGGCTTCTGCAATAACCTCTGGCTTTGGAGCCTCCTCTATACCGGTGAAAGGCATCTGATCAATAATAAGTACACCAAATAATTGAGAGAACTCTTCCATGGTGGGTGTGATACGGTGGGAGAACTGACTTGAAGGTTTTGTGTTTGATCGCAAATGTTGCGGTTAGCAAGAGTAGCCACCGACTTTTCTTTTATCCAATAAGGAAAGGTGAAAAAGCACAGGAAATACCTTTGAGATTGTTTCTTGAGTTCGGGGGGTAGGTTATGAAAAGCGAAGGTATTACCACCCTTTTCATCCATGGTTTTCCATGGGCTCTTAGTTACTTGCTAGATCACTTGATTTTGTTTGAAAATGTGCTTTGTGTGGTTTTTGAAAGTATTATGTAAAGAGGCCATTGTTTAGGCAATCTTTGTAATGATTCTCGTTCGTAAGAATGTATAAAAAGATGTTTGTCTTTTTGAAAATGTTTTTGATGTTTATAAGATGTTTGGAAGTGTGTGTGTTTGTTTTTGAAAATAGCAAGGATAGTTGTTTTGAAATGGAGCAAGTAACTAGAAGTAATCTACCTACTCAAATGTCTTTCTTGTTCATTTTCTTTCCCTTTGATATTGTTGTCTTACCATTGATTTGGTAAGCAACCCTATCTTTGGATGTAAACGGGACGGGCGTGGGTCATCGTATAACCATGATTAGCAATGTTGTAAGATATCTTAGCATTTTATTTAGGGACTAATATCATTTTGAAAGGAAACATTGATAGCGTCATCGAGGGATTATGATCTTGTATTTTTTATTGCTTTTGCTAAGATATCCCACATGCATAACATGGCCATTTTTGTAAGGCAACAAGTGGATTTAACCCTAGGGATGCAAGTGTGCAAGTGTGTTTGATTTACATGCATTCCTTATCTTGAGTTAGGGTTCTCTAAACATTGATTTTATCTTTCCATACAAACCCTAATTACTAACATTATATGAAAGCGATAAATTGCGAAAAGTAAAATTACTACGCTATTACATCACTTGGGGATGGGGGATATAAATTTACAAATGGGGATGACAAGTAAAGTAAACCCTAATTACTATTACAAGAATTTGATAATTACATAATTTATAATGCAAAAATAGTAAAATATGCAAGAAGATGTAAAGTGAGAGAAATTGTTTTTTTAGGGTTTTTTTATAGCAAAATGTTTTGTAATTAATTTCATTGAAGAAAAACCTAAGTCTAAGTTAATTGTTTATAAAATTGTTTTTTTAGGTTTCATTTGAACAAAAAGGTTTTATAAAGTTAGGTCATTTCCAAGCAATGCAATATGTCAAAAATAAACTCAAAAATCTCAAAAAATCAAGAAATTTGGTGCCCGAGCTGACACGGGCCATTTAAGTGGACACGGGCACCCGTGTCAGGACTTGTCCATGAATTTTATGTATTTTTTGGTCCCACCCAACCTGACACGGCTGTGTCACCTGACGCAAGCGCCCGCGTCAGCCCTTGTTCATCTTTTTTTTGGTCGTGTCTGAACCAGTAACTCTGACATGGGCCGTGTTGATTGACACGGGCACCCATGTCAGCCTTTGTCCCTGCATTTTACTATGTTTTTCAACCCAAATAAGATGACACGGGCCGTGTCGTGTGACACGGGAACCCGTGTCAACCTCTGGTCTGGCTTTTTGTTAGTTTTTTTCTTTGATCTGTCTTGTTATATCTTTTGAGCATAAAAGCAAATGATGTATGAACAATGAGATCATAATTTGAGAAAGTTTACTTCTCAAAGAGGTAGCTTTAGGACACGTACGGATGTTTTTGAGTGCAAAATGGTGATTTATCGAGCTCCTTTGAACCTTCTTGAAGTAGCTCAAACTTTCCTTTTATGTTGAAAATGGTTGAACCGCTCCAACCAAGTTAAGTTGCAATGTATGTTTTTTTTTTGAGTTTGGAAGATGATGATAGTGATGTTACATAAGTTATTCTTATGTTTGAACAACTTCTATATGGTGTATGTGAAGTGTTTGGATGGTTTGTTTGGAGAAAACTTGTAAGGTATGAGATTCAAAGATTTAGACTTCAAAGCTCAAAATGGATGTTTTGTGGACAAATCTGGTTTTTGACAGCAAAAATGATTTTGAGTGTTAGTTTCTCCTTCTATTTTTCTGGCCCTTCTCTCTATTTTTTCTAACCTCTTTCTCTTGTGATTGGCCTCTCTATTTATAGAGAAGGTTTGAGAGTTGAACAAACTCAGATTTTGGATCACATGTTATGGCTAGGTTAGATTGTACATGAATCAAGCTTGAAGAACATGTTTCCAATGCTTGTACCAAGCTATCAAAAGTGGTTGATCAATTTAAACATGTTTGTTCTAACTTGTAGAAGTTGAGTGTGATTAGAACAATAAGTTAGAGTCTCAAGAAATTGACTTTATGATTGAAGCTACTTTGCAAGAATGGCAATGTCAACTTTGTGCCAAAAATGGAAAGATAACTTGGACAATGCTTAAACCAAATGACCATAGCTCAAAAGTTTGTGTAAGCATTAAATTATAGTAAGATTTGCAAGTCACAAGGCCTGCAAAGTAAGATTATGCAGCATGGCTAAGATTTTGGTTCCTTGTTCATCACAAATTTACCTTGTAAATCAAGAATGAATGTCTAACTTCAGATCCTTGAATCTCCTAGCTCAAATATGATAAATCCATGCTCTGGAATGTTTTGGAAAGCTTGAAACACCCTCTATAACTTTTATGTTGGCCATTTTGACAAAATCATCTTGGAACTATATGAAAAAATGCCAAGAAGTTGGGATAAAATCCTGAACAAAATCTGTTGAAAATTTCTCTAAGTGTTAAATGAAAATGTCATGACTTCATGAATTTATAACTTGAGATCCAAGCATATTTAGAAGAAGTTGTGTAAAGAAATGTTGTATATATCATGGAGATCTACAACTTTCATGTTAAAAGTTTCCCTTGAACCGTCTTTCATCTTGGTGAAAGAATGGCATGAAGTGATGAAATTATCATGTATAAAAACACAGAAAATTTCTAAGTCTTGGAAATCTTGACTTTTCAAGTTGACTTTCGACTTTCTTGATGATTAAGTTTGATATCCTTGAATGTCTTGATGAATTATGATATTTGAAGCTTAATGTTGACCAAAAAGTCAAAGTTTGACTTTTGGTGCTACAGTTGACTTTTTTTTCCACCAATACGGCTGATCTGATCAATTGACTGAGCAAAAATGCGATCCAAGACCTTAAACTTGACACGAGAAATCTTGAGAGTCCAAAATGATCCATGAAAGTCAAATGGGGCATTAAAAGTCCATTTGTCCTTGTGCAAACTCAAACCTTAATTTTCAGTCATCAGTTCTTAAGGAGATGTCTTGAGCTAATCAACCTTAGTGCAGTCTTGACCCAAAGGAGATTTTGTGAGTTATTAATTTAGAAATGGGAGGGGAAATTTTGGGGTACAACGGCTGCCCCTGTTCAATCTTCTTAAACCTGAAGAGTTAGATTGGCGAGTTTTGCCATTTGCGACTTGAAGGTGAAAGATAATTAGACACTAGAGTGCCCAGAAATTTGCACTCGGCGATGCGATGATAGGAGGAATGGGCTTAAAGATGCCATTTAAAGAGGTGATAGAATCTTGTTGGAGATGGGCTTGTAGATGCCATCCAAGAATGCTTGTTGAATTGTAATTTGTAAGTTGAAAGAATGAGTATCAAAATTGTGTCCATGTCTGGAGTGTATCTGAGCTGTATCTTAAAGCTGAATCTGAATGAGTATCAGGATGGCATCCGTATTTGGAGCATATCTGAACTGTATTTGAAAGTTGGATCTGAATGAGTATCAGGATGATATCCATATCTGGAGCGTATCTGAATTGTATCAAAAGGTTAAATCTGAATGAGTATCAGGATGGCATCTGTATCTGGAGCATATTCGAACTATATCAAAAGGTTGAAATTGAATGAGTATCAGGATGGCATCCGTATCTAGAGCATATCTGAACTGTATCTTAAACTGAATCTGAATGAGTATCAGGATGTCATCCGTATCTGAAGTGTATCTGAACTGTATCTGAAAGTTGGATCTGAATGAGTATCAGGATGGCATCCGTATCTGGAGCGTATCTGAAAGCTGGATCATAATGAGTATCAGGATGGCATCCATATCTGGAGCGTATCTGAATTGTATCAAAAGGTTGAATCTGAATGAGTATCAGGATGGCATCTGTATCTGGATCATATCTGAACTATATCAAATGGTTGAAATTGAATGAGTATCAGGATGGAATCCATATCTGGAGTGTATCTGAACTGTATCAAAAGGTTGAATCTAAATGAGTATCAGGATGGCATCCGTATCTGGAGCGTATTTGAACTGTATCTGAAACTGAATCTGAATGAGTATCAAGATGGCATCCGTATCTGGAGCGTATGTGAACTGTATCAAAAGGTTGAAACTTAATGAGTATCAGAATGGCATCCATATCTGGAGCGTATCTTAACTATATCTAAAACTGAATTTGAATGAGTATCAGGATGGCATCCGTATCTAGAGCGTATCTGAACTGTATCAAAAGTTTGAAACTGAATGAGTATCAGGATGGCATCCGTATCTGGAGCGTATCCGAACTATATCAAAAGGTTGAAATTAAATGAGTATCAGGATGGCATCCGTATCTGGAGCGTATCTGAACTGTATCAAAAGGTTGAATCTGAATGAGTATCAGGATGACATCCGTATCTGGAGCGTATTTGAACTGTATCTAAAACTTAATATTGTTAATGGTAGCTGTTAATCTTATCCTGAAAAGGGTAAAATGTTAGCTAAAATACAAAGTCATGTTGCATGAAATGTATGATTCAATGTATTTGCTTTATCAATATTTATGATATACGGATGCAATGTATGTGTATGTGAATTAATCTGCTGCATTATTGTTGGATTGAAGGAAATAAGTCCTTGACTGCTACTGAGGATATGTGAGTCTTCGTGTCTTGAAGTCGAAGTATTGATGGATTTCTTCCGAGAGAAATAAATTTTGTTGCGAGGGCAATGCCATGTACTGCTTGCAAGATCTGTTAGGGAGTCCTGAGAAATTTGACGAATTTTGTTGGGGATTGATAACTGGGAACTTTGTTCCACTGGGGATTTAAACGACGTACTGTAGGGGATTACTTATGGAATATCCTAGAGACATTTTCCTATTCTTTCAACCTATTAGTAATTGTCTTTCTCATTTTGTTTATTTGTAAACAGTAATCATGTTCAAGTGCATATGTTCAACAATGAATCATTGGACGTTTTTGTAAACAAAACACAAGCGTAAAGAAAAAGACAAATAGTTTTTGCACTTTCAAAGGGATATCTTTGTATTGACTTTGAGTAAATATTTTGTACAAAGGGGACAAACATTCTAGTAAGAGAATGCTGTCGTAAAACAAGAGAAATTTGATACAAAGAAAAGATAGCTATGTGTAATAATCCCATGGGGTTCCCATTCTGCTATAGCCTTCGTATCTCCAAGTATCTTGTCTATTTTTGCCTTGTCCGAAGATGACTGAATTGATCAGAACCCCTAAGTTTGTCAGCGGAAGTCAAAGGTTGTTTGTAAAGTGATCCGACGGGACATAGTCGTACGCCTTAATTCCCTATCTTTTGCCTGGACCGCCCTTTCGGGTTTTCATTCCACCGGGAAACCCTTTTTTTTCCCAATTCGCCCTTTCGGGTTTTCAACTTGCCGGGTCTACAATTTTTTTTTGTTTTATCCCTAACTTTTGCCCGAACCTTTTGGTTTGCCGGTATGCCCTTGTTTTTCCTAGGTATGTCAACCTAGCGGGTCTCTTATGCGTAGTATCTTTTGACTATGTCTGCGTTCACATGGAGTGGCAGGTCGTCGCCATCCATGGTGGCCAAGATCATTTCCCCACCAGAGAAAATGTTTTTGATTACAAATGGTCCTTCATAGGTAGGAGTCCATTTTCCCCTGGGATCACTTCGTGGCAATATGATGCGTTTGATTACTAGATCCCCAACTTGATACACTTGGCGTCTGACTTTCTTGTTAAAAGCCTTAATCATCCGTTTTTGGTGCATTTGACCATGGCAAACAACAATAAGTCTCTTCTCATCAATCAAGTTTAGTTGATCAAGTCGAGTCTGGATCCAATCGTCTTCGTCCAATCCTGCATCCTTCATAATCCTTAGAGAGGGGATCTGAACCTCGATAGACAAGATAACATCCATGCCGTAAACCAAAGAATAGGGTGTTTCCCCGGTTGATGTGCGAGACGTGGTTCAATAATCGTGGAGAGCGAATGGTAACATCTCATGCCAGTCTTTGTATGTGACTGTGATTTTCTGTATGATCTTTTTAATGTTTTTATTCGCAGCTTTGACATCACCATTCATTTTTGGCCGATAAGGAGAAGAATTGTGATGCTGAATCTTGAATTGCTTGCACAATGCGGTGATCATAGTGTTGTTGAGATTTGTACCATGTCGGTGATGATCCTTTCCGGGATAACGTACCGGCAAATAAGGTTTTGCTCGATGAAGCGGGCAATAACATTCTTCGTAACAGAGGCGAAGGAAGCTGCTTCAACCCACTTTGTAAAATATTCAATGGCCACTAGGATGAAGCGGTGTCCATTGGAGGCTGTAGGCTTGATTTCCCCAATCATATCAATTCCCTACATAGCAAAGGGCCAAGGAGCCGTTAAGACATTCAGAGGAACCGGAGGTACGTGCACTTTGTCGGCATAAATCTGGCATTTATGACAGGTTCGAGAGTGTTGATAGCAATCTGCTTCCATGGTAGACCAATTATAGCCTGCCCGTCGGATTTTCTTCGCCATCGTATGCCCACTGGAATGAGTGCCAAAAGTACCTTCATGTAATTCAGTCATGATCCTTTCAGCTTCAACCTTATCTACGCACCGAAGCAATACGGAGTCATGATTGCGTTTGTACAGGATGCCATTACTAAGAAAGAATTTAGCAGAGAATCTCCTTAAGAACTTCTTATCATTGATTGAAGCTCCTTCTGGATATTCTTGAGCCTCGAGATACCTCTTGACTTCATGAAACCAAGGCTAGTTCACTACCTCTTCAGTATTAATCTCGTGACAGTGTGCGGGTTCATCCATTCGTTCGATGGGGATCTGGGGAGCCTCGTTATCCCAATCAAGTTTAAACATAGATGACATTGTGGCTAGAGCGTCTGCTAGCTGATTTTCTTCTCGCGGGAAATGCTTGAAGGTAATCTTCTCAAAATGTGGTAGCAATGTCAAAACATGTTCTTTGTAAGGGATAAGGTTTGGGTGCTTGGTGTCCCATTCCCCTTTGATCTGACTAATGACCAAGGCTGAGTCTCCGAATACATCCAATGATTTGATCCCTAAATCTATGGCAGCTTTGAGACCAAGGATACACGCTTCGTACTCTGCCGTGTTGTTCGTACAATTGAAGCAAAGTCTGGAGGTGAAGGGAGTATGACACCCTTCTGGAGATATGAGTATAGCGCCGATACCATTACCAAGTGCGTTGGATGCTCCATCAAAGAACAGAGTCCATCGGGATCCTTGTTCAGGTCCGTCATATTTCCTGAATTCTTCACAGTTGTCTAATGTCATGATGTCTTCATCTAGGAATTCAAACTTCATGGACTGATAGTCTTCTACAGCTTGGTGAGCAAGGTGATCAACTAATACACTTCCCTTTATAGCTTTCTGGGTAGTATACTATATGTCATACTCTGTCAGGATCATCTTCCATCTAGTTATTCTCCTAGAAAGAGCAGGCTTTTCGAAGATGTATTTTATCGGATCCATCTTAGATATCAATAAGGTAGTATGAGTCAGCATATAATGTCTTAGCCAGCGAGCAGCCCATGCCAGAGCGCAACAAGTTTTCTCGAGCAATGAATATCTAGTTTCACATTCGGTAAAAAGTTTGCTCAGGTAATAAATAGCGTGCTCTTTTCGGCCAGACTCGTCATGCTGCCCCAATACACACCCCATAGAGTTTTCTAAAACAGTCAGATAGATGATCAATGGTCTTCCCTCGACTGGTGGAATCAATACAAGAGGTTCTTGTAAGTATTCTTTAATTTTGTCAAAATCAACTTGGCATTCACCATTCTATTGGTCTACTTGATCTTTCTTCAATAGTTTGAAGATTGGCTCACTAGTAGCTGTTAGGTGAGAAATGAATCTGGAAATATAGTTCAAACGTCCCAAGAATCCTATGACTTCCTTTTCAGTACGGGGAGCAGGCTTCTCTTGTATTGCTTTAACTTTGGTAGGATCTACCTCAATACCCTTGTTACTGACGACAAAGCCTAGGAGTTTACTGGATCGTACCCCAAATGTGCACTTGTTTGGATTCAACCTCAACTTGTACTTCTTCAGTCTCTCAAACAACTTTTGTAAGTGATCAAGATGCTCTTCTTCTGTTTGCGATCTGGCTATCATATCGTCTACGTAGACTTCTATTTCATAATGTATCATGTCATGAAATAAAGCTACCATGGCATGTTGATAGGTTTCCCCAACATTCTTCAGTCCGAATGGCATCACCTTGTAGCAGAATGTGCCCCATTGTGTGACAAATGTCATTTTCTCCATGTCTTCAGTTGCCATTTTGATTTGGTTGTAACTTAAAAATCCGTCCATGAAGGAAAACACTTTGTGTTATGTAGTATTGTCAACTAGGATATCATTGTGGGGGAGTGGAAAATCATCTTTAGGGATCGCCCTATTCAAATCTTTGTAGTCCATACACATTCGTACTTTGCTGTCTTTTTTAGTTACGGGAACAATGTTGGCAACCCATTGAGGGTAGGAAGTGACAGCCAAGAATCCAGCATTGAATTGCTTCATGACCTCCGCTTTAATCTTTTATGACATATCAGATCTCATGCGGCGAACCTTTTGTTTTACTGGCAGACAATCTTCTCTTGTAGGAAGACGATGTACCACGATGTCTGTATCAAGTCCTGGCATGTCTTTATATGACCAAGCGAAGACTTCAACATAGTCGTGTAGCAACTGAATCAGACGCTCCTTGACATTGGGTTCCAGATTGGCACCCACCTTGACCTCTTTTTTATCTTCCTCGGTACCCAGATTGATTGTATCCACAGGTTCCTCGTGAGGCTGAATGGTTCTTTCCTCTTGTTGTAGCAGTCTGGCAAGTTCCCCTGGCACTTCACAATCTTCCTCACCTTCGTCTTCGGCTTGGTAGATTAGATCCCCAGAGTCATGAAAGGTCATAGCAGTATTGTTACCCATGGGATCCAGAATGGATGGATACCTGCATTGTGAGTGTGGGTGTGTGTAAGGGTATAGCTATCTTTGAAAGAAAATAAAATGTAAAAGAAAAACAATGAGCACAAAAGTTTGTATGCGAAAAGGTCCATGATTCATTGATGTCATATGAAGATGAAATAATAACCCTTAAAAATGGACCATTGTGCCTCGGGTAAGACACAAGGTTTTAAGAGTGCGAATTGTTTTTGAATAATACAGATCCAAAAAAATGTAAAGATAAATTAATATGGGATAAAAGTTATTGGGACAAAGTCTCTAGCCTCCCAATTGCTGAGTCCTCCATTGATAGTCAGAAAGATCCAATCCTTCAGGTTGCAATCATCTTCACCATCTTCTACTGCGTTGACCTCATGGTTGCTAATCTTCAGGGGTGGCCCTCCAGCACGGGCACGACATACAGCCTTTTGAGCACTTGAAGTGAAACCTAGGCCAAACTTGTCAGACTTATACGGGATATCCGGAAGTTGCCCCCAGATGGTGCATCCACCTTCCTCTACTACTGCTTTGGCGTCCTTCAGAGATGACATCCAGAGTAGAGGTCTTGTAATCTTGGGAATCTGGGACACAATCTTGGTCACTGCTACCTCTTGGAGGACCTCTTCGAAGTGTTGAAAAGGAGTTTCAATGAACTCGCCATCCAATTCCACATACCTGAAGGAATTGAGATAGATGATCATGTATTCTTTCTCTCCATGGACAGTGATAATCTTTCCTTGAACCGAATACTTCAGCATCTGGTGCAATGTAGAGGTAACAACACAAGCATTATAGATTCATGGCCGTCCTAGCAGACATGAGTAAGAAGGGCGGATATCCATTACATAAAAGGTTGAATTGAAAGTTTGAGTCCTAACCTTTATGGGGATATCCACCTCCCCGTGTACCATCCTCTTCGATCCATCAAATGCTCTTACTACTATGTTGCTTGGTTTTAACGTCAGTCCCTTGCAGTCAAGTCTGTCAAGAGCTTTTTTCGGTAAAACATTCAAAGATGAACCAGTGTCCACCAAGAGATGGGCCAGAGTTGTACCTCTACATTCTACAGAGACATGTAATGCCTCGTTGTGCTTTCTTCCCCTTGGTGTCAGATCAGCATCCGAGAAGCCTAGGCCGTTATCCGCTGTCAAGCTGGCCACACGGTCTTGAAATTGATCAGCAGACGTCTATTGAGGCACATGGGCTGTTTTTAGGAACTTCACCAAGGCTTTTGCATGTGCCTGGGAACACAGTAGTAATGCCATCATGGAGATTTTGGAGGGAGTTTGCCCCAACTGTTCAACTACATCGTAGTCGCTCCTCTTTATAATTTTTAGGATCTCCTCCATTTATTTCTTGGATGTCTCGGGGATAGTTAGTGATTGAGCCTTCGTCCGGACAGGATCCACTTGAATACTCTTTCCTCGAGTTTCAGCAATATGAGTGTTGGTAGGAATGACAACAGGGGTTGTAACGACTTCGTCAATAGGAGCACTTACAGAGATGATTATGGGTATGGAAGTAACCTTTGGAACAACCACGGGTCCAGAAACAGCCTTTGTGGGGGCAATTTCTGGATAAAAGATCCCACCGCTTCGGGTAATTTTACTAGTTCCGACAATATTGCTGATGTCATAATCTTCTTCTTCGAAGTTTATTCTTTGGCCTCCGGCCTATCTTGTTTGATGCCATGGTAGTAAATGTCCCCTCCGTAATTCCACGACACAATTTTGTCTGATTCATATGGGACTGGCCCAGGCATTGTGATTATTAGAGGAATTGCTTTCGGAATCGATGTAATTCTAATGGGTCTTTTGGTGGAGACCCTGGAAGAATTGGCGGAGATGGTAATGATTGAAACATCTTTAACAGGAACAGGTGAAACATGAGTACTTTCCAACAAAATCTCTTTGTTATCTATCAAGCGTTGAATGCTTGTTTTCAACAAAGGGCAATCAGTTGGTGAGGATAAGCAGAGATGGAAGTCCTCATTACAGCTCGGGAACACACCAACTTTCAACAAGTTTATCTTAATGGTTGGAAGTGGAGTCACGAGTTCATCAACCGTGGTAACAAATAAATCTTCTTCAATAGAATTGGTATTGTGACCATGTCTGGGTATAGGAGCAGAAATGACATTTGGCTTCTCGGGCGCATCAAACTCAATTTATTTTGCTTCAATAGGGTCTTGTATTTTGTTCTTCAAGGCCCAACAGTTATTAGTATCATGACCAGGACTTTCAGAGTGATATGTGCAACGGGCATTGGGGTGATAATGGGGGGATGTTGTGTTGGGATTTTTCGGAGCTTCTTTTAAGGATGCCAAATTCGATCTCAGAAGATGCGGTAATACTTGAGACAAAGTCATGTTGATTTTGGTGAATTGCTTGACTGGCCTTTCCACCCTTGGTTGATTACTTCTTTGTTGATCAGACGTGGGATTTGGAATCATAACAGCCCCCACCATTGGTCAGCATTCGGATCTCTCTTGGTTTCTTTACGGATATATAGCAGCTATCTCTTTCTTCCTGATAAAAGGCTTCCTTACAGATGCAGAAGAAGATGAATCCTTTTGAATATTCCCACTTTTTATACCAGCTTCCACTCTCTCTGGTTATTAATAATTCAGTAAAGCCCGCTGATGAACTTCCAGTTAAATGGTTGAAGAAGGGGCCAGATAAGGTGCCTAAGAACATGTCCACCAATTCCCTTTCAAACAGAGGGGGTTGAACTCTTCCAACCAGATCTCTCCATTCCTGTGCGTAATCCTTGAAACCTTCATTGGAAGCCATGGCCATACTCTGGAGTTGAGTACGGGTAGGTGCCAAATCAACATTATATTGATATTGCTAGTTAGTAAAACCAGTCGAGTTGTGTTCCAGACAGACTATCTTGGAAAAAATGCACCCACGAGTCTTTATCAGCGGAGTATGGTTGGATCTTTCTTACATATGATCGGAGATGCATCTTAGGGCATGACACCTCATCATATTTTGCGAACATAGGCACTTTGAATTTCGGAGGAATCACATTCCCCGACACTAGTCCTAATTTCTCAAAGTCTAAGCCTGGCACCTTTTGTATTTCCATCGCGCTCAAATGTTCTTCGAGATGTCTGTACTTGTCATCAGCTAGAGGATATTGTTCCTCAGAGTAGTCTTCCTCTTCTTCCTCCTCTTCAGATTCTGACGGGACTGCTATTTCCTTGCCTTTCCCCTCTTCTTCACCGGATGTTGTTGCAAACTTCAAAGTCCTTCTCGTCTGCTCATGAAATCTTCTCCTCGTGTTCAAGACTCCATATACCTTCTTCGTTTTCTTTTTCTTCTCTTCAGCTAGCAGAGTCTTCATTTCTTCTTGCCCCTTGGCTAGGGTCATGAGCAACTGTTGAAACTGCGTGTTCTGAGCTTGAAGATCTTTCACTGTTTGTTCAAGATCCATCTTACTGAAATAAACAGTAGGGAGATGAGGAAACTTGTTGCAAAAGACCTGTTTATGTTATGATAAATGATATGTGCATATGTAATGTTTTCAAGGATTTCAAAGATTCAAGTTTGTTTTAGACAAAAAGAAACACACGTTATATTGATAAGATAAAGTTTGAGTACATCAATGCCCTTTGGACAAAATAATACAAAACTCTAAGATAAAAAAGTAGTGCGCATCCCCTTTGGTGCAATGTAGGCATTCAGAGTTCGCTCCACATGAAGTAGCATAGTGAGTTCTAAAACCTTCTTCTCGCTTGCGTAGAATTGGGCTTCAAAATTATCTCACTCTCCTTTGAGTTGTGTCCAATCCCTTTGTAGGTCTTCAAGAGATGTGGGCACGTTAGGATGTAGGATAGTGTATGGAACATCTCCCTCCTTAACAAGCTCAATGATTACCGGAACGATGGAAGGATAAGGCATCATAATACTTTGAGCACGGGTTCGTACCCATTTGAGGTAGGTCTCAAGAGGGATGGAATTCTTGTGCCCCAAAGTCTTGCTATCCACCTTGTTTAGCATCCTCCAAGCTCGAATGAATCTATAGTCGAAGATCTTTTGACTATGTCTGCGTTCACAGGGAGTGGCAGGTCGTCGCCATCCATGGTGGCCAAGATCATTGCCCCACCAGAGAAAATGTTTTTGATTACAAATGGTCCTTCATAGGTAGGAGTCCATTTTCCCCTGGGATCACTTCGTGGCAATATGATGCGTTTGATTACTAGATCCCCAACTTGATACACTTGGCGTCTGACTTTCTTGTTAAAAGCCTTAATCATCCGTTTTTGATACATTTGACCATGGAAAACAACAGTAAGTCTCTTCTCATCAATCAAGTTTAGTTGATCAAGTCGAGTCTGGATCCAATCGTCTTCGTCCAATCCTGCATCCTTCATAATCCTTAGAGAGGGGATCTGAACCTCGATAGACAAGATAACATCCATGCCGTAAACCAAAGAATAGGGTGTTTCCCCGGTTGATGTGCGAGACGTGGTTCGATAACCGTGGAGAGCGAATGGTAACATCTCATGCCAGTCTTTGTATGTGACTGTGATTTTCTTTATGATCTTTTTAATGTTTTTATTCGCAGCTTTGACATCACCATTCATTTTTGGCCGATAAGGAGAAGAATTGTGATGCTGAATCTTGAATTGCTCGCACAATGCGGTGATCATAGTGTTGTTGAGATTTGTACCATGTCGGTGATGATCCTTTCCGGGATAACGTACCGGCAAATAAGGTTTTGCTTGATGAAGCGGGCAATAACATTCTTCGTAACAGAGGCGAAGGAAGCTGCTTCAACCCACTTTGTAAAATATTCAATGGCCACTAGGATGAAGCGGTGTCCATTGGAGGCTGTAGGCTTGATTTCCCCAATCATATCAATTCCCTACATAGCAAAGGGCCAAGGAGCCGTTAAGACATTCAGAGGAACCGGAGGTACGTGCACTTTGTCGGCATAAATCTGGCATTTATGACAGGTTCGAGAGTGTTGGTAGCAATCTGCTTCCATGGTAGACCAATTATAGCCTGCCCGTCGGATTTTCTTCGCCATCGTATGCCCACTGGAATGAGTGCCAAAAGTACCTTCATGTAATTCAGTCATGATCCTTTCAGCTTCAACCTTATCTACGCACCGAAGCAATACGGAGTCATGATTGCGTTTGTACAGGATGCCATTACTAAGAAAGAATTTAGCAGAGAATCTCCTTAAGAACTTCTTATCATTGATTGAAGCTCCTTCTGGATATTCTTGAGCCTCGAGATACCTCTTGACTTCATGAAACCAAGGCTAGTTCACTACCTCTTCAGTATTAATCTCGTGACAGTGTGCGGGTTCATCCATTCGTTCGATGGGGATCTGGGGAGCCTCGTTATCCCAATCAAGTTTAAACATAGATGACATTGTGGCTAGAGCGTCTGCTAGCTGATTTTCTTCTCGCGGGAAATGCTCGAAGGTAATCTTCTCAAAATGTGGTAGCAATGTCAAAACATGTTCTTTGTAAGGGATAAGGTTTGGGTGCTTGGTGTCCCATTCCCCTTTGATCTGACTAATGACCAAGGCTGAGTCTCCGAATACATCCAATGATTTGATCCCTAAATCTATGGCAGCTTTGAGACCAAGGATACACGCTTCGTATTCCGCCATGTTGTTCGTACAATTGAAGCAAAGTCTGGAGGTGAAGGGAGTATGACACCCTTATGGAGATATGAGTATAGAGCCGATACCATTACCAAGTGCGTTGGATGCTCCATAAAAGAACAGAGTCCATCAGGATCCTTGTTCAGGTCCGTCATATTGCCTGAATTCTTCACAGTTGTCTAATGTCATGATGTCTTCATCCGTGAATTCAAACTTCATGGACTGATAGTCTTCTACAGCTTGGTGAGCAAGGTTATCAGCTAATACACTGCCCTTTATAGCTTTCTGGGTAGTATACTGTAGGTCATACTGTGTTAGGATCATCTGCCATCTAGTTATTCTCCCAGAAAGAGCAGGCTTTTCGAAGATGTATTTTATCAGATCCATCTTAGATATCAATAAGGTAGTATGAGTCAGCATATACTATCTTAGTCGGCGAGCAGGCCATGCCAGAGCGTAACAAGTTTTCTCGAAAAGTGAATATCTGGTTTCATAGTCGGTAAACTTTTTGCTCAGTAAAAAATAGCGTGCTCTTTTCGTCCAGACTCGTCATGCTGCCCCAATACACACCCCATCGAGTTTTCTAAAACAGTCAAATACATGATCAATGGTCTTCCCTCGACTGGTGGCATCAATACAAGAGGTTTTTGTAAGCATTCTTTGATTTTGTCAAAAGCAACTTGGCATTCACCATTCCATTGGACTACTTGATCTTTCTTCAATAGTTTGAAGATTGTCTCACAAGTAGCTGTTAGGTGAGAAATGAATCTGGCAATATAGTTCAAACGTCCTAAGAATCCTCTGACTTCCTTTTCAGTACGGGGAGCAAGCATATCTTGTATTGCTTTAACTTTGGCAGGATCGACCTCAATACCCTTGTTACTGACGAAAAAGCCTAGGAGTTTACCGGACCATACCACAAATATGCACTTGTTTGGATTCAACCTCAGTTTGTACTTCTTCAGTCTCTCAAACATCTTTTGTAAGTGATCAAGATGCTCTTCTTCTGTTTATGATCTGGCTATCATATCGTCTACGTAGAATTCTATTTCATGATGTATCATGTCATGAAATAAAGCTACCATGGCGCGTTGATAGGTTGCCCCAGCATTCTTCAGTCTGAATGACATCACCTTGTAGCAGAATGTGCCCCATTGTGTGACAAATGTCATTTTCTCCATGTCCTAAGGTGCCATTTTGATTTGGTTGTAACCTGAGAATCCGTACATGAAGGAAAAAACTTTGTATTGTGCCGTATGTCAACTAGGCGGGAGTGGAAAATCATCTTTAGGGCTCGCCCTATTCAAATCTCTATAGTCCACACACATTCGTACTTTGCCAACTTTTTTAGGTACGGGAACAATGTTGGCAACCCATTGAGGGTAGGAAGTGACAACCAAGAATCCAACATTAAATTGCTTCATGACCTATGCTTTAATCTTTTCTGACATATCAGGTCTCATGCGGCAAACCTTTTGTTTTACTGGCGGACAATCTTCTCTTGTAGGCAGACGATGTACCACAATGTCTGTATTACGTCATGGCATGTCTTCATATGACCAAGTGAAGACTTCAACATAGTCGTGTAGAAACTGAATCAGACGCTCCTTGACACTGGTTTCCAGATTGGCACCCACCTTGACCTCTTTTTTATCTTCCTCAGTACCCAGGTTGATTGTATCTACAGGTTCCTCGTGAGGCTGAATGGTTCTTTCCTCTTGTTGTAGCAGTCTGACAAGTTCCCCTGGCACTTCACAATCTTCCTCACCTTCATCTTTGGCTTGGTAGATTAGATCCTCAGAGTCATGAAAGGCCATAGCAGTATTGTTACCCATGGGATCCAGAATGGATGGATACCTGCATTGTGAGTGTGGGAGTGTGTAAGGGTATAACTATCTTTGAAAGAAAATAAAATGTAAAAGAAAAACAATTAGCACAAAAGTTTGTATGCGAAAACGTCCATGATTCATTGATGTCATATGAAGATGAAATAATAACCCTTACAAATGGACCATTGTGCCTCAGGTAAGACACAAGGTTTTAAGAGTGCGATTTTTTTTTGAATATTACAGATCCAACAAAATGTAAAGATAAATTACTATGGGATAAAAGTTATTGGGAAGAAGTCTCTAGCCTCCCAATTGTTGAGTCCTCCATTGACAGTCGGAAAGATCCAATCCTCCAGGTTGCAAACATCTTCACCATCTTCTACCGCGTTGACCTCATGGTTGCTAATCTTCAGGGGTGGCCCTCCAGCACGGGCACGGTGTACAGCCTTTTGAGCACTTGAAGTGAAACCTAGGCCAAACTTGTCAGACTTATACGGGATATCTGGAAGTTGCCCCCAGATGGTGCATCCACCTTCCTCTACTACTGCTTTGGCATCCTTCAGAGATGACATCCAGAGTGGAGGTCTTGTAATCTTGGGAATCTGGGACACAGTCTTGGTCACTACTACCTCTTGGGGGACCTCTTCGAAGTGTTGAAAAGGAGTTTTAATGAACTCGCTGTCCAATTCCACATACCTGAAGGAATTGAGATGGATGATCATGTATTCCTCTCCGTGGACAGTGATAATATTTCCTTGAACCAGATACTTCAGCATCTGGTGCAATGTAGAGGTAACAGCGCCAACATTATGGATCCATGGCCGTCCTAGCAAACAGGAGTAAGAAGGGTGGATATCCATTACATAAAAGGTTGAATTGAAATTTTGAGTCCCAACCTTTATGGGGATATCCACCTCCCCGTGTTCCATCCTCTTCGAGCCATCATATGCTCTTATTACTATGTTGCTTGGTTTTAACGTCAATCTCTTGCAGTGAAGTTTGTTAAGAGCTTTTTTCTGTAAAACATTCAAAGATGATCTAGTGTCCACCAAGACATGGGCCAAAGTTGTGCCTCTACATTCTACAGAGACATGTAATTCCTCGTTGTGCTGTCTTCCCCTTGGGGTCAGATCAGCATCCGAGAAGCCTATGCCGTTATCCGCTGTCAAGCTGGGCACACAGTCTTGAAATTGATCAACATACGTCTCTTGAGGCACATGGGCTGTTTTTAGGAACTTCACCAAGGCTTTTGCATGTGCCTCAGAACACAGTAGTAATTCCAGCATGGAGATTTTGGAGGGAGTTTTCCCCAACTGTTCAACTACATCGTAGTCGCTCCTCTTTATAATTTTTAGGATCTCCTCCATTTCTTTCTTGGGTGTCTCGGGGATAGTCAGTGATTGAGCATTCGTCCGGACAGGCTCCACTTGAATACTCTTTCCTCGAGTTTCAGCAATAGGAGTGTTGGTAGGAATGACAATAGGGATTGTAATGGCTTCGTCAATAGGAGCACTTGCAGAATTGATTATGGGTACGGAAGTAACCATTGGAACAGCCACAGGTCCAGAAACAGCCTTTGGGGGGGCAATTTCTGGAGAAAAGATCCTACCGCTTCGGGTAATTTTACTAGTTCCGGCAATATTACTGATGTCAGAATCTTCTTCTTCGGAGTTTATCTCTTCGGCGGCCGTCCCATCTTGTTTGATGCCATGGTAGTCAATGTCCCCTCTGTAATTTCACGACACAGTTTTTTTTATTCATATAGGACTGGCCCAGGCATTGTGATTATTAGAGGAGTTGCTTTCAGAACCTATGTAATTCTAACGGGTCTTTTGGTGGAGACCCTGGAAGAATTTGCGGAGATGGTAATGATTGAAACATTTTTAACAGAAACAGGTGAAACAAGATTACTTTCAAACATAATCTCTTTATTATCTATCAAGCGTTGAATGCCTGTTTTCAACAAAGGGCAATCAGTTGGTGAGGATAAGCAGAGATGGCAGTCCTCATTACAGCCTGGGAACACACATGCTTTCAACAAGTTTATCTTAATGGTTGGAAGTGGAGTCACGAGTTCATCAACTGTGGTAACAAACAAATCTTCTTCAATAGCATTAGTATTGTGACCATGTCTGGGCATAGGAGCAGAAATGACGTTTGGCTTCTTGGGCGCATCTAACTCAATTTCGTTTTCTTCAATGAGGTCTTGTATTTTATTCTTCAAGGTCCAACAGTTATTAGTATCGTGACCAGGACTTTCAGATTGATATGCGCAACGGGCATTGGGGTGATAATGGGGGGATGTTGTGTTGGGGTTTTTTGGAGCTTCTTTCAAGGTTGCCAAATTGGATCTCAGAAGATGCGATAATACTTAAGACAGAGTCATGTTGATTCTGGTGAATTTCCTGACTGGCCTTTCCACCCTTGGTTGATTACTTATTTGTTAATCAGACATAGGCTTTGGAATCATAACAGCCCCCACCATTGGTCGGTGTTCGACTCTCTCTTGGTTTCTTTACGGATATACAACAACTATCTCTTTCTTCCCGATAAAAGGATTCCTTACAGCTGTAGAAGAAGATGAATCCTTCCGAATCTTTCCACTTTTTATACAAGCTTCCACTCTCTCTCCGGTTAGTATTAATTAAGTAAAGCCCGCTGATGAACTTCCAGTTAAATGGTTGAAGAAGGGTCCAGATAAGGTGCCTAAGAACATGTCCACCAATTCCCTTTCAGACAGAAGGGGTTGAACTCTTCCAGTCAGATCTCTCCATTTCTGTGCGTAATCCTTGAAACCTTCATTGGAAGCCATGGCCATACTCTGAAGTTGAGTACGGGTAGGCGCCAAATCAGCATTGTATTGATATTGCTTGTAGAAAGTTGCGGCAAGATCTTCCCAATTATGGACGTTGGCTCTTTCTAGTTGGTAAAACCAGTCGAGTTATGTTCCAGACAGACTATCTTGGAAAAATGCACCCACAAGTCTTTATCAGCAGAGTGTGGTTGGATCTTTCTTACATATGATCGGAGATGCATCTTAAGGTATGAAACCCCATCATATTTTGCGAACATAGGCACTTTGAATTTCGGAGGAATCACAATCCCCGACACTAGTCCCAATTCCTCAAAGTCTAAGCCTGGCACCTTTTGTATTTCCATCGCGCTCAAACGTTCTTCGAGATGTCTGTACTTGTCATCAGCTGGAGGATACTGTTCCTCAGAGTAGTTTTCCTCTTCTTCCTCCTCTTCAGATTCTGACGGGACCGCTGTTTCCTTGCCTTTCCCCTCTCCTTCACCAGATGTTGTTGCAAAATTCAAAGTCCTTCTCGTCTGCTCATGAAATCTTCTCCCCATGTTCAAGACTCCATTTACCTTCTTCATTTTATTTTTCTTCTCTTCAGCTAGTAGAGTCTTCAATTCTTCTTGCCCCTTGGCTAGGGTCATGAGCAACTGTTGAAACTGCATGTTCTGAGCTTGGAGATCTTTCACTGTTTGTTCAGATCCATCTTACTGAAATAAACAGTAGGGAGATGAGGAAACTTGTTGCAAAAGACCTGTTTATATTATAATGAATGATATGTGCATATGCAAGTTCGTTTTAGACAAAAAGAAACACATGTTATATTGATAAGATAAAGGTTGAGTACATCAATGCCCTTTGTACAAAATAATACAAAACTCTAAGATAAAAAAGTAGTGCGCATCCTCTTTGGTGCAATGTAGGCATTCAGAGTTCACTCCTCATGAAGTAGCCTAGTGAGTTCCAAAACCTTCTTCTGGCTTGCGTAGAATTGGGCTTCAAAAGTATCTCTCTCTCCTTTGAGTTTTATCCAATCCCTTTGTAGGTCTTCAAGAGATGTGGGCACGTTAGGATGTAGGATAGTGTATGGAACATCTCCTTCCTTAACAGGCTCAATGATTATCGGGAGGATGGAAGGATAAGGCATCATAAGACTTTGAGCACGGGTTCGTACCCATTTAAGGTAGGGCTCAAGAAGGATGGAATTCTTGTGCCCCAAAGTCTTGTTATCCACCTTATTTAGCATCCTCCAAGCTCGGATGAATCTCTGGCGAAGACCTTGATCGTCGTTGTCGTAGTCGAATACCAAACCTTGAATCAGCATCTCGTGCGGGCCATCCCTTCGGGCGTAACCAAACTGTCTTAAGGCTAAACAAGGGTTGTAGGTGATGCCTCCCTTAATTCCAAGTAGAGGGACATTAGGGAATTCCCCACAACGGTCAACAACGATAACATTCGCTTTGGATCAGGAGCACCAATGAATGTATGAATGTTTGAGCGTCATTAACCTTTGTGACCACCTTGAACCTTTCTCATTCTTTGAGACTGATTGGGGAAGATGAGAAATAAACCATCTTGCCAGGAGATGGGTGTAACACATAAGGACACTTCTTTTCCTCATTATGCGAGTGTGAAAAGAGTGTAGGATATTTTCTAGCAATGTAGGCACTGGGTTGCGTGACATGAAGATTTTGACGGTGCTCACATCTATGAGTTGGTCAGGATTTGGAAACAAGACCATCCCATAGATAAGAAGAGCCACAATTTCCCCAAAGACTTGCAATTCTAAGGAATTCCAATATCTTTGGGCTTTCTCAAACAAGAACATTTCTAAGAAGCCTTTGACACCACTCCTAGTTTCCCAATGAGTTGTGACATCAGATGAGTGCAAGTGCAGAGCTTGAGCAATCTCTTCTGGCTTTGGGTCTCTTTTCGTATCATTGGAAGGTAGTTGATTGAGAGTGGTAATCCTCAAGAGTTAGGAGAATTCTTCCAAAGTAGGCACAAGTTGATAGTCGGGAAATGTGAAGCAATGGTGCAAGGGATCAAAGAACTGAAAGAGCACCTCCATCATATCCTCATCAGTGTTGGAGGTGACCAAGTTGAGTAGATGACCATGTCTTTCGGTGAATGGATAGTTCTCAGGAAACTTTGAAGCTAGCTCCTTAAGTTGTGGAGGAATTCTCACAAGGTTGACTTGAATAGTTTTCCTGTGAAGTGAATCCATATCCTACAAAACAAGAACAAAGATGAATCCCAAAAATCCTTTAAATGGTTAATAGATGTATATGATGTTCATGATATCCATGATGTTATGTACAAGTATGCATATACAATCAAAGCAAACAAATCCTTATTTTAGGCTTGTATGGAGTTTTATAGGTAAGTACCCTCTTGAAGCTTAGTTGGCTTAAACCTGTCCTAGTAATAGTAACCGGGTTCTAAGGAGCTCAATATCACTGGATTGTATCCTTGGTCATTGTTTCAGATCAAGCCTCTTTAATGGCGACTGAAATATCCTAAGAAATCAAACCTCAATGAGTGTAGTATCGAGTATCTACCAACTTCGGACTGCACCAATGCTGGTCATCTCACTGCATCCTAAAGGCCAAGTTGGTCAAGTAAAGGTTCTAAAAGCTCATTAGTGCTTCATGACATCACTCAATGGCCCCATATTCTCTTTGATTGACTCAAAGGCTACCAGTACCTACAAATATGTCACACTAACATAGTTATTTCTTAAACCATGTCGGTATACCCCACACAGTTTCCACAACTTATTACTACTTACCTATAATATATCCCAAATCCGGGTAGAGGATTCAAACCCAAACAAAGAACCATAATGTAAAGCATACAAATCAAACATTGTAAGCAAGTAAATATGATTTATCCCTAAGGTAACCCCAAATTTCAAATTATTGATCCCCAACAGAGTCGCCAGTTCTGTGATACAGTGGGAGACTGACTTGAAGGTTTTGCATTTGATCGCAAATGTTGCGGTTAGCAAGAGTCACTACCGACTTTTCTTTTATCCAATAAGGAAAGGTGAAAAATCACATGAAAGACCTTTGAGATTGTTTCTTGAGTTCGGGGGGTAGATTATGAAAAGGGAAGGTATTAGCACCCTTTTCATCCATGGTTTTCCACAGGCTCTTAGTTACTTACTAGATCACTTGCTTTTGTTTGAAAATGTGCTTTGTGTGGTTTTTGAAAGTATTTTGTAAAGAGGCCATTGTTTAGGAAATCTTTGTAATGATTCTCGTTCATAAGAATGTATACAAATATGTTTGTCTTTTTGAAAACATTTTCGATGTTTATAAGATGTTTGGAAGTGTGTGTGTTTGTTTTTGAAAATAGCAAGGATAATGCTTTGAAATGGAGCAACTAACTAGAAGTGACCTACCTAATCAAATGTATTTCTTGTTCATTTTCTTTCCCTTTGATATTATTGTCTTACCATTGATTTGGTAAGAAACCCTATCTTTGGATGTAAACGGGACGAGCGTGGGTCATTGTATAACCATGATTAGCAATGTTGTAAGATATCTTAGCATTTTATTTAGGGACTAAGATCATTTTAAAAGCCAACATTGATAGCGTCATCGAGGGATTATGATCTTGTATTTTTGATTACTTTTGCTAAGATATCCCACATGCATAACATGGCCATTTTTGTAAGGCAACAAGTGGAGTTAACCCTAGGGATGCAAGTCTGCAAGTGTGTTTGATTTACATGCATTGCTTATCTTGAATTATGGTTCTCTAAACATTGATTTTATCTTTCCATACAAACCCTAATTACTAACATTATATGAAAGCGATAAATTACGGAAAGTAAAATTACTACGCTATTACATCACTTGGGGATGGGGGATATAAATTTACAAATGGGGATGACAAGTAAAGTAAACCCTAATTACTATTACAAGGCTTTGACAATTACATAATTTATAATGCAAAAATAGTAAAATATGCAAGAAGATGTAAAGTGAGAGAAATTGTTTTTTTAGGGTTTTTTATAGCAAAAGGTTTTGTAATTAATTACATTGAAGAAAAACCTAAGTCTAAGTTAATTGTTTAGAAAATTGTTTTTTGAGGTTTCATTTGAACAAAAAGGTTTTATAAAGTTAGGTCATTTCCAAGCAATGCAATATGTCCAAAATAAACTCAAAAATCTCAAAAAATCAAGAAATTTGGTGCCCGAGCTGACACGGGCAGTGTCAGTGGACACAGGCACCCGTGTTAGGACCTGTCCATGACTTTTATGCATTTTTTGGTCCCAACCAACCTGACACGGCCGTGTCACCTGATACGGGCGCCCGTGTCAGCCCCTGTTCATCTTTTTTTGGTCGTGTCTGAACCAGTAACTCTGACACGGGCCGTGTCGATTGACACGGGCACCCGTGTCAGCCTCTATCCCTGCATTTTACTATGTTTTTCAACCCAAATAAGTTGACATGGGTCGGGTCGTGTGACACGGGAACCCGTGTCAACCTCTGGTCTGGCTTTTTGTTAGTTTTTTCTCTTTGATCTATCTTGTTATATCTTTTGAGCACAAAAGCAAATGATGTATGAACAATGAGATCACAGTTTGAGAAAGTTTACCTCTCGAAGCGGAAGCTTTAGGACACGTACGTATGTTTTCGGGTGCAAAGTGGTGATTGGTCGAGCTCCTTTGAACCTTCTTGAAGTAGCTCCAACTTTCCTTTTATGCTGGAAATGGTTGAACCGCTCCAACCAAGTTAGGTTGCAATGTATTTTTTTTTTAGTTTGGAAGATGATGATAGTGATGTTACAAAAGTTATTCTTATGTTTGAACAACTTCTATATGGTGTATGTGAAGTGTTTGGATGGTGTGTTTGGAGAAAACTTGCAAGGTATAAGATTCAAAGGTTTGGACTTCAAAGCTCAAATGGATGTTTTGTGGACAAATTTGGTTTTTGACAGCAAAAATGATTTTCAGTGTTAGTTTTTCCTTCTATTTTTATGGCCCTTCTCTCTATTTTTTCTAACCTCTTTCTCTTGTGATTGACCTCTCTATTTATAGAGAAGGTTT
The DNA here is from genome assembly GCA_948472305.1 of Vicia faba. Classification (NCBI taxonomy): domain Eukaryota; kingdom Viridiplantae; phylum Streptophyta; class Magnoliopsida; order Fabales; family Fabaceae; genus Vicia; species Vicia faba. Next base: position 268,351,581 of record OX451738.1, read on the forward strand.
GATACTTGGACAAACTCAGATTTTGGATCACATCTTATGGCTAGGTTAGATTGTACATGAAGTAAGCTTGAAGAACATGTTTCCCATGCTTGTACCAAGTTATCAAAAGTGGTTGATCACTTTAAACATGTTTGTTCTGACTTGTAGAAGTTGAGTGTGATTAGAACAACAAGTTAGAGGCCCAAGAAATTGACTTTATGATTAAAGCTACTTTGCAAGAATGGCAATATTAACTTTGTGCCAAAAATGGAAAGATCACTTGGACAATGCTTAAACCAAATGGACCATGGCTCAAAAGTTTGTGTAAGCATTAAATTATGGTAATATTTGCAAGTCACAAGGCCTGCAAAGTAAGATTATACAACATGGCTAAGATTTTGGTTCCTTGTTCATCACAAATCTGCCTTGTAAATCAAGAATGAATGTCCAACTTCAGATCCTTGAATCTCCTAGCTCAAATATGATAAATTCATGCTCTTGAATGTTTTGGAAAGCTTGAAACACCCTCTATAGCTTTCATGTTGGCCATTTTGACAAAATCATCTTGGAACTATGTGAAAAAATACCAAGAAGTTGGGATAAAATCCTGAACAAAATCTGTTGAAAATTTCTCTAAGTGTTAAATGAAAATGTCATTACTTCATGAATTTATAACTTGAGATCCAAGCATATTTAGGAGAAGTTGTGTAAAGCAATGTTGTAGATATCATGGAGATCTACAACTTTCATGTTGAAAGTTTCACTTGAACCGTCTTGCATCTTGGTGAAAGAATGGCATGAAGTGATGAAATTATCATGTATAAAAACACTTAGAAAATTTCTAAGTCTTGGAAATCTTGACTTTTCAAGTTGACTTTCGAATTTCTTGTTGATTAAGCTTGATATCCTTGAATGTCTTGATGAATTATGATATTTGAAACTTAATGTTGACCAAAAAGTCAAGGTTTGACTTTTGGTGCTACAGTTGACTTTTTTTCCACCAATATGGCTGATCTGATCAATTGACTGAGCAAAAATGCGATCCAAGACCTTAAACTTGACATGAGCAATCTCGAGAGTCCAAAATGATCCATGAAAGTAAAATGGGGCATTAAAAGTCCATTTTTCCTTGTGCAAACTCAAACCTTAATTTTCAGTCATCAGTGCTTGAGGAGATGTCTTGAGCTGATCAACCTTAGTGCAGTCTTGACCCAAAGTAGATCTTGTGAGATAATAATTGAGAAATGAGAGGGAAAATTTTAGGGTACAACAGTGGGTACCAAATGATAATCGGGAAATGTGAAGCAATGGTGTTTGGGGTCAAAGAACTGAAAGAATACACCCATCATCTTCTCATCAAAGCTTCATGTAACCAGGTTGAGAAGTCGACCATATTTCTTGGTGAAAGAGGAAGTCTCAGGAATCCTTAATACTAGCTCTTTAAGTTGGAGAGGCATTTTCACAAAGCTAATTCAGACGATATTTCTACAAATGGAAGCCATGATCTGCAAAACAGAACAAAGATAAACTTCATTGGTCCTTGAAATGGTTAGTGAAATGAATATGGATATTATGATGCATGATGGTATGTTTGAACAATTTAATTACACACAAGAAAAACACACAAGATCTTAGGTTTAGGCTTGCATGGGGTTTATAGGTAAGTACCCTCTTGAAGTTTAGTTGGTTCAACCTGTCCTAGAAAAGTAACCAGGTTCTAAGGAGTCTTAATATCACCTATCTTTCTTTATCGAGCATTATTTCAGCTCAGGCGATCTTTTCTCACGGTCGAAATATCCCGAAGGTCCGATCTTAATGAGTGTAGTATCGAGTATCAACCAATCCTCAACTCTATATTGAAGCCGGGTATCTCACTACTTTTATAATGGCCAAGTTTGTTCAACTAAGGTTCTAAGGTCAGTTAGTGCTTTACGACACCACACAGCGGCCCCGTATTCTCCTAGATTTTACACAAGGGATATCGGTATCAACAAATGTGTCACACTAACGCAGCCATCCCTTCAACCATAATGGTCTATGCCGTACAATCTCCACGATCTATTATTGCTTACCTAAAAGTTCCCTAGATCTGGGTATAGGATCTTTACAAGAATACCCAAACATAAACCCGAAATGTAAAGCAAGCAAGTTAAATAGGTGAAGCATTTAAACGTGAACTATCTCTAAGGTAACCCCACTTATTTTAGCAATTGTCCCCAGCAGAGTCGCCAGTTCTGTAATACAGTGGGAGAACTGACTTTTACTGGTTTGTGTTTTATCGTAAATGTTGCTGTTAGCAAGAGTCGCCACCGATTTTTGTTTTATCTAACAAAGGAAATGGTGAAAAAAATAGGAAAGCCCTTTCGAGATTATTTTCTGAGTAAGAGGGGTAGGTTATGGAAAGGGAAGGTGTTAGCACCCTTTCCATCCGTAGTTATCTACGGGCTCTTAGTTTCTAGCTCATTTTAAAAATTCTTTTTGTGTAAGTGTGTTTTGAAGATATTTTGAAAAGACGCCTTAGTGCGGTGAACTTTGTAATGTTTCTCGTTTCGGCATAACGTATACAAAGTGTTTTTTGTCTTTGAGAATATTTAGAAAAGAGTTTGTGTATGTGAAAAAATTGTTTTATTTGTGTTTATGAACAAGCAACTATGAACTATTTACCTAATCGAAAGATTCGTTCTTTTCCTCTTTCATTTAGGCAGTGCTATCCTACTATTACTGAGTAGGTAGCCCTATCGTTGAATGTTTTGAGGGACTAGCGAGGGTCATCGTACGGTTACAAGGAAACTAATAAGATATCTTAGTAATTACCATAGGGTTTTAAGATCATTTTACCGAGGAAACATCGAAAGGGTCATCGAGGGACTTATGATATTTTAAACCAAAGGGTAGCCACTAAAATCTCTTACATTTGAGAATCGTGACCGTTTATTCCGAAGGCAACAAGTGGGGAAACCTTAGAGGTGCGCGTGTGTGAGTGTGTTGTGTTTCAATTATTTGTCTTAGATGTTAGGTTTGCTAACGTTTACTTTTAGTCTTATTATGAAATTCTATTAACATACATCTAAGAGTTAATATATGTACAGAAAATAAAAATGCGGAAATTAAATCTACGCTATTACATGGCCTCGGGGAGGGGGAGTTACAAATCTAAAATGGGGAAGTAAAAAGTAAAAGTCCTATGTTTACAACTATTACAGCCCATATGCAGATACATAATATTTGGAAATAAAACTGCAAAATTAAAACAAACGCACGAAGATGGAAGCGAGGTAAAAAACCCTAAAAAACTCCTAAACACTTAGAATAATTATTTTTGTTGTTTTTATTTGTTTCAAGAAAAGACTTAAATTAAGCTAAAACTAATCTTAACTAAATAAAAAAATTATTATTAATTGAAATTAAACCTAATACAAATAAAGAAAAATAATTCTAATATTTTTGGTGTTTTTATTGAGGAAAAATTTGAAATTAATTAATCCTAATTCTAATTGGTTTTATATTAATCAAAATAATTAAAAATATTTAAATTAATTAATTCGCAAAAATTAATTTCAATTAACAAAGACCCTAAATCTATTTTTTGTGATTTTTTTATTATTAAAAAGAAATATTAATTTTTTTTAAAGTATATAAAAGAAAACAATTAAATAAGAAAAGTAAAATTGAAAAACCTTTATATATATATATATATATATATATATATATATATATATATATATATATATATATATATATATATATATATATATATATATATATATATATATATATATATATATATATATATATATATATATATATATATATATATATATATATATATATATATATATATATATATATATATATATATATATATATATATATATATATATATATATATATATATACATCTCCTCGTTCAACTCAAGTACGTGTCCAGACCACAGTGATCTCGTAAATTGTTACCGCTCCTATTTTAGTAGCTCCAGTAAGTGTTTTGTAGTATCAAATACCACCTTGATATCCTTGGGGCATGCCACTCAACTTTATGCATGAGGGATACCAACCTGCTATTGAAGTTTCCGTAATGCAACATGTGATGTTTGCTCCCCCTCATGGGATGTTATTCCTCCTCCTGTGATGTCTATTGCTCCTCTAGTGATACACATTGTCCTATTTGGAAATGAACAAGTTTACCATGTTGAACCATCTGTATGTTTGGGTGTCGAGGAAAGGATGGATGACTTCCAAAATCAGTTTCAAGAAATGTAAAAAGAACTTAAGGCCCTTTGTGAGAAAAACCTATTTGGAAAGAATGCTTTTGAGTTATGCCTAATGCCGAATGTGAAGATACCAGAAAAATTTAAAGTACCTAACTTTGAAAATTACAAAGGGAATTCTCGCCCAAAGAGTCACTTTACTATGTATGCCCGAAAGATGTCAACTCAAACTTATAATGACCAACTATTGATCCACTACTTTCAAGATAGTTTGTCTGACGCGGTTCTTAGGTGGTACATGAGTTTGGGTAGCGCATGGATCCATACTTTCAGAGACCTTGGTGAAGCTTACGTTCTATAGTATAAATATAATGTCGACATGGCTTTGGATAGAGATCAACTCCGAGCTATGTCCCTGAAATAAAAGGAAAATTTCAAGGAATATGCGTAAAGATGGAACGAGGTTCCCGCTAAAATTAGTCTTCCCCTGGAGGATAAAGAAATGACCACAATCTTTCTGAATACCTTAGGCCTGTTTTAATACGAAAGAATGATTGCAAGTGCGCCAAATGATTTCACCGAAATGGTGAATATGGGAATGCAACTCGAGGAAGGTGTCCATGCGGGATGGTTGACCAAAGAAGTTGGTTCGTCAAGTGGGGTCAGAAAATTTGGAAGTAGTTTCCAAAAGAAGAAAGAAAAATATGTTAGTGTAGTATCATCTGGAAGACCCAGGAGAAGGTATCCATAGAAACATGTTGCAACTGTCACTCTCGTCATTAATCCAACACCAGTTTACCAGCCACAGTTCCCTCAACAAGTTCAGAAGCCTCGACAACAGGCTTACAACACACAACAGCCTCAACAATAGGTTTACAACAATCAACAATCAACATACAACAATCAGCAAAACAGAGTAAGAAGTGTGTCGCATTTTGACCTGATCCTGATGACTTATGAAGAGTTGTTACCTGGATTATTGCAAAATAATCTGGTTCAGACAAGAACACTATATGCTATTCGAAAAGACATCCCATACTGGTATAAGGCAGATGCTCATTGTTCTTTTCACCAAGGAGCTCCAGGTCATAGTACTAAAAATTGTTTCCCATTGAAGATTGAAGTCTAGAAATTGTCAGAAGTGGTCTCCTATCATTTAGAGACATTGGCCCGAATGTACAAGGTAATCCACTACCTAATCATGAAGAACATGCTTTGAATATGGTGGACCGTTGCCCAAGAAAGTATCAAGTTTTTGACATTCGGTATGTTAGAGAATCATTGGTTCAGATGCATGCCAGTTTATACAAGCTTGCTTTTGTTAGAAACAATCATGCCGTATGTGGAGTCTGCTCTAGAAACCTGCGTGGATGCCTTGCTGTAAGAAGAAACATTCAAAGGTTGATGGATGAGAGAAAGATCACCATCACTTACAATGGAGATGATAATGAAGTGAATATGATTGAATACAATCATGGTGAATTTATAACTATTAATGACAGTGCATTAATTCCTGCCAAAGCATCTTCTAGATATGCTAGAGAAACTACAATTAAATATCTCAACACAATGACTCCCATAGAGATACATGAACAATGGGTTCAAAGAAGGTTGATTAATTTTAGTCATGACTGGTGCCTAGAATGTGAAAAGAAACCATGAGGTTGCGCTTATTTGAGAGGAGATCTCCAGATATTGAAAGACACATCCTTTTTTTGAAGAAGGAGCGATTGCCAATCTTGCTGATAGAAGAAGAAAAGAAGAAGAGTCAGTTAAAACTCTGTTATCAATGACATGTTCTCTTGATATGAGTGTAGAGATCATTGTTTACAAAGGAAAAGTTGACGATGCTGAAGTGAATGTCATAGTCCCTCATTTTAACATACCCGAGCCTTTGGAAATAACATATAAAAGTCAAAGAGCTCCGGTTTCTCCCTTGGTTGTATACCTTCCTGGACCGACTCCCTATGACCCTAATAAAGTTTTGTCGTACAAATTCAATGCTACCATGATTGAAAATGGGAAAGAGGTTCCCATTCCTTCTCATTCTTATGTTGTTAACATAGCTGATGTTAGTGGTTTGATTCGTAGAAGTCGTATGTTCTTCATTGTACCTCTAAAGAAAGTGGAGAGTACCCCAGTTCAAGTTCTTGTTGTGGTCCCTAATCTTGGGATGAAGAATGGGCAGTCCAGTAAGACCAGTTTGAATGATTGTTGTACCCCAAAATTTTCCCTCCCTTTTCTTCAATACATTCTCCTAGGGTTCTCAAATGCTTAGAGTTGCTCAAAAATAGATCAGACAAATTCTCCTCCTAAGCAATGGGTTCGCAATTAGGGTTTCATCTTTCTTAAGGAAGTTTGGGTTTCTAAGGCCTTAAGTGGATTTCATGGTTCCCTATATGTCTTCAATAATGGTCATACCAAGTTTCATGCCTTGCATCACAAGCTTGCTCAGTCAATTGCTTAGATGACTAAAAATCAACTATATTGAATAAAAAGTCAATTGTGGTCAATATACACTCAAACTTCAAAAAATTTGGTTAACATCAAGGTTTTGAAGTCATATTCATTATTTGATCAAGGGTTGATCATGATTCATCAAGAAGACCCTGAAATCATCAAAAGTCAAAAGTTGCCAAATTAGGGTTTCCTTAGGAGAAGTTAATTGAACTTTGAACAAGCATAACTTTCACATGCTTCATCAATTTTCCCCCAACCAAAGCTCATTTTAAATCTAAGCTCAAGTACAAAAATGCTTCATTTGAGAGATATGAGCCAATACATTATAGGTCATTTCAAAAGTCAACAAAAAGACACTTTTTTTCAAGGCAACTTACATCAAGATAAATTCTCCAAATTCAAAAATAATCATTAGAGAGATTGTACAGGAAATCTTGAGCTTTCCAAAAAGTCATAGTTCACCTTCAAAAGATGAAAATTGAGAGAGTTATGACCAGTGCAAGTTGGGAAATTTTGAGCACGTGCATGAAGTTCAAATTGAGCAAACTTGATATTTTTGGGCTATTGAGCCATTGTTTTAAAGTCCAAGCATATACTACACTCCTTATACACCTCAGATCTTGTTCATGTACCCCTTGATCTATTTTATTTTAATTATTTTTTATTTTATTCATTAATAATTCAAAATAAATAATATAAAATGCAAGGCTTGTCAACAAAGTTCTAAGCCCAGATATTCTGATTTAATTCTATGTTATATATCCTTAACAAATTCAGATAAAATACACGAACCCTTATACACTTTTTTTGTCCAAAATTTCAAAATTTTCAAAGAACCCTAAAACAACTTGAAACCCATTTCATAATCCATTTCACTATAAACTAGCTGTCCCATTCTCTTCCAAGAACACCACACGGTAAGGCTGGACTGATTGCAAAGATCTAAACGGCTAGAAATGATCAAGCATGCATCACGATTTCATTATTGCATGAATTTTGCATTCTTGTTTTTCAATGCATTTTAACATATACTAATGTCTTTTATGTGTTTATGAGGTTCAAAAGTGTGGGATAGAACCATCATGGGAGTCCCATGCTGGCCAAATCGCAAATCACCATATCCATGCAGTTCAGTGTTGTTTTCACCATAGCTCTCAAACCAGACCATTTCAGTTTAAAAGAACCATCCTGTTGGATTCGTAGGGTCTGATTTAGGGGGGTGGGATCCCCCTGGATTTCTAATGTGTGTTATTTTGTAGAGAAAAGAAATATTCTCACTGGAGAAGACAACCGGAGCTAGGGCTCAAGCGCTTCTACGGTTCAGGCAACATTTATATATATATATATATATATATATATATATATATATATATATATATATATATATATATATATATATATATATATATATATATATATATATATATATATATTGTTTTGTTTAATATATCAGATGTATTATCGCCCCAGCGGTTGAAGCATGCAAGATAAAGACCTATTATGCCAAGGCGTGGGTTCGATCCCAGCATTTTGGCATTTTGATGTTTTTTATGATTTATTTGTTTTGCAGATGATAAAGCGCGCTGGTTTCCTCTCTTTGTCACCAAGGCGCACCTGGCCTAGTGGTAAATGTGTTGTTTGAGTTGATTGAGCCCACCCCTACCATTTTGGTTTATTTTCCTCCAATTCTCTTCTCTGCTTACTCTTTTCCTTAACATAAACCTTTTTTAAAAAACCTAACATTTTCAAAACCTTTTTTGTCACAAACCCTAATTTAGTTTTTAGGTTTTCTTTTACTAACCTTTTTTTATAATTAAAATCAATTTAGATTTTCCAGGGTTTGTTTAATTTAATTAACCAATTTCTTTATTTAAAATTAAAATTAATTATGTTATTAGATTAATCATAGAAACCTCTTTTCTATCAAGAATCACAGAAACAATTTCCTTTCTCTTTTCCTTTTATTTTACATTTTCACGTATTTTATTATTTTTGCATTTTTCTGATTATATAATTGCTCATGGTTTGTAATAGATAATTAGGGTTCTAACACCTTCTTGAAGCCCTATAATAGCGTATAATTTTACTTTTCTGCACTTTTATTTTATACTTTGTATACATTGTTGTTAGCTAATAGGATTGTATGACAAGATTAAATACAAATGGTGGAAAACCCCTAAATGCAAGATAAATAAACTAAATTGAACATACTCTGCACACGTGCACCTCTAGGGTAACCTCCCTTGTTGCCTTCCATAAAAACAGTCATGTCCCTCGAAGGTGGGGGAGCTTTAGCATTGTCCCTCGAAATCATAGATCGTAGTCCCTCGATGACCCTTTTGAATGTTTCCTTCGATAAATGATCTTAGTCCCTTAAAAGATAAATGCTAAAGCGCCCCTACGAGTTTCCTTCTATGACTGTACGATGACCAACGCCTGTCCCTTTACATCCAACAATAAGGCTTCCTACTAACTAATGGTAGGATAGAAATATCTAAAGAAGGAAGAAAAGAACAATAAAGACTTTGAGTAGGTAGATAGTTCTTAATCGCTTGCTCACAAACCTTTTCAAAACAAAAACATATTTTTCACAAACTCTCTTCTCAAAAATATTTTCAAAGAAAACACTTTGTACGCATTCTCAAGGACAAATATGAGGGTCATTACAAAGTTGCCTTACTACTGCATTTTCAAAATATTTTCAAACACACGAACACAAAGCATTTTCAAAAGTGAGCTAGTAATTAAGAGCCTGTAGATAACTACGGATGAAAAGGGTTCTAACACCTTCCCTTTTCATAACCTACCCCCCAAAATCAAAAAAAATCTCAAAGGTATTTCCTATTCTTTTCACCCTTTCCTTATTGGATAAAAAAAGTCGGTGGAGACTCTTGCTATCCACAACATTTGTGATAAAACACAAAACTAAGTCAATTATCCCACTGTATTATTTACTTGTTTGCTTTGATTGCTTTATAATTTGGGGTATGCTTGGGTATATTTATGGAAAAGATCTTACACTCGAATCTGGGGACATTTTAGGTAAGTAGTTATACATCGTGGAAACTGTACGACATAGACCGATATGGTTGAAGTGATGGTTACGTTAGTGCGACACATTGGTTGGTATTTGTGTCCCTTGAGCCAGTCTAGGAGAACACTAGGCTTCCGCGTGGTGTCATAAGCACTAACTGACCTTTAGAACCTTAATTGACCCAACTTAGCCATTAAAAGGTAGTGAGATGGTCGACTTTGGTGCAGTCCAAAGTTGGTTGATACTCGATGCTACACTCATTGAGATTCGACTCTCGGGATATTTTTGTAGCAAGTCAGTTGTACTGCTGAAACAATGCCTGAGAGAAAGATCGGTGATATGAGACTCCTAGAACTCGATTACTATTTTTAGGACAGGTTGAGCCAACTGAACTTAAAGAGGGTACTTACCTACGAACCCCATGCAAGCCTTAAACCTAAGGCTATTATGTGCTTTGTTTGTGTTTGTTATTTATTCGAACATGACATCAAAGCATCATGACATCATGCCATATCATTTTCACTGACCATTTCAAGGATCTCAAGGGCCTGTGATGCAGGTTTATCATGAACCAGATGTCCACCCAAGGGCAAGAGGATTTATTTTCCTCTAACCAAATTTTGTGAAAGTATCATGAACCAGACGTATAACAAGGGGCAAGAGGATTCATTTTCCTCTAACCAATGCCATCAAAGACCAAATTACGTTATTTTGAGTTAAAGGCTAGGACCCACTTGACATGGTAAGCTTGATGCTCATAGAAGGATGTTCAACAACGCAAAATTCTTCTGTCATAAATGCAGCTAGACTCAACTACTAACATTTCATTTTGGTTTACCCCGCGAGATCCTTGAAAACATTGCATCTACATATCATGTACATCATTACATAACAGGTTTTCCAATACAGGTTTTTCATCTTCTTGTTATTTATTTAAATAAAAGATGACTCTTGAACAAACTGTCAAGGAACTCCAAGCTCAGAATGCCCAATTCCAGGAAACACTTCTGAACTTAGCCCAGGGGCAGAAAGGGATGATGACACTCATAGCCAAGAAGAAGAAGACTAGAAAGCTAGTCATCCTCAACATGGGAAGAAGGTTCAAAAGCCTTCCCAAGCAAGCTCAGAACTGTGTTATTTCCTCTGATTAAGATGATAATGAGGGTTAGGAAGACAGTAGAAGTATTAAAGCTGAAGGTAGAAGCAACATGGGGCTCCGGTAAAATTCCTGAGGATGAAGACTACTCTGATGAACAGTATCCTCCTGCTGATGACAGATACAAACAATTGGAAGATCGCCATAATGCTATGGAAATCCAGAAAGTGCCTGGACTAGACTTTGAAGAGATGAGTCTTATTTTAGGGGCGGTTATCCCTCATAAATTCAAGACTCCAACTTTTGCTAAATATGATGGTGTGTCTTGTCCGAAACTGAATTTAAGGTCCTATTCAGAAGATCCAACCCTTTATTGCTGACAAAAAGTTATGGGTTAACTTCTTTTAAGAGAGCTTATCTGGGACACAACTTGAATGGTTCTATTAGCTGAAGGAACCAATATACGTACTAAGGAAGACCTATCCGCTGAATTTTACAACTAGTATCAATACAATGCTGACCTTGCACCAACTCATGTGCAATTACGAAATATGACTATGGGCTCGAATGAAGGGTTCAAAGAATATGCACAAAAATGGAGAGATCTGGATGGAAGAGTTCAACCTCCTCTGTCTGATAGGGAGCTGGTTGATATGTTCATGGGCACTTTGACAAGGCCTTTCTTTAATCATCTTATCGGAAGCTCTTCATCTGGTTTTACTGAGCTAATTCGAACTGGGGAACAAGTGGAAAGTGGTACAAGAAGTGGTAAGATTTAAGTCACTGCATCTTCAACTGTTGTAAAGAAGACATTCAATGGTAAAAAGGAAACACATGTTATTTATGGCCAGAAGGGTCATGTTAAAAGTTACCGCAATCAGTCTGTGGAAGCTATATTAATTTCTAATCCTGCGCCTGTACAACAACAACAACGGGGCAATCAGCATAGGACAAATGCATCGAGAAGGAAGTTTTTAAATACCATCATGCCACTCTCTCAGGCATTACAACATTTATTGAAAACATAACTAATCACCTTAAGGGAGTCTCCTCAGAATCCCAACACTTCCTCTCCTCAGTATAATCAAAATGGGCACGACACCAACAACTGCTGGGGCCCTGAAAAACAAAATTCAGGATATGATTGACAACAAAGAGATTGAGTTTGATCCTCTGAAAACTCCCAATGTAATTACTGCACCTATGCCGAAGCACGACAAAGGCATAAGTTCTATTGATGATATTCTTTATGTTTCTACTGTAAGTGAATTGGCTACTTCCCTCCCAATTATCAAGAAGAATCTGTTGTAGACCGGTTTATTTCCGGGTTATATTGAAAGATGTTACTAATGCACAACCCAACCCAATGGCTGCAAGTTACTGAAAGAAGGCATTCAATGCCTAATGGAAAATCACATAATTATGGTTGAGAAGATTCTATCAACTGAGAATCTGTTTCAAGACTTATCTATAATTTCTAGAACTCCTATTAGGATCACTTCAAAGGGTCCTGTAAGGATCACTGCCAATCCCAAAGTTTCTCCTCTAATAATCACTACACCCAGACCTATCCCATATTATTCGGATAAAGCTATCCCTTGGAACTATGGATTCGATGTCTACTACCATGGCGTCAAGCAAGAACTACCAATTACTGAGAATGAAGATATCTAAGTTGTTGATCCCGACATCGAAAATATTGCTGGGACCAATAAGGTTACTAGAAGCGGAAGGGTTTTCTCTCCAGAAATCTCCCAGAAGACAGTTGCTACACCATTTGGACTTATCGCTACCAAGTTAAGTACCGAGGCTCGGGGCGAATAGAAAATAACGGAGCATGTCCAGAAGAAGGCACCTAAAGAAGTTACAGCTGAAGAAACCTCTAGGAAATATTAGGAATAGGTATTAAAGATTATCCACAAGATTGATTACAAAATTGTTAAACAACTAGGGAAGAATCCAACTAATATCTCCATGTTATCCCTCCTACTATGTTCTGAAGCCCATGCACAGGCTTTAGTGAAGTTCCTAAAATCAGCGCGTGTACCACAAGAAATTTCTGCAGATCAATTTGAAAGTTATGTTACTAGCTTAATGACTGACAATGGATTAGGTTTTTCTGATGCTGACTTTCCTCCTGAAGGAAGAAACCACAAAAAGTCCATATATGTCTCCATTGAATGCAGGGGAACTACTGTAGCTCATGTATTGATTGATACTGGTTCCTTGTTAAATGTTCTATCGAAGGGTGCTCTTGATATACTTGATTTTGGAGGGGTTATACTGAAACCTAGTGATATTGTGGTGAGAGCATTTGACGGTTCAAAGAGAATGGTACACGAAGAGGTGGATCTTTCGATCAAGGTAGGTTCACAGGTCTTCGAATCTACATTCTACGTGATAGATATTTGACAAGCTTATTCTTGTTTACTGGTATGCCCCTGGATCCATGGGGCAGGCACTGTTACCTCGACCCTACACCAGAAACTGAAGTATCCCGTGCATGGAAATGTTGTTAAAGTCTATGGCAAAGAAGAGTATATGGTTAGTCATTTGAAATCATTTCGGTATGTAGAGATGGAAGGCTAATTCATCGAGACTCCATGTTAGACTTTTAAAGCTATCCCTCCTACCCTACTGAATACGTTTCTATTATTCCCAAAGTTACTAGGGCTTCGCCCAAAATGGCTTCTTTAAAGGATGCTAGAGCTGCTGTAGAAAAAGGTGGTTGTACTACTTGGGGTCAGCTTCCTGACATTCCATATAAATCTGACAAATTTGGCTTGGGTTTCATTGTGGAGGCTCAGAGGGATGTTCGTCCCACTCGTGCTGGAAGACTACTATTCTGTGTCAGCAAAAACATTGTCAACATGATAGAAGATGCTGACAGTGATTATGACCTTGACAGCTGGATCTTTCCTACCATTGGAAACGAACCAAGCAACTAGAAGACTCAAGACATTATCTCCATCTCCTTTAGTCAAGAGTAATAGCTACATTTCTGTTTTTATTTCTTTCAAAGTTCTGGTTATGTAATTTTTAAACAATGACTTTAAGCCTCGTGCCTTACCCGGGGTACAATGGTCCATTTGTTAAGGGTTGTCATTTTATAAACATATTTTCATTTAATAAAAGAATTGGATGTTTTGCATTCAAATTTTTTTCTCTTTGTCTTTCTTTTACTTTTTATCACTTTCAAATAGCTATGTGTTCTTACACACACCCACACAATAAATTACAGATCCACATCCACTCTGGATCACATTGATAATGATTCTGCTATTGCCACTTATGACTTTGAAAATACGATCTACTAAGACGTGGATGAAGGTGAGAAAGATTGTGAAATACCGGGAAAAACATTCCAGACTGTTAGCGCAAGAGGAAAAAGCTACACAACCACATAAAAAGCTAGTTAAAGTTGTAAACTTGGGTACTGAAGCAGGCAGAAAAGAAGTCAATAGAGGGTAGTGGCAAGAACAAGTTAATCCAAATGTTTCATGAATATGTTGAGATATTTTCTTGGTTATACAAAGACATGCCAGGGCTCGATACTGATATTGTGGTTCACCGTCTGCCGATGAAAGAGGGTTATTCTCCATTAAAGCAGAAGGTTCGTCGCATACATCTCGAGATGTTAGAGAAGATCAAGGATGAGGTTATGAAACAATTCAATGCATGTTTCTTGGCTATTACATCATATCCTCAAAGGGTTGCAAATGTTGTTCCAGTACCAAAGAAAGAAGACAAGGTACATATGAGTGTAGACTACAGGGATCTGAACAGGGCGAGCCCCAAAGATGACTCCCCGCTTCCACATATCGATGTTCTAGTCGAAAACACAGCTCAACACAAGGTATTCTCCTTCATGAATGGTTTCTCAGGTTATAATCAGATCAAGATGGCACCTGAAGATATGGAGAAAACTACTTTCGTCAGAAAGTGGGGCACTTTCTTCTACAAGATTATGCCTTTTGGGTTGAAGAACACCGACGCAACATATCAGCGTGCCATGGTAGCTCTGTTCCACAACATGATTCATCACGAGATAAAGGTATACGTCGATGATATGATAGCCAAATCCCATACTGAAGAAGTACATCTTGACCATCTACACAAGATGTTTGAGAGACTGAAGAAATACAAGCTGAGGTTGAATCCGAACAAGTGCACCTTTGGGGTGAGACGCGGTAAGGTCCTGGGTTTCATTGTCAATGGTAAAGGTATTGAAGTTGATCCTGCCAAGGTCAAAGTTATTCAAGGAATGCCTTCTCCCAGTACTGATAAGGAAGTCATAGGATTCTTGGGACAACTGGATTATATTTCCCGATTTAATTCCCATCTGACTGCTACTTGTGATCGATCTTCAAGTTGCTGAAGAAAGATTATGTAATAAAATGGAACGGCGATTGCCAGGTAGCCTTTGAGAAAATCAAACAGTACCTTCAGGAACCTCAGATCTTGATGCCACCAGTTAAAGGAAGACCTCTAATCATGTACCTAACAATGCTAGAGAATTCAATGGGGTGTGTACTGGACCAGCATGACAAGTCTGGTCGAAAAGAGCATGCCATATACTACCTTAGAAAAACGTTTACCGACTGTGAAACAAAATACTCACTGCTCGAGAAAACATGTTGCGCTTTGGCATGGGATACTCGCCGACTAAGACAGTATATGTTGACTCATACTACCTTGTTGATCTCTAAAACGGATCCCATCAAATACATATTCGAGAAGCCTACACTCTCTGGAAGAATAGCCCGATGGCAAATGGTCTTAACAGAATACGACATCCAGTACACCACTCAGAAGGCAATCAAAGGAAGTGCACTGGCAGATTATTTAGCTCATCAAGCCGTAGACGACTACCAATCTATGAATTTTTAGTTTCCGAATGAGAACATTATGCTAGTTACAGATTGCGAAGAACTCAGACCGTATGAGGGACCTGATCCAGGATCCTGATGGACTATGGTTTTCGATGGATCTTCTAATGCACTTGGCAATGAAATTGGTGCTAAAATTATCTCTCCCCAGGGTTGCCATATGCCCTTTACTGCCAGACTTTTCTTTGACTGTACCAACAACATGGCCGAATACAAAGCGTGCATCGTGGGCATCAGAGCTGGTGTTGACCTGAGAATTAAGTTATTGAACGTATATGTGGACTCAACCCTAGTAATCAGTCAGATCAAGGGAGAATGGGATATAAAGCATCTGAATCTCATTCCTTATCGAGAGCATGTGTTGACTTTAATCCAGTAATTCGAGGAAATCACCTTTGGACACATCCCACAGGAAGAGAATCAGTTGGCAGACGCATTGGCTACAATGTCATCTATGTTCAAAGACAGATAGGACAATGAAGCTCCTAGAATTACTATTGAAGACTAGATGAACCAACACACTGCTACGAAGTTGACACTGACGGGATAGAGTAAAAGCCTTGGTTTCATGAAGTGAAAATGTACCTCGAAGCTCAAGAGTATCCTGAAGGAGCATCTATAAATGACAAGAAATTCCTATGGAGGTTCTCTGCTAAGTTCTTCCTGAGCAACCGAATTTTGTACAAACGCAACCATGACTCGACTCTGCTTCGTTGTATGGACAAGAAGGAAGCAGAAAAGATTATGGAAGATATGCACGAAGGAATATTTGGTACACATTCCAGTGGGCATATTATGGCTAAGAAGATTCTAAGAGCAGGTTACTATTTGTCTACCATGGAAACTGATTGCCATCACCACTCAAGAACTTGTCACAAATGTCAGATCTATGCTGATAAAGTACACGTGCCTATGGTTCCTATAAATGTCTTGACTGCTCCTTGGCCATTTGCAATGTGGGGAATTAATATGATTGGAGAAATCAAGCCTACTGCTTCTAATGGACATCGCTTCATCTTCTTCGCCATTGATTACTTCATGAAGTGGGTTAAAGCGGTCTCATTTGCCTCCTTTACTAAGAATGTTGTTGCCCGGTTCATTAAGCATAACCTTATATGTCGCTATGGCATCCCTAATAGAATTATCATAGACAATGGGACCAATCTTAACGACACTATAATCACGGAACTCTGCACGTAGTTCAAGATCAAGCACCACGATTTTTCTCCGTATCGACCGAAGATGAATGGTGCAGTGAAAGGCGCCAATAAGAACATTAAGAAGATTATACAGAAGATGATGGTGACGTATAAAGATTGGAATGAGATGTTACCATTTTCTCTTCATGGCTACCACAATTCAGCATGCACATCAACTGGGGCAACCTCATTCTCCCTAGTCTATGATATGGAAGTTGTCCTACCTATCGAAGTCCAGATTCCTTCTTCGAAGATTATGAAAGATGCAGATTTAGACGAAAAAGAGTGGATTCAGACTAGGCTAGATCAGTTGAATTTGATTGACGAGAAAAGGCTTACAGTTGTTGGTCACAGTCAGATGTATCAGAAGCGTATGGTCAAAGCCTTCAACAAAAAAGTCAAGCATCATGAATATCAGACTGGCGACTTGGTAATAAAGCGCATCATCCTATCATAAGGTGATCCTAGGGGAAATGGACTCCCTCCTATGAAAGGCCATTTTTAATCAAGAAAATATTTCATGGCGGCGCTATGATGCTTACCACCATGGAAGGTGAAGATTTTCCGCACCCTATGAACGCGGAGATAGTCAAAAGATACTATGCATGAAAATTATCCACTAGGTTGACAAGCCTAGGCAAAAATAAGGGCATCCCGACGAAACAAAAGGGTTCGGGCAAAAATTAGGGATATATATATATATATATATATATATATATATATATATATATATATATATATATATATATATATATATATATATATAAAGATTGTACATCCGGCAAGTCAAAAACCTGAAAAGGAGGCTTGGGGAAAAAAGGGTATCCCGGTGGACTGAAAACCCGAAAGTGCGGTCCAGGAAAAAATTAGGGATTAGGACGTACGACTATGTCTCGTTGGATCATCACTTACATCAAGCTTTATAACAAACTTCAATTAAAATGGTACAGATGAATTCAGTCAACTTCTTCCGACAACGAGGGATGAGATACTCGAAAACATAGAAGCATGTGTTGACTTTAATCCCATACTTCGAGGAATTCACCTTTTAACACATCCCACGGGAAGAGAATCATTTGGCAGACGCATTGGCTACAATTTCATCTATGTTCAAAGTTATATGGGACAATGAAGCTCCTAGAGTTACTATTGAAAGACTAGATGAACCAACACTCTGCTACGAAGTTAACACTAACGGGATAGAGAAAAAGCCTTGGTTTCATGAAGTGAAAAGGTACCTCTAAGCTCAAGAGTATCCTGAAGGAGCATCTACCAATGACAAGAACTTCCTACAGAGGTTCTCTGCTAAGTTCTTCCTGAGCAACAAAATTTTGTACAAACGCGACCATGACTCGACTCTGCTTTGTTGTGTGGACAAGAAGGAAGCAGAAAAGATTATGGAAGATATTCACAAAGGAATATTTGGTACACATTCCAGTGGGCATATTATGGCTAAGAAGATTCTGAGAGCAGGTTACTATTGGTCGACCATGGAAATTGATTTCCATCACCACTCAAGAACTTGTCACAAATGCCAGGTCTATGTTGATAAAGTACATGTACCTCCGGTTCCTCTAAATGTCTTGACTGCTCCTTGACCATTCGCAATGTGGGTCAATGATATGATTGGAGAAATCAAGCCTACTGCTTCTAGCAGACATCTCTTTATCCTCGTCGCCATTGATTACTTCACAAAGTGGGTTGAAGCAGCCTCATTTGCCTCTGTTACTAAGAATGTTGTTTCCCGGTTCATTAAGCCTAACCTTATTTGTCGTTATGGCATCCCTGAGAGAATTATGATAGACAATGGGACCAATCTTAACAACACTATAATAACGGAACTCTTCACGTAGTTCAAGATCAAGCACCACAACTCTTCTCTGTATCGACCGAAGTTGAATGTCACAGTGGAAGCCGCCAATAAGAACATTAAGAAGATTATACAGAAGATGATGGTGACGTATAAAGATTGGCATGAGATGTTACCATTAGACGAAGACAAGTGGATTCAGACTAGGCTGGACCAGTTGAATTTGATTGACGAGAAAAGGCTTACGGTTGTTGGTCATAGTTAGATGTATCAGAAACGTATGATCAAAGCCTTAAACAAAAAAGTCAAGCATCATGAATATCAGACTGGCGACTTGGTAATAAAGTGCATCATCCTACGGTAAGATGATCCCAGGGGAAAATGGACTCCCTCCTATGAAAGATATTATGCATGAAAACGACCCGCTAGGTTGACAGGCCTAGGCAAAAATAAGGGCATCCCGGCGAAACAAAAGGGTTTGGGAAAAAATTAGGGATATATATATATATATATATATATATATATATATATATATATATATATATATATATATATATATATATATATATATATATATATATATATATATATATATATATATATTGTACACCCGGAAAGTCAAAAACCTGAAAAAGCGGCTTGGGCAAAAAAAGGGTATCCCAGTGGACTGAAAACCCGAAAGGGCGGTCCAGGAAAAAATTAGGTATTAGGGCATACGACTATGTCCCGTTGGATCATCACTTATAGCAAGCTTTATAACCAACGTCAAGTTAAAATGGTACAGATCAATTCAGTCAACTTCTTCCTTTAGCGAGGGATGAGATACTCGAAGACATATAGGCAATAGCAGAGTTGAAACCCGACGAGATTATTTGCACATAGCTATATGTTTGTTTTTACTTTGTACTCTTTTTATTTTATGACAATTTTTTCTTACTAGGATTTTTGTCTCTTTGTACAAAACCGTCTGTTTATAGGAAAATTATTAATACAAATACCATTTCAAAATTCAAATTTTGTTTTACTTTTTCTGTTTTGTTCGCAAAAACATCCAATGACTAAATTGAATGAACATATGCATATGAATATGATTACTGTTAACAAATATATGCATAAAAATAGGAATCAACATTTACTAAAGACTCTAGGAGTTGGGATAACGTTCATGTCATCCCTAAATCCCCATAGAGAAATCCCCACAAAGTCATCTTCAACAAAGATACATTCCCCCGCGAGTCTAATATGCCTTCAAGATAGGAATTGGGGCATTTTCCAGCTACTAACATGACTATACTCCCCAGCAGACCCCCTAGCAGATAAAGGAGTTTGATCATTTCTCCAGCATATAACGGAAATTTCCTCTGCACCGCCTACGGATTTCTAGTCCTCACCAGAGATTTCTTCAACACAGTTCACATGAATTCTCTTCCCCAGCTGAGTTTATTTCTCCAACACTGTAAAATCCCCTGCAGAATTCTCCTCTCCAGCAGGGCTCATTTCCTCAGCATAACATATGTCTCCAGTAGGTTTGTTTCCCCAGCAGAGTTTATTTCCCCAATGGAATTTTATTTCCCAAGCAAAGTTCATTCTCCAATTACTGCAAACCACTGACAAAATTCCTCTCTCCAACAAAGTGTGGGCTGCTATCCCCAGAAAGTTACTATGGAATCTGAAACTGGACCCGATGTCATCCAACTTTGTCTTCCCCAAAAGAGTCAGCATCCATATCAGAAACTCGGTCAGACATCACCTCAGACAGTTATCCATCTCTTTCATCCCCAGTCGGGGTATATAAGAACTAAATTTCCCAGTAGAGCGATGAACGACCAATGTTCATGAACTCTTCCATCCCCAAGCAGAAATCAAATTCCCCAGGAGGAGTTTCCTCAAACAACAAACATGAATCCCCAATAGAAACATTCTAAACAAGATTGAAGAATTACTGTCTTCATCCCCATCAATAGTCAGGGATTTATTTTCCCAGTCAAAAATATTATACAAAGCTGTCGATATGCTTCAACGACATCTCACATCTATACATCATTTACAAGTATCATAGCATATGCATACCAAACACATATAACACACTCTCATTTACTTTGAGAAATTCATTGCATACATCATGACATTGCATAAAGGCTAACTCTTTATCTTTTCAGGTAAAGTCTACGAACAAACAAATATCATCAACAATTTTCAAATTGGTTAAAGATTAATTCTCAAAACAAGACGGGGAAACTATCGTATGGGCGAGCAAAGATTAACTTCCGAAACAGAACGGGGAAACTATCTTTATAACTAGGCAAAATATTAAATCCCTAAATAGGACGGGGAAACTATCGACATGACCAGGTGGTATTAACTCCCGAAACAGGACGGGTTTACCAATGAAAAATAGACTGTAGATCAATTCCCAAAATAGGGCGGGGAGACTATCTATATGACAAACATTTCCCTTAGAGACTAAACCTGACAATAATTTCCCTCAGAGACTAAATCTGACAAGCAACTACTTAAGCACCTTCCACGGAGGTTCATTCTGGAAAGCATTCTTCAGATACATTCAAGCATAGACTCATTCTGATACTCCTATCAACAGTTACTTTCGATGGTATCTATAAGCCCATCCCTGAAGACACTCCGTAACCTCTTTGAATGGCATCTTTAAGCCCATTCAAGCAATATTATCAATCGACAATATTACTTCATACACATGCGCGTGCAAATTTCTGGGCACTTAACTGTTCAATCCTCTTCTACCTTTAGATCACTAATGGCGAGCATACCAATCTAACTCTTCAGGTTTAAGAATATTGAATAGGGGAACCTATTGTACCGCAAAATTTTCCCTCCCTTTTCTTTAAGACATTCTCCCAGGGTCTCAAATGCTTAGAGTTACTCAAGAATTGATCAGACAAATTCTCCATCTAAGCAATGGGTCCACAACTAGGGTTTCATCTTTCTCAAGGAAGTTTGGGTTTTTAAGGCCTCGAGTGGATTTCATGGTTCCCCATATGTATTCAAGAATGGTCATACCAAGTTTCATGCCTTTCATCACAAGTTTTCCCAGTCAATGGCTCAGATGACTAAAAATCAACTGTATTGGGTAAAAAGTCAACTATGGCCAACGTACAGTCAAACTTCAAGATTTTTGGTTAACATTGAGGTTTTGAATTCATCATTTGATTAAGGGTTGATCATGATTCCTCAAGAAGACCCTCAAATCATCAAAAGTCAAAAGTTGTCAAATTAGGGTTTCCTTAGGAGAAGTCAACTGAACTTTTACCAAGCATAACTTTCATATGCTTCATCAGTTTTTCCCAAACCAAAGCTCATTTTGAAGGAAATTCAATTCTATACAGCTTTTTATATCTAAGCTCAAGTCCAGAAATTCCTTCATTTGATATATATGAGCCAATACATTATAGGTCATTCCAAAAGTCAACAAAAAGACACTTTTTGTCAAGGCAACTTACATCAAGATAAATTCTCCAATGCAAAAATGATCAAAAGAGAGATTGTAGAGGACATCTTGAGCTTTCTAAAAAGTCAAAGATAACCTTCAAAATATGAAAATTGAGAGATTTATGACCAATGCAAGTTGGAAAATATTAAGCAAATGCATGAAGTTCAAATTGAGAAAACATGATATTTTTTGCTATTGGGCCATTGTTTTAAAGTCCAAGCGTGTACTACACTCCTTATACACCTCAAATATTTTGCATGTACTCCTTTATCTATTTTATTTTAATTATTTTTTATTTTATTCATTAATAATTCAAAATAAATAAGATAAAATACAAGGCTTGTCATGTTATATATCGTTAACAAATTCAGACAAAAGACGCGGACCCTTATACAATATTTTTTGTCCAAAATCTGAAAATTTTCAAAGAACCCTAAAACAACTTGAAACCCTATTCATAGTCCCTTTGACTACAAACTAGCTGTCCCATTCACTTCCAAGAACACTACATGGTAAGGATGGACTAATTGATAAGATCCAAGCGGCTAGAAATGATCAAGCATGCATCACGATTTCATTATTGCATGAATTTTGCATTCTTGTTTTTCAATGCATTTTAACATCTAATAATATCTTTTATGTGTTTATGAGGTTCAAAAGTGCAGGATAAAACTATCATGGGAGTCCCATGCTGGCCAAATCGTGAATCACCATATTCATGCAGATCGGTGTTGTTTTAACCATAACTCTCAAACCAAGCCGTTTCAGTTTAAAAGAACCATCCCGTTGGATTTGTAGGGTCTGACTCAGGGGGTAGGGTCCCCCTGGATTTCTAATGCGTGTTATTTTGCAGGGAAAAGAAATCTTCTCACAGGAGAAGATGACCGGAGCTTGGGCTCCGACGCTTCTCCGGTTCAAGCAGCATTTTTATATTATATATATATTTTTTTGTTTAATATACCGGATGTATTACCTCCCCAAAGGTTGAAGCGCGCGCGATAAAGACCTACTATACCAAGGCGTGGGTTCGATCCCAACCTTTTGGTATTTTGATGTTTTTTATAATTTATTTGTTTTGCAGATGATAAAGCGTGTTGGTTTCCTCTCTTTGTCACTAAGGCCCGCCTGACCTAGTGGTAAACATATTGTTTGAGTTGGCTAAGGGCGTGGGTTCAACACCCACCCCTACCATTTCAGTTTATTTTCCTCCAACTCTCTTTTCTTCTTACTTTTTTCCTTAAGATAAACCTTTTTTCAAAACCTAACATTTTCAAAACCTTTGTTGTCATAAACCCTAATTTAGTTTTTAGGTTTTCTTTAACTAACATTTTTTTATAATTAAAATCAATTTAGGGTTTGTATAATTTAATTAACCAATTTATTTTTTTAAAATTAAAATTAATTAGGTTATTAGATTAATCATAAAAACCTCTTTTCTATCAAGAATCACAAAAATAATTTCCTTTCCCTTTTCCTTTTATTTTACATTTTCGCGTATTTTATTATTTTTCTATTTTTCCGACTACGTAATTGCTCATGGTTTGTAATAGATAATTAGAGTTTTACTTTTTCCCCACATTTTTAATACTTGTACCCCCATTCCCGAAGCCCTGTAATAGCATAGAATTGTACTTTTCCACACTTATATTTTATACTTTGTATACATTGTTGTTAGCTAATAGGATTGTATGACAAGATTAAAAGTAAACGGTAGAAAAACCCTAAATGAAAGACAAATAAACTGAATTGAACACACTCCACACACGTGCACCTCTATGGTAACCTCTCTTGTTGCCTTCGATAAAAACAGACATGTCCCTCTAACGTGGGGACGCTTTAGCATTGTCCCTTGAAATCAAAGATCGTAGTACCTAGATGACCCTTTTATATGTTGCCTTTGGTAAACGATCTTAGAACCTTAAACGATAAATGCTAAAACGCCCCTATGAGTTGCCTTCTATGACTGTACGATGAACCGTGCATGTCCCTTCACATCCAACGATAGGGCTTCATACTAACTAATGTAGGATAACACTATCTAAAAGAGGAGGAAAAGAATAATAAATACTTTGAGTAGGTAGATAGGTCTTAATTTCCTTCTCACAAACCTTTTCACAACAAAAAAAGTATTTTTCACAAACACTCTTTTCAAAAATATTTTCAAACAAAACACTTTGTACGCATTCTCGAGTACAGATATGAGGATCATTACAAAGTTGCCTTACTACTGGAATTTTCAAAATATTTTCAAACACACAAACACAAAGCATTTTCAAAAGTCAGCTAGCGATTAAGAGCCCATAGATAACTACGGATGAAAAGGGTGCTAACACCTTCCCTTTTCATAACCTACCCCCCCGAACTCAAAAAAATCTCAAAGTTATTTCCTGTTCTTTTCTCCCTTTCCTTATTGGATAAAAGAAAAGTCGATGGCGACTATTTCTATCCGCAACATTTGTGATAAAACACAAAACCAAGTCAGTTCTCCCACTGTATTACAATGATGATACTGACAAAGTTTTAAAATCGATTAAAAAGAGTGAATACAAGATGATAGATCAGTTGTTGCAAACAACTTCCAAGATCTCTATATTCTCTTTGTTGATGAATTCTGACTCCCATAGAGAAGCATTCATGAATTTTCTGGATCATGAATTTGTTGACCATGATCTAACAATTGACCGATTCAACAAAATAATGGGAAATATCACTACATGTAACAACCTGAGCTTTAGTGATGAAGACCTCCCCGGGGAAGGAAGGAATCACAATTTCGCGTTACATATCTCTATGAGCTTCCTTTTAGATTGTATGTCCAATATGTTGATAGATACCAGTCCTTCACTGAATGTTATTCCTAAATATACACTATTTAGGCTCTCGTATTAGAGCACTCCCATGAAAAGTAGCAGGGTTTTTGTAAAAGCAGTTGATGGTTCAAGGAAGACAATGATTGGTGAAGTAGACTTACCAATAAAGATTGGTCCCCACTCTTTTCTGATGACATTCCAGGTAATGGATATCCAAGCTGCCTACAGTTCTTTGTTAGTACGGCCATAGATTCATGAGGCAGGAGCTGTCACTTTGACGCTCCACCAAAAGCTGAAGTTTGTAAACAATGGAAAGTTGGATGTGGTAGGCGGAGAGCAAGCTTTTATAGCGAGTCATCTCTCATCTTTCTCCTACATTAATGCGGGTGAAGATTTTGGCACTCAGTTTCAGGCGCTTTCTATCGCTGATAAGAGTACTAAGAAGAATGGGGCATCCATTTCTTCATATAAAGATGCACAATGCATGGTACAAAGTGGTGTAAATATTGGTTGGGGTGTTATGTTGGACTTACCTAAAAAAAAGTCCGGTGAAGGATTGGGTTTTTCTCCTACAACTGCCAAAATTGATAAAAGAGACACTATCATTCATCCTACCCAAGAGACATTCTGTAGTGCAGGCTTTATTTTCCCAATAACGCCCGAGGCTAACGCCATTCTTGAAGATGATCCTGAATAGTATTTGCTAAACTTTATCACACATTGAAGAATTACCCAGAACTGGATCTCCATTTATGTCCCCTCAGTCATTCACATTTCTTAGTAATGCTCTTGTTGTTGTTTTCAAAAACCTTTCGTTCAGCCCAAGGCGAAAGAGTAGTTGTGGTGCTTTATTAAAAATAACTCTTTCCACTATGCCTAAGCTGGAAAAGATCTTGTATCAGGATTTTGTTTCAAGTTTATCATCATTAATAAAAGTCATTTTTCCACATATACTATTGTTTTTCCTTTTCATTTTTTCTTAAAAATGGTAATCCTAAAAGACCCTTATAAATAAAAAATCTCTTTAAAAAAATATACATAAACTTTTTTCACTCTTTTAGTTATCTCTAAAATCAAACATAAATCCTATGTGCAGATTAAATCATGAACCCGTTGAAAAACATGATCTTATGCCCTCTCCCAACTTTGAGTTCCCTGTGTTCAAAGCTGAAGTGGAAGAAATAGAAGAAATACCTGAGAAAATTTCCCGACTGTTAGAGAAATAAGAAAAAACCATTCAGCCTCATGAAGAACCAGTAGAGACAATCAATCTTGGCACTGAGGAAGAAAGGAAAGAATTCAAAGTTGGGGCACTACTTGACCCACATGTTAAGGGAAGGATAATAGAGTGTTAATTCTCCAAATTATGTGATTGGCATTATGTTTGGTAAGACCAATATAACATCAATATGTTAAATAGGATTTTCTAACTTGTAGAGATAATATGTAGATGTTCTATTTTATGAAGAAACATGTTGAGATGAGATGTTTCATCATCTAGAGCAACATATCAGATAAGATGTCCTATGTAGGATCATACAACATCACGCTTGTGTTGAACTGGTTTGTTGTATTCTGTTATGATTTAACATATGCAGAATATTCTGGGAATATTATGCAGTCCTATGTGGCGCTTATTTAAAGGTCTGGAATAATCAAGAAGAATATTGACTTTCTAAATAAGGAGACTTTTTAGGAAAGATTTGATTAAAGACCTATATTGTTGCAGAAATTTATGTAGACTTGTAATAGCTGATATGTTGTGATTTGAAGCCCAAATCCAGTTAGGGGATATGTTATAAATAGA
This sequence comes from Vicia faba, assembly GCA_948472305.1. Taxonomy (NCBI): domain Eukaryota; kingdom Viridiplantae; phylum Streptophyta; class Magnoliopsida; order Fabales; family Fabaceae; genus Vicia; species Vicia faba. Next base: position 268,378,339 of record OX451738.1, read on the forward strand.
AGCATTGTGTTAATTATCTATTTTTATGGTTGGCATTATGTTTGGTAAAACTAATAGAGCATCAATATGTTAAATAGGATGTGATTACTTGCTAAGAAAACAAGGTTAAGAAAGAAGTCTTATTTTATGTTGGGACATGTTGAGTTGAATTTTTCAACATCTGGAACAATATGTCGGATAAAATGTCCTATGAAGGAGCATACAACATCGCGCCTGAGCTGAGATAGATTAGTGGATTATGTTATGATTTAACAGATGCAAAATATTCTGTAAATGTTATGCAATCCTATCTGGCGCTAATTTAAAGGTTAAGAAGAATCAAGTCAAAATTTTGAAGATTATGCAGTTTCTAAATATGGAGATATTTTAGGAAACTAATGATTAAAAACCTTGTTTGTAGCATAAGTTACTGCTGATTTGTAACAACTGATGAGTTATGATTGAAGGCCCAAATCCATTTGGGTATAGGTTAAAAATAGAAGTCTTTGTAACCATGAAAAGGCACGGGTCCAAGATGTAGAAGTTTAGGGCTTTGTCTTTGTGCCGCTCGCTAAGAGAGTTGGTATTGTTCTCACTCAGAAGTTGTGAAGTAATGGGTTAAGTATTGTTCTTGGAGGAAGCTTGTAAGCAAATATAAGTATTTTTATTAGTCAAGAGTCTTGGCTAGGTATTTTAATGGAAGTGAGTCTTCTATTTTTTTGTCATGGAAGTGTGTCTTCATGTTTGTCCAATCACTGTCTGTGATTGCTGAGGGATTGAGGACGACCTCATATCTAGGTGAGTCTTAGATAGAAATCTAGAAAGGGCAGTGATTAAGTGATTAGGACATAAACTAGATTCTTGTTGTAGGGTCTATGAATTGATATAATTTTAGTGGACTTATCCCTAGCTTGGTAGCCCTCGGAGTAGGAAGGTTGTTCTGAACTGGGTTAACAATTTATATGTGTTGTTTATGCTTTTCACCACTGTTTTGAAGGATTTATACCTTTCCCGTGTTGTTAAAGTCAGATGTGATGTCGCAACATGTCATAGGACATTTGAAGCCTGTCATACTAGAATTTCACATCATAACCTAGGAAAAGGTACCAACCGAGAATTAGAAAGATGTAATCATTAGGGCTGAGTATGTACCACTCTCTAGGAGAGTTGGTTTATGTGATACACTTGACATGTGAGTTGGATTTTTTCCTTGATTTGCAAGGCTCTGTTATCACTCTTATGCTTTTTAGCGTAGAGTTTCTTATTGTTCTCCTCAAAGATTTAAAGCAAGAATAAGTATTGTTCTTGGAGGAAGCTTTTAAGCAACTCCAAGTTGTGTTCTTGTCAAGTGTTTTGATGAGTATTATCATGGAAGTGTATCTTCTCGCCATGGAAGTGTGTCTTCTATTTTCGTCATGGAATTGTGAATTCCTGTTTTTTCCAATCGCTGTTTGTGGTTGATGAGGGATTGAGGAGAGCCTCATATATAGGTGAGTCTTAGATATAAGTATAGCATGGGTAGTGATTAAGTGAGAAGTTTTAAATGGGGGAGTATAGCTTCGAATTGATACTATTATAGTGCACTTGTCCCTGGCTTGGTATGCCCCTAGAGTAGAAGAGTTGCTCCAAACGTGGTTAATAATTCTTTTGTGTTGTTTATGCTTTTTAGTATTGCTTATATTGTTTATACCTTGCATGTGTTATTTAAGTTAGATCATATGTCCCAACATGTCCTAGGACATATGAAGTCTGTCATACCTAAATTTCAATTGGTATCAGAGCAAGCATCCTATCTGTTTCTAGATGAGATTCGAGGGGGATACTTTATGGTTTATGAGCAAGGTAGAAGATATCTACTGAAAAGTTGTTTTTTGAACTTGGATAGTTCATATTATTTTTTAATGGTCTATTGAAGTGGAGTATTGACTATTTGTGACAGGGTTGTATTGGATCTGTCTTTTGTTATCATCCTTATAGCTTTAGTGGTGTGCTTCTTTTGGGGTTTTATTTATTTTCCAACCTAAGTCGTGTTTGCACCTGGACTATGGTGATTGTGTGCAAGGTTTTATGTTGTACCTGAAGATTGTTGAGGAGTTTTTGTTGTTATGTATTCCACTACATGGCATCTATTGCAACCCTGGTTGTTCCATGAGCTACAAGCTTATAGAAGGCATTAGGGTTTGGTCTCCTAAGATGGTTTATCCTATGGTGATGGGATGCGTGCAAGACTATTTCAACCATCCTTGTAAAGTTGTCTACTCTAACTTGATATCGCTCATCAAGTCTATGAAAGCATGGAGTTCTTATTTTATCCAAGGGAGTATGAGCATTGGAGGTGTATCAATCTGAGTTCACTGGTTAATTGGTGTCTGCATCTTAGAATGTCATCCAAATCACCTAGGATGAACATTTCAAATTAGTGTTTGGAGCAAGGAGAAGTTGCTGGAGTTCAGTCATGTGGTACCCTTACATGATGGAACATTTTTTTGCAAGGATTGAAGGGCATCCTTGTGTCTTGTAGAATTGGAAGAAACAAGCTTGATATGCGGTCTATTGGTGGATTTTAATTATCATTCAATTCCATGTTTGATTAAGTATGCTCCAGATACTTGTTAGAGGGAATGTCCTCTTTAGGTGCGGAAGGGTGGCAAATATCACCTCAAAGACAGACATGAGATCTGAATATTGTACTTAGAGAAAAAGTTTCTTGAGGTGTGCATGTCTTCCTATGGTAATGATCTGGGCATGGAGATTGATCAACTACTGATAGTTGATCCTCTTATTTCCCTTGCAAGAGTTGTATATGGACTTCCATGGGTACTTTCTCAAAAGCCATAGTAAATGGTCAAGTCCGTATGATTGAGACTGATGTGAGATCAAATGTTGGAACCTCAGTTCATATCATTTCTTCTTCAGCCAAGGAAGTTTGTTTGGACTAGAGTGTAGTATAAAGTCAAACCACTAACTTAATTTGGGATATTGTAAAGGGATTTCATGGCTGTTTGTCATGAAGAGGTATCAGCTGGTGCCACATGTGTTTAGAATAAGAATGTCAGACCAAATGTCCTACCTTGTGTGATAAGGTAATCTTATCTAACTATGGTAAATACTTTGACGGGAGCTGAGTATTTGTCTGTCCACTAAAGAGGATATGCATATAACAGATGACAAAATACATTGACGAGAGCTATGTATATGTCTGATGTGAATTGAATCTTCTCTATGTGGTTGGAAGCTGCTAATTGTTGAGAGTTTATTTCTCTCTGTGGTATTCTGGTGGGTGACAACCTGAATTAGCTGTTGAAGGTGTGATTTTTGGAGATCATCTTGTGTCAAGGACTTCTATGCAAATCTTGGGTCCTATGGATGATGTATTAAGAACCAAATTAATTGGTTTCTGTGTTGAGCAACTGATGTCCTAGATAATGTTGTAACATCACGCTTGCTTGTGGTTGTTTGTAGAAGATGCTTGAGATTATGGATGTGAAGTCGAGGCTCAATGTTATTAGAGGCATATCTGGACATGTGTATTGGAATGTGTAGATTTTGATCTTGTGTATAGTAGTATGTTCTGGAAATCCATGACTACTATTTTTGAAGACTTCACTAGTATCAACATCCAATAGTGAATGAAAGGTATATAAAAGGTTATTAGATACTGAAGTCTAACTAGAATTCCTATTGAGGTGGTGGTTTCTTCTACTACAAGTAAGAGATGGTGGAAATCTTGAACTTGTGTAGTAAGCAAGCTAAGAGAATTTGTTCTGGAATATGTGGAAAATTCCAAAGCAAGTGTGTCTTGTGTGATTTTAGGTGAGTGAAGTGGTTTCCCTCCACTATGAAAGAATGAAGTCCTTCATGAATCTTCATCAGGTGCTCAAAGTTTTCATCTTCAGTTGGAGCATTGTTTATCCATGACAGTGGGAGTGAAGCACTTTTCTATGGTTTATTGCTGCATGATGCAGATTTTTGGCCTGTAAGTGTTTCAAGCATGTGGAGCTTATGTACCTCTTATGAGTTTGTGATGTCAGACAACATATTGTGACCTGTAACTATTGAATGTTATTATGTATGCCCTTAACATGGTCTGTGTGTATATAGATGATTGGTACTATCTTACATCTAAGAGACAATGTTTGTGTCTGGGAGAATTTAGTTTTCTATGCAGAATTTGAAGGAGCCCTGTTGTACCCCAAAATTTGCCCTCCCATATTCCTCAAGATAACTCAAGGATTGCACAGTCAAACTACTTCCTAAAGACAGCTGAAATTAGGGTTTTGGTTCTTTCAAGTAATTTGAGGTTTTCAATGGCTCAATCAAGTATCATAGGCCTCTATACATTCTCAAGCACCTACATTCCAAGTTTCAAGGCTCACAGTGTCAACTGGCACAGTCAAAAGCCTCATTTGACTCACAGTCAACTGTAGGGGCAAAATGGTCATTTTGCAGTCAAAAGTCAGAATTTTTGGTCAACATCTTATTTTGAGTCCACAATCATCATTTGATCAAGTCTTGATCATGATTCCACAAGGATGGCTCAAAAATCATCAAGATGCAAAAAGTTACTATTTTTGGACAGTAGAAAAGTCAACTGTATCTTGACCAGGGCATAACTTTTTCATGTTTTATCAGAAAAATACCATCCAATTCTCATTTTGAAGGGGATGACATTTCCTACAATCCATCTTCACATTCCAAGTCCAAGAAATGCTCTCACAAAAAGTTATCAATTTCTACATTATAGGTCAATTTCAAAAGTCAACAAAAATGCACTTTAAGTCAAAGACCATAACTTGAGATTGGTAAATCCAAATGACATGGGACGAAAGGCATTGGTTAGAGGACTTCAATACCTTTCCAAAATGTCCAAGAACATGTTCATATGATCAAAATTGGGCAATATATGCATTGGAGAAGTTGGGAAATTTTCATGAATTTACAAAAGTCAACTTTGCTCAAAACACTTTATTTTTGCTAATGGGCCTCAAATCTCTTCTTGAAACTTCATACATGGTCTATGCACGACCCATCAAGCTTAATTGAATTTATTTTCTTATTTTTATTAATTAAATGGATTTTTAATCAATATTAATTCATTTAATTAATTTAAATTGTAGGAAAATACAAAGATTTGATTTTTCAATCTTTTTGTGAAGCAAACATGGTCAAGATATGCTGGAAATTTCGTGTACAAATCAAATATGCAAAAATCTCCAAAATTGGCAACTTTCTTCAATCATGAAAATGCAAAAAGATTTGATTTTCAATCAAATATTCAATCATCAATTCCATGGATTTTTTTCTCAAGATTGTGACCTAATTTCATTCCTCTATATATGTACAAGCTAACCCTAATTCCATACACGTGAGAAAGCTGCAGACAAAGCCATAGCCATATTGAGAAATTTCAAGAAAATTGCAAATCTGATTTCTATATTCCAGGACGATTCAAGAACTTTTATTGATTCTAATACACTGCAGGGGATCCCAGGAAGGTTTTGCAATCAAATTTAGGCCTTAAAGCTACAGGAATCGCCCTAGACAGTTTCACGGTTTGCATTTTATTTTGAGAATCGTACAGCTTAATTCATGCATCATTAACATGATTTTGTGTTTGATTTGTGTTGCTAGGGACTGTACAAAGCTAATGGTATAGCTCAATTGAATTATAACGCCATAAATCACAAGATGCCATAGTTGATTTTTTAGGGTTCATATGCTTTGAATTGGGGCTTTGCAATCCAGGAACAATTAGGGTTCATAAGGCATATGGTTGGAATCGTTGAGACCAGACGAACATGATTCTATCCTCGCGAAATATTTATGTACCCTGTATCTCTATTCGCTATTTTTCGTCAAGATGAATAGTGGGGGTTAAAAACCCCCGCTATCTAACATTGTTTTTGCAGGAACAAAGGAAGAAGATGATGAGCTGTTGATACACTATTGGATGGTTTGAAAATAGCGCGCGTGTTTTTCTATTTTCCAGTATTTTGATTATTTCTTAATATAATATTTGCCACTTGTTTTAATAGCAATAAAAGCAGCATGGTGGAGTGGTTGGCCAAGCATCCAATAGGCGTTGGGACCTGGGTTCGAATCCCAGGTCCCCCAAAACAATTATTTGTTCTTTTTCTTTGCATAATTACATGCAGGTTTCAAAAAGCGTTCCACCATGTGCTTCACATCTCAGCACGCCATGTGTCTTTAAACTCAAATCTTGTGGCCAAAGATGAAAGACCATCATACTCCTCAGTCAACCAGAGCGTAGACAATCATCAAAGTCAAAGAGGCTGGAAACAATTGGGCTTCAGAATTGCCAGACACACCTCCTGATTTGGGCCATCACCCCCACAAGTTTATTTCTTTTCCTTTTTATTTTCTTTTATTAATTATTATTATTATTATTTAATTAACATAATTAATTATTTTCATAATAAAAATCAGAAAACTAAAAATATAATATTTTTTATTATTATTATTATTTCTTAATTTCACCCTTAATTTATTATTTTTGTAAATAAATACTAACAAATTAATTTAGTCTTGTTAATTAGGTTAAATTTGATATTTTTGCAATAAATAAAATCAATATAGAATTAGGGTTCTTGACAACTTTTAATCATGTTTTTCTTTTTTTATTTATTTCCTTGAGACATTAAAAAACCAAATATTTTATTTTATTAATTGATTAATTAGTTAGGTCTAATTTAATTAAATGCAAAATAGATAAAACTTCTTTCTTTCTCAAAAAGGGTCAAAACCCTAAGGACTTCTCCGATTCAATTTTCTCTCGCGCGCATGTTTATTTTTGATTAATTTTTGATCATTATTTATGTAATTGCTCTGAGGATGTAATAGCTTTAATTAGGACCTTTTTATCGCTTTTCTTTAAATTTCTCGCATTTACTTTTCAAGGGTTGTTTTTGGCGATGTAAATACCCGACGCCTTGTAATAGCGTAGATTTATTTTCCGCAAATTAATAACTGCTAGATGTATGTTAACTAGGCTATGCATGACAAGACTTATCTCTGAAATTAAAATCAACCCGTAGCTCACCATAACATGTGCAAAGATAAAATTGAAACCTGACACACTCGCACATGCCACTCCTAGAGTACGCCTCACTTGGTTGCCTCGACGTGGTCATTGAGTATAGGGTGTTTTAGAGGTCGCCCTCTTGTCTAAAGATCCAAGTTGCCTCGAAACGGTTGCCTCGGATAAAAAACGATCTAAGACATTAGGGTTACCGCTAAGGCGTCCTACTATTGCTTTAGTGACCACATGTCCCTATAATCGAATTGACCCGAAAACTCCAACGACGGTGCTACCTACTTCTCAATAGTGGGATAGCGCTGTCTAAAGGACATTTACACAGCTTAATTTCTTTTGAGTAGGTAGAGGTTCTCAGGTACTTGCTCTTTCAAAACAAAAATACTTTTCGCACCTACACTTTTCTGATAAAAGTTTTCAAACAACACTTCATACACTCTTGAGGACTGATACAAGAGTCAAACGGAGTTTTCAAATAAACTTTTTCAAAACCCACAAACACAAGAAAAGCAAAACGTTTTTGAAAACATAGTAAGCAAGTACCTAAGAGCCCGTGGATAACCACTGATAGAAAGGGTGCTAACACATTCCCTTTCTATAATCTACCTCCCGAACCGAGAAATATCTCGAAAAGGAATTTTGTTATGCTTTTGTCCTTTCCTTATTGGAGAAAATAAAAGACGGCGGCGACTCTTGCTTACCGCGACATTTCGCGAACCAGCATTCCAAAACAGTCAGTTCTATCTCCACCGATCACAGAACTGGCGACTCTGCTGGGGATAGAAAATAAGTGAGGTGTACCTTAGGATTAGATCATTCTTGTTATCAATTGTATGCTTTGTATGATTTATCTTTTTGGGCATTGTATCAGAGTTTTATAGATCCTAACCCGGATCTGGGGTACCCTTGTTTAGGTAAGTAGCAATAAACTGTGAGGGACCTGTCCGGCGTAGACCGACACGGGTGAAGCAGTAGCTACATTGGTGTGACACCTTGGTCTGTACCGATATCCCTTGTGTTGGAACGAGGAGAATATGGGTCTTCTGAGGAGTCATTAAGCACCAGCTGACCTTAGAACCTTAAATTGACCAACTTGGCCATAGAACAGTAGCAGTATGCTACACTCATTGAGGCTAAACTCTCGTGATGGTTCCGGCCGCAAATAAAGGTTGCTAAACTGGAATTATGACCGATTGAGGGTAGTCAGTGATATTGAGATCCTCTAGAACCCGGTTACTATTTCTAGGACAGGTCTTAACCAACTGAAACTGAAAGAGGGTAGTACCTAAACTTCATGCTGGCTTGAAATATAAGGGCTATCTTGTGTTACTTGTGTGCCTTTACCATGTTTGCCTTTTGTGAATACTTGTGGTGTTCCTTTACCATGACATCATAACATCATAACATCATAACATTGCATACATCCTGCATAAGGACTAACCCATTTCAAGGACCTCAAGGGTTTGTGATGCAGGTTAGGATGAACCAAATGTTTAGCAAGGGGCAAAGGGGATTTATTTTCCTCTAGCCAAGATTGTTTGGAGATCAAAACATGATAACTTGAGTCAGGGGCTATGACCCACTCGATATGGTGAGCCTGACTCTTGAAGAAGGACTCTCAGCAACATGAAGTTCCTTCAATCAAGCTACAAAATTCAAATTCTAACAATTTTCTTGTTTACCCCGCGAGATCCTTGAAAACATTGCATACATATATCATACATATCATTGCATTACAGGTACCCCTTTTACAAGTCACTTATCTTCTTCGCTGTTTATTTCAGCAACCATCATGTCTACTAAACCTTCCACCGAACAAGCTATCAAGGCCCTCCAGGCCCAGAATGCCCAGTTCCAAGAGTTGGTTGTGAGCCTAGCCAAGGGTCAACAGGAGTTGAAGACTCTGATTCTGAAGAAGAAGAAGAAGAGGACCGTCTTGTTCAATACTGGACGCAGATTTGGGAATGGATTACAGAATGAGGTTGAGCTGACTACCTCATCTGTAGGCAAAAACAGTCCACAAGAGAGAAGGGTTCCTAGTCTCGTGGTCTCCGACAACGAGACAGATTATGATGCAGAACAGTATCCTCCTGCTGAGGATAGGTATAAACAGCTAGAGGATCACTTGAGTTCCATGGAGATTCAGAATGTGCCCGGGTTGGACTTTGGAGACCTAGGCTTATCCTCTGGGGTGGTGATTCCCCATAAATTCAAGGCGCCTGACTTTGCCAAATATGACGGAGTCTCCTGCCCAAAGTTGCACCTCTGGTCGTATGTAAGGAAGATCCAACCTTACACTGCTGACAAGAATTTATGGATCCATTTCTTCCAGGATAGTCTTTCAGGGACTCAACTCGAATGGTTCTATCAGCTGGATGGAGCCAGTATTCGTAACTGGGAGGATTTGGCTACTGCGTTCTATAAGCAGTATCAGTATAATTCCGACCTCGCTCCTACGCGTACCCAACTCCAGGGTATGTCACTAGGGACGGGTGAAGGATTTAAGGAATATGCTCAAAAGTGGAGAGACCTGGCTGGAAGGGTGCAGCCACCTCTAACTGACCGTGAACTTGTTGATATGTTTCTGGGGACCTTGTCTGGTCCGTTCTTCAACCATTTGATTGGAAATTCTTCAGCTGGGTTTACAGACCTCATCTTGACTGGTGAGAGAATTGAAGCTGGTATCAAGTCTGGGAAGATACAGAAAGGCGCCTCCTCGAGCACTGAGAAGAAACCATTCAAGAAGGAATCTAGTGCTGTCTATGGTTCAAGGAGACAAAATAGACCGGAACACCGCCAAGCTGTCAACGCGGTGGTTATTTCAAAACCTGTGGCTGCTCCTCAGCATCACAACCAGCAAAGGGGTGAGAGACCTAGAAGGCAGTTCACTCGGCTCAGCATGACTTTGTCTCAGATGTTGCCACAGTTGCTGAAGACCAATCTGGTGACTCTAAAAGAAGCTCCAAAGAATCAAAATACAACGTCACCAAAGTATAATCCCAATGCCCGCTGCGCTTATCACTCTGAGAGCCCGGGGCATAATACATATGATTGTTGGAGTCTGAAAAATAAGGTCCAAGATTTGATTGACGCAAAGGAAATTGAGTTTGAGGCGTCCGAGACTCCCAATGTGATCACTTCTCCCTTGCCAAAACACGGCTAGGATTGAAAGACTTTTGTTCACTTGAATTCTGAAGTTGTATTTTCTTTGCTTATTCAAACAATTATCATGTCAAACTCTTTTATTTCATTAATGCATTACACGTGTCTGTTTCGAATTAATTGTTTTCTCTCTGCTTAAAATTGCTCTCATTTTTTGTGATGATCAATTCTCGAAAAATTTCTAAGCCTTTTGAGGGAGGATGACAAAAACGATACCACGATCTTTACAGTATGCTTTTGAATAGACCCCGCTGATGAGGTACATGCATTGTTTCAAATCCTAAACAGTGGAGTTATAAGGAAGATAATCCCTAGTCAACCCCTTTTGAGCCAAAGAAGTTGGAGTTTTTTTTTCTTTTTACAAAAATAAAATAAAATTAAAACCCTTAATTATAACCGGGGGCAGGTTAGTTCTCTCAGTTTAATCCAGGTGCATAATGAATGGCGTCAAAGAAGTCCTTCCAAAACAAGAAACAGTGATGGTTCCCTATAATCGTCAAGACAGGCAATCGTTATCTTTCAAAAACAAAAGCCCAATAAGTCAAAACCTATGAAGGAGACTTACACAAAAACTGGGGCATCCCGCTGACTGTAATCACAAAAGAAACAGTTCAGGCAAAAAGACAGGGATAATAAAATCAAAAAGAAAGAGATCCTACAGACTCTCAACAAAAAAAAAAGAATTGACTGTCTGTTCAAAATAAACTGTCACTATCCGAACCATCACTGGTATATCAGAGCAAAGACTCAAACAGGATCTAAATGCACGATTAGATGAGTTTAGGATCGAAGAACATCACTAAGAACAGGTTGGTACAAATAAAATTTGAGCCTTTATCCTTTGTTTCTTAAACCGTGAACCAGGCCACGTTATAACCCTTAAAAGTCCTAGCTGAAGCATGGGTTAGTTCGAAAGCATACTGTTACAAAAGGTATCCTGACTCCTGTAGGGATTGCTGTAAAATCCTGAGTTGACATCACATTTTACAAAAATTCACTTGTTTTATTGAAAAATGCATTTTCAAAAACTTCAAAACAGACATAAGCTTTGCATTCTTAAAATAACATTGTTTGCATATGACTATTTGTTCAAACAACATAGAAGTTCGCACGAAGAATATCTAGTGAACAAAAACACTTCCAATCAAGGGGCATGGCATGATCATTATCCATCATCTGGGGCAGTCAAGTCAAGATTCAAGGAATCTCTCAAAATGCCAAATAGCCAGGGGCAAATCTCCGCCTGAGTCACCTGGGGCATTGGACATGAATTCCAGCAACGAATCTTGCATGATCAAATATCTTCTGGTAGTATGGCAACACAACACTATTGACAGCGACAACTCCCTGCACTCTGAGAACGTGGACATAGTCAAAAAATACCACGCATAATCAAAGACCCGCTAGGTCGACTGGCCTAGGCAAAAATAAGGGCTTCCCGGCGAACCAAAAGGGTTTGGGAAAAAATAAGGGATGAAAATGAAAAAATCTGTACACCCGGCAAGTCGAAAACCTGAAAAGGCAGCTTGGGCAAAAATGGGTATCCCGGTAGACTGAAAACCCGAAAGGGCGGTCCAGGAAAAAGTTAGGGATAAGCGTAATACTATGTCTCATTGGATCACCCTGCATCCAGACTTCGGTATCGACCATCAGGCTCAGACGGCACCAATCAATCAGATTCATCTTCAACTAAGCAGCAAAGTGATGAGACGCTTGAAGACATAAAGGCGATAGCAGAGTTGGAACCTAGTGGGATTTTTCACATAGCTGTTTTGTTTCCTTTTCACAAATTGTATAAACTCTATTTTGTTCGGCGGCGTTCTCTTACTAGGACGTCAGCCTCTTGTACACAAAACACCTATTTACAGGCAAATTTCAAAATCAATACAAGTCTATTTTTCAGACAAATTGCTAATTGTTTTTCCTTTATCTGTTTTGTTTTGCAAAGAACGTCCAATGTTCATTTTTGATATATGCATTTGACATTAATTGTTGTTCATAAATATTTGCATGCGAAACAAAGGACTAATTACGGGTGACATCGGAAGTAGGGGAAATACGAATTATCTAAAAGGTCTAGTTGCTCTGTCCACTCAGGTACCAAGGTAGGTTCAGCTGAAGAACATGACCAAGATACCTTCACTCCCCGCAGAGTAAGACAAGAATCATCAATACTCTCCCCCAAGCAGAGTTAGTCTCTCATCAGCCCTAAAAAGGCACAGTATCCCCAGCAAATCAACAATACTCCCCCCAAGCAGAGTTGGTCTCCCATCAGCCCTAAAAAGGCACGGTATCCCCAGCAAGTCAGCAATATTCTCCCCCAAGCAGAGTTAGTCTACCATCAGTCCTGAAGAAGTTGGGTACCCCCAGAGGATCTTAATATTCTCTAGCAGAGTATACAAATATTCCTCAGCAAGCATCCCCGGCAGTCTTAATATTCCTCGACAAAGTATAAGATTGTTCCCCGGCGGAATACAAGATACCCCCAGTGGAGTCATTTCCTCAAGAGTTCCCCGAGGAGAGTTGAATCATCCTCCCCAGTAGATTCTAGAAGCTTATCCCCTGCAGAGTGCAAATGCGTCTTCCCAGCCTTATTTAGAAGGTTATTCCCCACCAGAGTCTAACTGGGTTATCCTCAGCAAATTGAAACTGAAAGATCGTCCCCAGCAAAGTTCTTTCTATCCCCCATCGGAGTTCATCAAAATCCCCAACAAAGCATAACAACGGAATCCCCATCGGAGTTTATCGTTCAAATCTTCAGCAAAGCATCTCTTCCCCACAGAGTAATTCCCCGCAGAGTAATCTCTTCACCAGGTTTATTCCCCAACGGAGTCATCTTCTCTTACCCGTTTATTCTTGCAATCATCTTCGTTCATCCTCCTCAGCGGAAACGAAGAACTCTACTCTTCAACATCAGCCCAGGACTTAACAAACTTCCCGGCATTTGTCAAGGATTTATTTTCCAGACGAAAATACATTCATAAACATTTCACATCTCATACCTCCTATTTACATACATGATAAAGTGCATACGACGCGATCTCATTTATTCTTGAGAACATCATGACATCATGCATTTCATACATCATGACATTGCATACAATTAATGTTTTTGCCTTTTCAGGAAAAAATCAATCCAAAGATGATTACCATCAACCTTTCTTAAGTTCCAGATCAACACCTGTAACTAGCCAGGAAATATTTGTGGACGACTGATCGTAGATCTACACCTATAACTAGCCAGGAAAGTATCTACACGAAGAGATTGAAGATCAACACCTATAACAGGCCAGAAAATTATCTTTATTTCTCAGGTCAGAGATCTATACCTGAAACCAGACAGAAAAGCTATCTCGACCAACCTTTTCTAAGTTCCAGATCAACACCTGTAACTAGCCAGAAAAGTTATCTACATTGAAGAGATTGAAGATCAATACCTGTAGCAAGCCAGGAAACCATCTTTCTTTCTCCGGTCAGAGATTGATACCTGAAACCAGCCAGGACAACCATCTCCCCGACCGCCCTTTCTTAAGTTCCGGATTAATACCTGTAACTAGCCAGGAAGTATCTGTGGACGATTGATTGTAGATCTATACCTGAAACTAGCAAGGAAAGTTATCTACATGAAGAGATTGAAGATCAATACCTGTAGCAAGCCAGGAAACCATCTTTCTTTCTCCGGTCAGAGAATAATACCTGAAACCAGCCAGGAAAACCATCTCCCCGACCGCCCTTTCTTAAGTTCCGGATTAACACCTGTAACTAGCCAGGAAGTATCTGTGGACGATTGATTGTAGATCTATACCTGTAACTAGCCAGGAAAGTTATCTACATGAAGAGATTGAAGATCAATACCTGTAGCAAGCCAGGAAACCATCTTTCTTTCTCCGGTCAGAGATTAATACTTGAAACCAGCCAGGAAAACTATCTCCCCGACCACCCTTTATTAAGTTCCGGATTAATACCTGTAACTATCCAGGAAGTATCTGTGAACGATTGATTGTAGATCTATACCTGAAACCAGCCAGGAAAGTTATCTATAGAAAGATATTGAAGATTAATACCTGTAGCAAGCCAGAAAACCATCTTTCTTTCTCAGGTCAGAGATTAATACCTGAAACCAGCCAGGACAACTATCTCACCTGCCAACCTTTTTCAAGTTCCAGATCAACACCTGTAACTAGCCAGGAAATATCTGTGGACGACGGATTATAGATTAATACCTGAAACCAGACATGACAACTATCTACTCGACCATCATGAAGCAACCCTACACCGGTTCCTTCTCTTCCAAGATGCAGTTTTACACGGACTCATCATCATCCAACCCTACACATGTTCCTTCTTTCAACCTGCCAAGTTACAATTCAACAAACAATCTCCAGATGGCATCTTTAAGCCTATCTCCACAACTATCCATTACATTTCCAGATGGCATCTATAAGCCCATCCCCAACAAGATTCTGTCACATCTCCAGATGGAATCTATAAGCCCATCCTCCTATCCCTCATCTCTCCAAATGGCATCTGTAAGCCCATTCCCGATATCTCATTGCTGATACTACACCACGCGAGTGCAAATTTCTAGGCACTTTAGTGTTCAATCATCTTCCACCTTCGGATCACGAAAGGCACGCAAGCCAATCTACATCCTCAGGTTTAAGAAGATTGAACAGGGGCAACTGTTGTACCCCAAAATTTGCCCTCCCATATTCCTCAAGATAACTCAAGGATTGCACAGTCAAACTACTTCCTAAAGACAGCTGAAATTAGGGTTTTGGTTCTTTCAAGGAATTTGAGGTTTTCAATGGCTCAATCAAGTCTCATAGGCCTCTATACATTCTCAAGCACCTACATGCCAAGTTTCAAGGCTCACAGTGTCAACTGGCACAGTCAAAAGCCTCATTTGACCTACAGTCAACTGCAGGGGAAAAATGGTCATTTTGCAGTCAAAAGTCAGAATTTTTGGTCAACATCTTATTTTGAGTCCACAATCATCATTTGATCATGTCTTGATCATGATTCCACAAGGATGGCTCAAAAATCATCAAGATGCAAAAAGTTACTATTTTTGGACAGTAGAAAAGTCAACAGTATCTTGACCAGGGCATAACTTTTTCATGGTTTATCACAAAAATCCCATCCAATGCTCACTTTGAAGGGATGACATTTCATAAAATCCATCTTCACATTCCAATTCCAAGAAATGCTCTCACAAAAAGTTATCAATTTCTACATTATAGGTCAATTTCAAAAGTCAACAAAAATGCACTTTAAGTCAAAGACCATAACTTGAGATTGGTAAATCCAAATGACATGGGACCAAAGGCATTGGTTAGAGGACTTCAAGACCTTTCCAAAATGTCAAAGAAAATGTTCATATGATCAAAATTGGGCAAGATATGCATTGGAAAAGTTGGGAAATTTTCATGAATTTGCAAAAGTCAACTTTGCTCAAAACACTTTATTTTTGCTAATGGGCCTCAAATCTCTTCTTGAAACTTCATACATGGCCTATGCACGACCCATCAAGCTTAATTGAATTTATTTTCTTATTTTTATTAATTAATTGGATTTTTAATCAATATTAATTCATTTAATTAATTTAAATTGTAGGAAAATACAAAGATTTGATTTTTCAATCTTTTTGTGAAGCAAACATGGTCAAGATATGCTGGCAATTTCGTGTACAAATCAAATATGCAAAAATCTCCAAAATTGGCAACTTTCTTCAATCATGAAAATGCAAAAAGATTTGATTTTCAATCAAATATTCAATCATCAATTCCATGGATTTTTTGCTCAAGATTGTGACCTAATTTCATTCCTCTATATATGTACAAGCTAACCTTAATGCCATACACGTGAGAAAGCTGCAGACAAAGCCAAAGCCATATTGAGAAATTTCAAGAAAATTGCAAATCTGATTTCTATATTCCAGGACGATTCAAGAACTTTTATTGATTCTAATACACTGCATGGGATCCCAGGAAGGTTTTGCAATCAAATTTAGGCCTTAAAGCTACAGGAATCGCCCTAGACAGTTTCACGGTTTGCATTTTATTTTGAGAATCGTACAGCTTAATTCATGCATCATTAACATGATTTTGTGTTTGATTTGTGTTGCTAGGGACTGTACAAAGCTAATGGTATAGCTCAATTGAATTATAACGCCATAAATCACAAGATGCCATAGTTGATTTTTTAGGGTTCATATGCTTTGAATTGGGGCTTTGCAATCCAGGAACAATTAGGGTTCATAAGGCATATGGTTGGAATCGTTGAGACCAGACGAACATGATTCTATCCTCGCGAAATATTTATGTACCCTGTATCTCTATTCGCTATTTTTCGTCAAGATGAATAGTGGGGGTTAAAACCCCCCGCTATCTAACATTGTTTTTGCAGGAACAAAGGAAGAAGATGATGAGTTGTTGATACACTATTGGACGGTTTGAAAATAGCGCGCGTGTTTTTCTATTTTCCAGTATTTTGATTATTTCTTAATATAATATTTGCCACTTGTTTTAATAACAATAAAAGCAGCGTGGTGGAGTGGTTGGCCAAGCATCCAATAGGCGTTGGGACCTGGGTTCGAATCCCAGGTCCCCCAAAACAATTATTTGTTCTTTTTCTTTGCATAATTACATGCAGGTTTCAAAAAGCGTTCCACCACGTGCTTCACATCTCAGCACGCCATGTGTCTTTAAGCTCAAATCCTGTGGCCAAAGATGAAAGACCATCATACTCCTCAGTCAACCAGCGCGTAGACAATCATCAAAGTCAAAGAGGCTGGAAACAATTGGGGTTCAGAATTGCCAGGCACACCTCCTGATTTGGGCCATCACCCCCACAAGTTTATTTCTTTTCCTTTTTATTTTCTTTTATTAATTATTATTATTATTATTATTTAATTAACATAATTAATTATTTTCATAATAAAAATCAGAAAACTAAAAATATAATATTTTTTATTATTATTATTATTTCTTAATTTCACCCTTAATTTATTATTTTTGTAAATAAATACTAACAAATTAATTTAGTCTTGTTAATTAGGTTAAATTTGATATTTTTGCAATAAATAAAATCAATATAGAATTAGGGTTCTTGACAACTTTTAATCATGTTTCTCTTTTTTTATTTATTTCCTTGAGACATTAAAAAACCAAATATTTTATTTTATTAATTGATTAATTAATTAGGTCTAATTTAATTAAATGCAAAATAGATAAAACTTCTTTCTTTCTCAAAAAGGGTCAAAACCCTAAGGACTTCTCCGATTCAATTTTCTCTCGCGCGCATGTTTATTTTTGATTAATTTTTTATCATTATTTATGTAATTGCTCCGAGGATGTAATAGCTTTAATTAGGACCTTTTTATCGCTTTTCTTTAAATTTCTCGCATTTACTTTTCAAGGGTTGTTTTTGGCGATATAAATACCCGACGCCTTGTAATAGCGTAGATTTATTTTCCGCAAATTAATAACTGCTAGATGTATGTTAACTAGGCTATGCATGACAAGACTTATCTCTGAAATTAAAATCAACCCGTAGCTCACCATAACATGTGCAAAGATAAAATTGAAACCTGACACACTCGCACATGCCACTCCTAGGGTACGCCTCACTTGGTTGCCTCGATGTGGTCATTGAGTATAGGGTGTTTTAGAGGTCGCCCTCTTGTCTAAAGATCCAAGTTGCCTCGAAACAGTTGCCTGGGATAAAAAACGATCTAAGACATTAGGGTTACCGCTAAGGCGTCCTACTATTGCTTTAGTGACCACATGTCCCTATAATCGAATTGACCCGAAAAATCCAACGACGGTGCTACCTACTTCTCAATAGTGGGATAGCATTGTCTAAAGGACATTTACACAGCTTAATTTCTTTTGAGTAGGTAGAGGTTCTCAGGTACTTGCTCTTTCAAAACAAAAATACTTTTTGCACCTACACTTTTCTGACAAAAGTTTTCAAACAACACTTCATACACTCTTGAGGACTGATACAAGAGTCAAACAGAGTTTTCAAACAAACTTTTTCAAAACCCACAAACACAAGAAAAGAAAAACATTTTTGAAAACATAGTGAGCAAGTACCTAAGAGCCCGTGGATAACCACAGATAGAAAGGGTGCTAACACCTTCCCTTTCTATAATCTACCTCCTGAACCTAGAAATATATCGAAAAGGAATTTTGTTGTGCTTTTGTCCTTTCCTTATTGGAGAAAATAAAAGACGGTGGCGACTCTTGCTTACCGCGACATTTCGCGAACCATCATTCCAAAACAGTCAGTTCTATTTCCACCGATCACAAGCCTGATGGATGGTCTGTTTGATGAAGAGAGATATCACACACGTGATGTCTTGATATCTTACTTTGGTTCACTCTTATTGGATGAAAAGAGTGCTTTTAGAGTCCAGAGGAAGGCTTGGTGATTATGCTTCAGTGCTTATGGATAAGTCTGGGAATTATCTTAGACTGTGTTGATGAAGAAGCTTGTTTGTATGGTGTGACAATGTCTGATAAGATGTCAGGATATTATGCAGGATATGCTTTTTTTTCTTTGAGCCCAACAAGGAAATATTTTGGATGGTGAAATATTTACATGTCAAAAGGGAATGTCAAGCGTGCTTGTTAACAATGCATGCACTTTTATTGGTAAATTCTCCTTCAAGAAGAATTATTCCAGAGTCAATAAAGGCATTCAGAAGTTGTTTCGTAAGGTACATCTATTTTTTTGTTTGTTTTTTTTTAAATAGCGTTCCTAACCAAGACCACTGACTCAGTCTAGAATCGTTAATTCATATGTCATTGCTTGGTAATTTATTAAGGTCATTTTCTTCTTTTCATTCACCTTGTGTTTGTTTGTGGTTTAACATAGTCCTTATGTCCTTTGTCCGGGTATGTGTGAGTTATGTTTGGGCCTAGTTTTGTGAAAGTTTTGTTTGTCACGTTTTGGAAATATTTTAGAAAAAGGTATTGTCTGAGGTCTATGCTTTAGCAATTATTTTGCAAAAATGTCGAATAGGATGTCCTATTTTGAGTTTGCTATTTTTGAGTTTTTTTTTGTTTCTTATGACATGAGTTATGAACACAATGGTGTCTTGTGTTCTGAGTTACCCAGGAGTAACAATGAGGTCCCTTATGTCTTCAAATGGTTTGTTATGATAAGTGGTTGTATGCCTCTTAAGTTTCCTCTTGTTCTCCTTGAGAGGGAGATTTTCCCCCCTGTAAGGAATGTTTTTTTGTTTAAGGGGGAAGTATACACCAAATGACTTCAGGACCTTCTCATTTTATCCTGATGCTGTTTTTTGTTGTGTAAAGTTCGTTCAAGATGATGCGAAGAGATATTGGATGTGACGTCCTGACATCAATCAGATTTTGTGAATATTACCTCTTGTTAAAGCCTTTGTCATATTCTTGCTAGAAAGGGGGAGAAAATATGTGTTTGTTTGACTCTAAAAGAGAGAGAACATTTGTGTTGGATTGGCATAAAGAAGTCCTATTGTTGATGGTGGGACATCATGGATGAAGACCGTGAAGACTAAAGACTAAAGACTGAAGACTGACTGATTCTAATGTTTTAGTTTATGATTACTGCTAACTAATTGTTGTTGTTGTATTTATACAAAGGTTATGTAAATTAGTTTTAGCCAAAAATGGAGATCGTTAATTCTCTACTTTTATGGTTGGCATTATGTTTGGTAAAACTAATATAGCAGCAATATGTTAAATAGGATGTGATTACTCTCTAAGAAGAATAGGTTAAGCAAGAAGTCATATTTTATGTTGGGACATGTTGAGTTGAAGTTTTCAACATCTGGAACAACATGTCAGATAAGATGTCCTATGAATGAGCATACAACATCGTTCCTGAGCTGAGCTGGATTAGTGGATTCTTTTATGATTTAACAGATGTAGAATATTTTGGGGATGTTATGGAATCCTATGTGGCGCTGATTTAACAATTAAGAAGAATCAAGTCAGAACATTGAAGATTATGCAGTTTCTAAATATGGAGATATCTTAGGAAACTAATGATAGAAGACCATGTTCGTAGCAGAAGTTACTACTGATTTGTAACTGCTGATGAGATGTGATTGAAGGCCTAAATCCAGTTGGGTATAGGTTATAAATAGAAGTCTTTTTAACCTAGAAAATGAATGGGTCCAAGATGTAGAAGTTTTGGGCTTTGTCATTGTGTCGCTCTCTAGGAGAGTTGTTATTTCTCTCACTCAGAAGCTGTGAAGTAATGAGTTGAGAATTGTTCTTGGAGGAAGCTTATAAGCAACTCTAAGTATTTTTATTAGTTCAGAGTCTTGGCTAAATATTTTCATGGAAGTGAGTATTCTAGTTTTTTGTCATGGAAGTGTGTCTTCCTGTTTTTTCCGATTGTTGTTTGTGATTGATGAGGGATTGAGGAGGGTCTCATACCTTGGTGAGTCTTAGATATAAGTCTAGAAAGGGTAGTGATTAAGTTGTTAGGACGTAAATTTGATGTTTGATGTAGGGTCTATAAATTGATACTATTTTAGTGGACTTATCCCTTGCTTGGTAGCCCCCAGAGTAGGAAGGTTATTCCGAACTGGGTTATTAATCTATCTGTGTTGTTTATGTTTTTCAGTACTGTTTTGTATGATTTATATCTTGCATGTGTTGTTAGAGTCAGATCAGATGTCTCAACATGTTATAGGACATTTGAAGTCTGTCATACCAGAATTTCACATTGTAACTTAGAAAAAGGTACCAATTGAGAATTAGAAATATGTAATCATTAGGGCTAAGTATGTACCACTCCCTAGGAGAGTTGGTTTGTGTGATCCACTTGACATGTGAGTTGGATTGTGTTCCTTGAGTTTCAAGGTTATGTTAATATTCTTAAGCTTTTAAGAATATAGTTGATTATTGTTCTCCTCAAAGCTATGAAGCAAGAATGAGTATTGTTCATGGAGGAAGCTTTTAAGCAACTCCAAGTTGTGTTCTTATCAAGTGTCTTGATGAGTATTGTCATGGAATTGTGTCTTCTCTCCGTGGAAGTGCGTCTTTTGTTTTCGTCATGGAAGTGTGCCTTTCTGTTTTTTCCAATCGTTGTTTGTGGTTGATGAGGGATTGATGAAGGCCTTATATCTAGGGGAGTCTTAGATAGAAGTATAGCACGGGTAGTGACTAAGTGAGAAGTTGTAAATGGGGGAGTATAGCTTCAAATTGATAATATTATAGTGGACATGTCCATGGCTTGGTATGCCTATAGAGTATGAGAGTTGCTTTGAACTGGGTTAACAATTCTAGTATGTTGTTTATGCTTTTCAGTACTGTTTATATTGTTTATACCTTGCAAGTATTGTTTAAGTCAGATAAGATTTCCCAACATGTCATAAGACATATGAAGTCTGTCATACAAGAATTTCAATTGGTATCAGAGCAAGCATCTTGTCTATTTCTAGATGAGATTCGAGGGGGATACTTTCTGTTTTATGAGCAAGGTAGAAGATTTCTACTGAAAATCTGTTTTTTGAAATTGGATAGTTCACATTATTTTGTAATGGTCCCGTGAAGTGGAGGATGGACTATTCGTGAGAGGGTTGTATTGGATATGTCTGTTTTTATCAGGCTTGTAGCTTTGGCGGTGAGTTGCTTTGGGGTTTGATTTAATTTCAAACATATGTCGTGTTTGCACCTAGACTGTGGTGATTGTGTGCAAGGTTTTATGTTATGCCCAAAGATTGTTGAGGAGTTTTTTTTGTTATGTATTCCGCTGCATGGCATCTGTTGCAACCATGGTTGTTCCTTGTGTTGCAATCTTATAAAAGGCAATAGATTTTAGTCTCCTAAGCATGTTTATCCTATGGTGATGGGATGCGTGCAAGACTATTTCAACCGTCCTTGTAAAGTTTCCAATGATACTTGAGTTTTATTTTGGTTTCTAAAAGAGTCTTCTTAATTCTTGACCTAATTAGGAAAGTGACTCTGAGTCTTGTTGTTGTTGGTGTAGCTAGAGCTAGATTTTTTTTTGGCCTTGAAGGTGATCGAGGGATGTTTTGATTTTCTAGAAGAAGTAATAGCTTCAGAACCAAGCTCAGTTTTGGGTTGTAGTAGATAGGAACTGATGTCCTACCAGATGTTAGGACATCATGGCAGTAGGTGTGCAGATCCCTATTGCATAACAGATGCTCTGGGTGCTAAATACATGTGTGATGATCACTTATATTTGGAACCCACTCCTGATTTGGAAGAGGAGGCATATGGGTTGTGTATCTAAGATGTGCTATCTAAAAAACATGTCTTAGATTGGTGGACTGGTTGAATGTTGATCAACCAATTGGTTACTTCTTGGTTCAGTTTATTTCTAATCCAAGTTAGTAGAAGTGTAGAGGCTGAGCTCTAGTTTTTCGTAGAGCGGTGTTATCTCAGCTAGAGTCCTTGTACAAAAAGGTAAACTATCAAGGACATTTTCTCTAACATCTGGAAGATCCGTCTGATCAAAGGAGCCAAATTTATGGAATCTTGTTTGTGGCCTTAGAGAAGATTCTGTTTGTACTGAGAGAAGTTTGTGTGGGTGTGCACTAACCACATGTTGTGTTGTTATTTAGGGGGAGAATATATAATTTTCTAAGTGGTTCCTAGTAGCTGTTAAAGGGGTATTTCAAATATGGAGTTGGAAGACCTTAAAGAAATGTAAGACATAATGTCTGGACATATTTGTCTTGAGAATGTATTTTTATCAACATGTTTGGTTGATATTTCTCACAAACAGGATAGAGATTTCCTACTCTAACTAGATATCACTCATCGTCTATGAAATCATGGAACTCTTGTTCTATTCAGGGGCGTATGAGCATTGAAGGTCTATCAACCTGAGTTCAGTGGTGTATGGCGTCTGCATCTTGGAATGTCATCCAAATCACCTAGGATGAACATTTCAAATTAGTGTTTGGAGTAAGGAGAAGTTGTTGGAGTTTAGTCATGTGGTATCATCATATGATGGAACATTTGTTTTTGCAAGGATTGAAGGGCATCATTGTGTCTTATATAATTAAGAGAAACAAGCTTGACCTGTAGTCTGTTGGTGGATTTTAATGATCATTCAATGCCATGTTAGATGCAATATGCTCCAGATACTTGTTAGAGGGAATCTCCTCTTTAGGTGCAGAAGGGTGGCATCTATCACCTCAAAGACAGATAGGAGGTTTGAATATTTCATTTAGGAGAACAAGTTTCTTGAGGTGTCCATGTCTACATATGATGATGATCTAGGCATGGAGATTGATCAACTACTGATGGTTGATCCTCTTATGTCCCTTGCAAGAGTTGTATATGGACTTCCATGGGTATTGTCTCCAAAGCCACAATAAATGGTCAAGTCCATGTGATTGAGACTAATGTCATATCAAATGTTGGAACATCAGTTCATATCTTTGCTTCTTCAGCCAAGGAAGTTTGTTTAGACCAGAGTGTAGTATAAAGTCAAACCACTAACTTAATTTGGAATATTGTAAAGGGATTTCATGGTTGTTTGTCATGAAAAGGTATCAAGTGGTTCCACAGGTGCACAGAAGAAGAATGTTAGACCAAATGTCCTACCTTGTGTAAGAAGGTAATTTTATCTGACTATGGTAAATACTTTGACAAGATCTAAGTATTTGTCTGTCCACTAAAGAGGATGTGCAAATAACAGATGACAAAATACATTGACAGGAGCTATGTACATGTTTGATGTGAATTGAATCTTCTCTATGTGGTTGGAATCTGCTAACTGCTGAGAGTTTATTTTTCTCTGTGGTGTTCTGATGGGTGACAACCTAAATCAGCTGTTGAAGGTGTGGTTAATGGAGATCGTCTTATATCAAGGACTTCTATCCAAATCTCGAGTCGTATTGATGATGTATTAAGAACCAAATTAATTGGGTTATGTGTTGAGCAGCTGATGTCCTAGATAATATTGTAACATCATGATTGCTTGTGGTTATTTGTTGAAGATGTTTGAGATTGTGGATGTGAAGCTGAGGCTCAATGTTATTAGAGGAAGCTCTGGACATGTGGATTGGAATGTGCAAATTCTGATCTTGTGTATAGTAGTATGTTCTGGAAATGCATGACTACTATTTTTTAAGACTTCACTAGTATCAGCATTCACTAGTGAATGAAAGGGTAATAGAAGGTTATCAGATACTAAGGTCTAGACAGAATGCCTGCTGAGGTGGTAGTTTCTTCTACTACAAGTAAGAGATAATGGAAATCTTAAACTTGTGTAGCAAGCAAGATCAGAGCATTTGTTTTGGAATATGTGAAAAATTCCAAAGCAAGTGTGTCTTGTGTTATTTCAGGTGAGTGAAGTGGTTGCCCTCTACTATGAAAGAATGAATTCCTTCATGAGTCTTCATCGGGATATCAAAGTTTTCATCTTCAGCTAGAGCATTGTATATCCATGACAGGGGGAGTGAAGCACTTGTCTATGGTTTATTGCTGCATGATGCATATTTTTGGCTTCTAAGTGTTACAAGCTATAGCGGTAGAAATGTTGAGACTAAGCCATTGGATTGACTCAACTCACACAGATCAAATAAAAATATCTAACGCACTTTATTGTTTCCAGAGGAATGGGAAAAGAGCGAATAAACCCAAAAAGAGGGGGAGAGAATCTAGTTACAATTATGCAAAGGGGAGGTATTAGAATCCTAAACATATACGTTACTCCGTAGGAACCTCTTTGAAAAATTTGTGTATTTTGACTATAAATGGTATATACAAAAATAGATGGTAGAGATGGGAAAAGAAGTATTTTTTTACAATTTTGCACCCATCGCGGTTGCAAACCTTTAGCACCTATGTACCACCTTTCGTTCAATAGGGGATCAGGGTACTAGTAGTTTAACTCAATAATTTTAAAACACAAGTTGTTGGTAAATTTTAAGAGAAGAGACATCATCATCGTATCCGAGTGGAAAATATACTTACTACCCACAATTATGAGAAAGGAGAATTTACATCATCTCGAAGTGGGGGATATAGCTTGTATTTTAAAATCAACAAAGCCATACTCAACACCTAAGTGGAAAATATCTCACTTCACTATATATCATAGAAGTATAATAGCTCGCATCACTACAAGAATCGACAAGAGTCTAATCTTTTGAGAAAAGTTTTAAAGTAAAAAGCTAAAGTGGTAAAATGGTTTGAATGAGGTTAATTGACTTTTAGTCTTCTCACAAAAAATGTCAAAGTATGAACAAATTGTTTAAAGTTTAATTAAGAAAATATTTTAAAAAATGCATGGACCTATGTCCAAGTTTATTATGAAAGCAATTCAAGTTAGAAAACAAGAAGAGTTTTTTGAAAAAGAGGGAGGATATTTTTGAAATTAAAGAAGATAGAAGGAGATGAAGGGACTATCCAAAAGAATAAGGTAAAAGCTAAGGAAAAGAACGATCTAACCAACAAGAAGCCAACACTTGACATCAAGAATCAATGTAGAATTCCAATCCTTTAGATTGAAACCAAGCAAGCAAAAATACTAAACCTCTTAGGAATACAAAGCTTCAGATGAATTAAGTCTTCACAAAAATTGGATAGAGTAACAACTGTATACAGAGGAATTCCCAGTCACAAAAAAAACACATAATCAGAAAAAACCTGCACACAAAGAAAATCAACCCAATGTATTGGAGTAAACCCTAAGAACTTTAGACAAAATAACAACAGAGTCACAAGGTCCCAAAGTATTAAGACTTCTAATCCTAAGTCCAAGAGGTCCACAACTCCATTATGCCAAAGATAGTAACCAAATAGTCCAAGTAATCTTAAGGCTTTTTTAATGTTTCGAGTTGGTTATTAAGTGTTTTCAAAAAGAAAATGAAAGCTCAAGTGAGCAAAGTAAAAAAGGGCATAAAGATAAATTCTCAAGTGAGCAAAGATAAAATGATATAAAGATAAATGCTCGAGTGAGCAAAGATGAAAACAACATGAAATGTAAATGCTAAATTAAATGGTGCATAAAAGTAAGGGCATAAAGTAAAAGCACAAAGTAAAAGAACAAAGTCAAGTCAATTGTTAATAAATTATAAGTTTGAGGTTAGTTGAATGGCCATATTGAAACTTGCACTTGAAAACTCATTAGAAGATTGATAAAATCAAAGCTTCTCAACAACAAGTTTCATTTGCTTTTTGTTAAGTATATCATTCATTTCAAGTACTCAAGGAAAGCATACATGATCAACAATGTTTAAATGATTCACTAAGACCAAAATTCATGAAAATTCATTAGAGGATTGATAAGATTAAAGCCTTCTAACAATGAACCTCAAGGTTATTGGATCATAGGTTTCAAATTAAATATACTTGGGCTTGCAAACATAGGTTTGGGCCAGAATGATCATTTTTTGAATCGGGACAAATTTAGCACTATGTTAAGCAATCGTAGGTGGACTTATGTAGAAGTCATACCTATTTTGAGGCCAGTCAATAGCAATCTATGTACCACATGTTATAAAAATGATATGTAGACTATTCTCCAACAACATGTAGCATAAGTAAGAAAGGGATAAGATGAAGAAGGAGGGAATGTATCAGATGAAATTTAGGGTTTCAAATATCAACAACATCATTCACCCATTTTGGTGGATTTGGTTTTTCAACCTATCAACACCCAAGATCCAATAAGGTTGAGGAACTTGTCCCAAAATGACACCCAAATTAGGATCAAACAAAAATAATAAAATAATATTCAATAAAACAAAATTTAAATGATTAATAAAAGGGAAATAATTGGTAAAATACATAAAGTATATTAAAATACCAAATAAAAATCCTAAAAAAAGTCAGAGGTCAACCATGAGTCAATAAGTGTTGATAAATTTCTTTAGAATTTTTTAAAGTCAGAAACTATTTTTTTTTTAAATTCAAAGTAATCAAAAT
This sequence comes from Vicia faba, assembly GCA_948472305.1. Classification (NCBI taxonomy): domain Eukaryota; kingdom Viridiplantae; phylum Streptophyta; class Magnoliopsida; order Fabales; family Fabaceae; genus Vicia; species Vicia faba. The sequence continues at coordinate 268,405,447 of OX451738.1, forward strand.
AAACCAAAAATTGTGAAAAATAGTAAAATTAGAAATAAAAATAAAATGAGGTCACCAATTGTCAAGAGTTCATTGAATCCTTCCATATTTTTTTTCTTCAGAATTTAAAAATCAAGAAAAGTATTTTTAAACAATTAAAATAGTTCAAATAAAAAGAAAAATCATAAAAAATACCAAATCATAAAATAAAATTGTGAAAAAATAATAATTAAAAAGGGAAAAATCAAAAGTATTTTTGAGAATTTTTTCATATTTTTAGAAGTTAAAATGAAATTTTTTATGAATTTTTGAAGTTTAAACCAAATCAAATATCAAATCAGAAAATAAAATAAAGCCAAAAAGATGTGGACCATTTGCTCAATGTCAACACGTTTGTAAGAAGATCTGAGAGACCTGACGTGCTATACATGTTATGGACCTTATTGAAAAATACACATAATCAAATAAATTATGGCTAATCAAAATAAAACAATTGTCACGCTATCATTGGTTGATGAATGTCACGTAGATCGTCTTCAACGTCTAGACCTCTGCATGTTGGGTTTTCATGAGATTCTTCAAACGGAATCATTAGAAGCTCAAACCAGTATCATTGGATTTGTCTCTTCCAGACAATCCTAACCTTACCCTCGCGAAAAATTTCTTTAAACCACTGCTCAATCAATTTGAGAAAACCCAGAAGAAAGAAGTTGGAAAGGGATTTGAAAATTCATGAGCAAAACTTACTTCCAGTTAAAAACTAATTATGCAATCAGTGTCATAGTGGTGAGAGCTACATTGTAGCAACAAGTTTGGAGAGAATTGATAGCAGAATCTACATGCTGAAGCTTAAATTTAGAGCTCTGAAACTTGACTTGGCTAGCACGATTCAGGGCACCTCAAGGCTTGGCTCTTCTTCTGTTAGCTTCATGGAAGTTCAAGGATGAATAATTAACAAAGAAATTGGATTGAAAGATGCTTTAGAACCAAATCTAAAGTTGCATAATTGAGAGGTATGTAGGAAGTTAAACAGGGGTTCTTTGGATCTCTAAAGCTTGTCAAATAAGTGGGATATCATCCTCTATTTATAGGAAAGTGAATGATGATGAGAAACAAGAGGAATTATGGGAAAATCATGCAAACCAAGCCAACTGTGATCATGTCAAACGTGTGACTTGAAATGCCTCAAAACGATCTCATATCAAGTGAAATTCTTATCAAAATGCATATGGACAATTAGTTAAACATGTTTAGCAACTAAACCTTGAGTAATTTGACCTATAATCCAAGTTTACTCGTGGTAAAAAATTCTGACTAGAAGCAAAAATAGATTCCATGGAGTCAACTTCAATAATACATAACTCACTACTCATGGACCTTTATGGGATGGTTCTTACGGCATTTGAAAGACAAGGTAACAATATTTACAATGAGCCAAGAAAGACATCATTTGAATGATTGAGAAAAAAGTTATGTCCAATTGAATTTGTGGAAAACACACAGATGATTTGTACTTAGAAAAATTCTAAGTGTTGAACTTCAAAATGACTTATAATGTTCTTCAAAATTAAATGACTTTCTACTCAAAATTTGGTCTTGATATCTCAAGATGACATGAAGTAGACCTCTTGAATTGAATTGTGGAATTGAGATAACTCAAAAATCATAAAAATTGAAATAGTTGTGGTCTTTGGAAGATAATAAACAAATTTGGGGAAATTCACAAAAGACCTATAATCTTTTCAATTCTTCAACAACTTTATAAGCATCTTCAAGTCTTGCAAATAAAAACAAAGTTGTAGTAGACATCCTGAGGATTATCGGGGAAAATGAATAGGCTCAAGGATATAAAAATTGACCAAGTTATGATCATTTGAATTCAAACCCTAAAACTCAAATGCTCTTCAAAGAGACTTGTAATCTTTCTCAACTTTTAGTGACCTTCCATTCAAAATTAGCCTTAGATCTCTGGAGAGAGATTGTTAAGGACCCTTTAAAGAGAATCATGGCTTTGGAACCAACCAAAAATATCAAATAATGAGCAAGATATGGTCCTTAGAAGTCAATAAACCTTAACTCAGAGAGTGTCAAAATGACTTGAAACCCCTTTCAACTTTTGATGATTTTTATTTCACAATTGGATCTTGTCATGTGAAGAGAGTTTGTTGTCGATGATAATAAGAATTAGAAAAAATAACCAACTAAAAATGTTAAAAATTGAGAGAGTTATGCACTTGTGATCATTGAATCCAGTATTTGCTCAATTAGGTCAACCTTGTTGAATCAACTTTGAATCTTTTGGTTTTTTTTTGTTTGAAAAATAAGCATGATGAATCATAAGAGGCCTTGAAATGATTTTTTCTTGAAGATAACTCAAAGATGGAGCTTGAGTCTCAATGAAGCTTTTTGAAGAAGGCATGGAAATAAACACATGAACATATGAATCTTCTTGATGAATTTCACCACCAACTTTGAGGAGATCTAGACCTAAATAAAGTGAGAGAGAGCTCCTTGAACCCTGAATCTTTGATGCCATAGAAATGACCTTGAAGATTGAGCTCTTGTAATTCATTAGAGAACCATTTGATTGAGAATCACCCCCAAACCCTAGATTAGATGGTGAGATAAATGCAATGGTGATCACCTACAATATGAACATTCAAAGGAAGATATATACACATATTGATGTTAGTTAAAAGAACACATATATAAGACACATAATTCAAGGTGCTTGGTAATCCCTCAAGAGCAAACTAAAATATAGGATAAAGAGAGAAACAACCCTAATGAGTGTGTCTTGATGCATTGTGACATGAGATTATGAGAAATATTAGGGGGAAAAGTTGGGTTATAACAGCTTCCCTTATTTATGTGTTTTCTATCCAGAGATACAAAAGTTAAAATCTTCATCTCAAAGCGATTGAAGATACTTAAATACAAAATAAACCCTATTTTTGGCCCTAAGATGCCATGGAATGCTTATGATCATGAATGCAAACAAATAACTACTAAGGTGACATAGAACACCACTGGGTAAAAGGAAGATAAAACAATAGATCAAAAAGAGAGTCCAATCAGGAAAATAAATCATTGGGGAACAAAAGACTCAACTCTACTAGGGTAAAGCCTAAAGAGGAGATATGGCATCACTAACTCAAATAATGAGGAAAAAACAATGAATGACAATGATCGACAGATAACTGTGAACTACCCACTCTTAGAGGGGATATCAAAAATAGAGTAACATTGACTCACATGGGATCAGAAATTAACAACCTGAAGGATGCAAATAGAAGTGGTAAGATAATACCGGTAAATACTAATATTAGGGTAGGTAACATATGATTGTCATCAACACTCATGGCTGGGAACAACTCAAATTTTTTAGAGGAAAGTGAATCTCAATAATGAACTATCTCCCGTAATGAAGAGACTGCCATTCATTGGAGTACAAATTTCAACAATAAATTATCTCCCTTAATGAAGAGACTACCATCCATTAGAGTAAAACCTCCATAACGAACTATCTCCCTTAATAAAGAGACTACCATCCATCGGAGTAAAACCTCAACAACAAACTATATCTCATAACAAATAAACTACCATCCATCGGAGTATAAATCTCAACAACAAACTATCTCCCATAATGACGAGACTACCATCCATAAGAGTACAAATCTCAAAACTGAACTATCTCCCATAATGACGAGACTACCATCCATCGGAGTAAAATCTCAATAACGAACTATCTCCCATAATGTAGAGTCTACCATCCATCAGAGTAAAACCTCTCAACAAAGAATTATCTCCCTCAATGAAGAGACTACCATCCATCGTAGTAAAACATCTCAATAACGAACTATCTCTCATAACAAAGAGACTACCATCCATCGAAGTAAAACCTAAACAATGAAATATCTCTCATAACAAAGAGACTACCATCCATCGGAGTACAAATATCAACAAAGAACTATCTCCCTTAATGAAGAGACTTCCATCCATTGGAGTAAAACATCTCAATAATAAACTATCTCCCTCAATGAAGAGACTACCATCCATCAGAGTAAAACATCTCAACAACGAACTATCTCTCATAACAAAGAGACTACCATTCATCAGAGTAAAACCTCAACAATGAAATATCTCTCATAATAAAGAGATTACCATCCATCGCAGTAAGACTTGTCAACAACGAACTATCTCCCTTAATGAAGAGACTACCATCCATCATAGTAAAACATCTCAACAATGAATTATCTCTCATAACGAAGATACTACCATCCATCGAAGTACAAATCTCAACAACGAACTATCTCCCATAATGACGAGACTACCATCTATCAGAGTAAAATCTCAACAACGAACTATCTCCCATAACAAAGATATTACCATCCATCAGAGTAAAATATCTCAACAACCAACTATCTCTCATAACAAAGAGACTACCATCCATCGGAGTACAAATCTTCTTTGGCATTAACAGACTTACTGGGGAAGAACATGTTGTTAAAATAAAGAGACCGTCCACTTGCTTCTTACGAAGATGATTGCGATAACGCTGCATGGAAATGAATCTTGGCTTTTTGGGGAAGTTCCAATACATTCCTATGGAGGAGATAAAGTCTTCTCGTGAAAAATAAATGCACATTCTCAATCCAGGGCTCAAAGGCTAAATAAAACTTAATCCACGAGGAATAACTAAGTGGGGAAATTGAAAGGATGTACACTTTCTACTTAAGGTTGATAATCTATTGGAGAGAGGGTAACATAACTCTACAAAAAGGGTAATATGCCAACAAAAAACACCAATGAATGCAAATCAGCTATGCATTTTAATTCAACTATGTATGATGTATGTATGAATGTATGAATGTTATCATGTATATGCTGACAAAATAGCCATACAACATTGGGAATAACCAGACAACACCAACTTGGGTAAAAACAACACTCAGCTAAATCACATCCAGGATGAAGATTTCATAAGAGAGTAAGCACCAATTGAGGAAACCAATCCCTACTTCACAAATTAACTCCTCTGGGAAGAAACATGGCTTGAAAATAATCAGAGCATAATCTGATAGCAATAAACCAATACAATTTCAAGGAAATAACCCATCCCTTCGGGCTTCACCAGGGAATATCATAGAGACTTTGCTAGGGAAGACAACGTCACATTGTCTAGAATTCAACTGGGGATTCCATACTAACTTCATTAGGGAAAACAACGCCACATCTTCAAGGGAAGCCCAAATACAATCTCCAATATCAAGAGTAGTGGTTTTGTAAACATCTTTGGGGAGAAATTACAAAACTCCATAGGGATAACATCTTTTAGAGAGAAGCATCATCTTTTCTTTATTTAGGGATCTAAGAAATCAACACAGGGAGAAGTCAAAATTACGGGGATTTTAAATCAAACTCAGCCCTTGGCAAGAGAAAACTCATAAATTTGAAAGCTCTCTCCACACTTCTTAGAAAAGATATTTCCCTTGTCTAGCTACCTGGGGAGCCCACAACAAACACCAATATCATAACTGGAGAGAGCAATGTCCTACAAGAGAATCTTTATCAGTTCTCAACACACATAGGAAGAAAGACTTCCATCAAACAAACAAAGGCTTCCAGTCCTAACTGGGGAATACGGGATAAAAGGTATCAAACCACACAAACCTGAAACCAAATGACCAATCTAGAGAAAACCTGAACCAATACTTAATTGGGGAAAATGGGATCACAAACCCAACACCACACCACATATCAATTGGTACGAGATTTAACTACCCAATGAATGAAATACAAGTGGATCATGTGCATAATCAGCAAGAGTAATCCCGGGATACCTATTTGGGAATCTTTTCAAAACTTTAGAGTTCGTCCATCCTTGGAATCACTACTTTTGTTCCACTTGAATCATAAAATCTGAAGTAAAGAGTAATTTGCAAATTCTTTTCAATTTTCTTTTATTATTAAGTCTTTTTGTTTTGAAAATTACTATCAATAATAAATAAATTTTTTTAAAACAAAATAAAATAAGAACAACAAAGAATTTGATAAAGGCTCAAACTTTATTAATAGAATGGTAGTCTGCAAATGGCGTGACTCCACGGATAATTATAAAGTTTTGGAAAATGGTAAATATATGGAAAAGATACATTGAAATACTATGACAAATATTCCCCCTAACAACTTTAAACTCCTAAGAAGAGGCTTTAGTTAAAGTGTGATGAGAATCCGAGAAGATTATTGCTTCAATGATCAAGTCTTGTCTGACGCAGTTACTTGCCAGGAAATCCTTACCTTTTGCCTAGGTTACCCTCACGGGTTTTCAACCTACCGGGAAAGTTTATTTTATTTGTGTCTCTAACTTTTTCCTAGACCTCCCTTTTGGGTTTTCAGCCTACCAAGACGCTTTTTTTTGCCTAAGCCGCCCTTTCAGGTTTTCAACTTAGCGAGTTGTTCTTTTATTTATTTAGGCGAAGTATTTCTTAACCGCGTCAGCATTCATAGGACGCGGGAACTCCTCACCATCCATAGTTTCAAGAATCAAGGCACTTCTAGAGAAGGATTTCTTGACAACATATGAGCCTTCATAATTGGGAGTCCACTTGCCCCTAAAATCAACATTAAAAGACACGATCTTTCTGAGCACGAGGTCCCCTTCTCTGAGTTCACGAGGCTTGACCTTCTTATCAAAAGTGTTCTTCATTATTTTCTAATATAACTGACCATGACACAAGACTATCATTCTCTTTTCTTTAATCAAATTCAAATGGTCGAACCTGTTCTGGACCAATTCAGCCTCAGACAACATGGTTTCCATTATTACATGCAAAGAGGGAATCTCAACCTCGACGAGGAGCATTACTTCCATGCCATACACAAGAGAGAACATATTTCCCCTGTTGAAGCATGGACGGATGTACGATACCCATGCAAAGAAAAAGGGAGCATCTCATGCCAATCCTTATAGGTAACAACCATATTTTGGATGATCTTCTTAATGTTTTTATTAGCAGCTTCAACAACCCCATTCATCTCAGGCCTGTAAGGAAACAAATTGTGATGGACAATCTTAAATTTTTCACAAAGTTCTATCATCATTTTTTATTAAAATTTGAGCCATTGTCAGTAATAATCCTGCTTGGCGTGCCATATCTACATATAATATTATTCTTGATAAAGCGCAATACTACCTTCTTGGTGATATTAGCATAAGAAGCTGCTTCCACCCACTTGGCGAAGTAGTCAATTGCCACTAAGACTAAACAATGTCCATTCGACGCCTTGGGTTCAATCATTCCAATCATATCAATACCCCACATAGAAAAAGGCCACGGGATAGAAATAACATTGAGAACCATTGGAGGCACATGAATCTTGTCAACATAAATCTGACACTTATGACACTTTTTCACAAACTTGTAATAGTTAGATTCCATTTCCAGCCAATAGTAACCTGCCCTAAGCATCTTCTTTGCCATCAAACATCCACTAGCATGGGTACCAAAGGAACCTTCATGGATTTCACGCATTAACATGTCTGCTTTGTGTCTGTCCACACATCTCAACAAAACCATGTCATAATTTCTCTTGTATAACACATCTTCATTGAGGAAAAAGCTACATGCCAACCTTCTCAATATATTTCTATCTTTGTTTGACACACCAATCGGGTATTCCTGAGTCTGGAGAAAGTGCTTGATATCATAATACCAAGGTTTTCATCTGACGTTCCCTCTGTAGCAACCACATGATCTTGTCTATCAAGACGACAAACTGTAATCTGAGGTACATCAATCCAGGTATTTACTTGGTACATGGAATCCAAAATGGCTAAAACATATGCCATCTGATTCTCATCTCTGTGAATATGATAGAATTCAACTTTATTGAAGAAAGGTAATAATCTTCTTGCATAATATTTTTGGGGAATCAAGCCAATGTGACGAGTCTCACATTCTCCTTTGATCAGATTTATTACCAAAGTTGAATCACCATATACATCAACAATTTTGATTCTAAGATCTATAGGTTCTTCAAGACCCATGATACAAGCTTCATACTCCGACATGTTATTCGTACAAACAAATGTTAGCCTTGAGTAAAAGGGATATGTGACCCATGGGGAGTGATAATCACAACACCAATTCCTTTTGCATGAGAATTTACAGCTCCATCAAACACCATACCCTGTTGGGATTCGAGATCGGGACCTTCCTCAAGCAAAGGCTCATCATAATCTTTAACTATAAAAAACATCTCATCCTCATCAGGGAAATAATACTTAATAGATTGATAATCGTCAATGGTACTCTGCCAACACACTACCTTTAATAGAATTTTGAGTATGGTATTCAATATCATATTTAGACAACAACATCTACCGACGGGCAATTCTTCTAGTAAGATAAGGATTTTAAAAAATATACTTAATTGGGTCCATTTTGGAAATCAACCAAGTAGTATGATTCAATCATATATTGTCGTAATCGCTTTGCTGCCCAGGCCAAAGCACAACATGTTTTTTCTAGCATAGAATATCGTGACTCACAGTCAATGAACTTCTTGCTCATATAATAAATGGAATAATCTTTTCTTCCTGTTTCATCTTGTTGTCCCAAAACACAACCCGTAGATTTATCCAACACAGTCAGATACATAATCAATGGTCTTCCTTAAACAAGAGGGAGCAATATAAGAGGCTCAAGCAGATACTCTTTAATGCTTTCAAATTCCATTTGGAAATCTTCCACACAAATACAACCTTGATATTTCTTTAATAACTTGAAGATTGGTTCACATGTTGCAGTCATACGGGAGATAAATCTAGAAATGTAATTTAAACCTCCAAGGAAACCTCTAACTTGATTTTCAGTTCTTGGTGCAAACATTTCTAGAATTGCCTTAAATTTATCATGATCAACTTCAATTCCTGTTTGGCTGACAATGAAACCTAGAAACTTTCCTGAACAAACGCCAAAAGTACACTTATTTGGATTCAAGTGGAGACGATATTTCCTCAAACGCTGAAACAACTTCAACAAATCTTCTATGTGCCCTTCCTTAGTCTAAGATTTGGCGATCATATCATCAAAATATACCTCAATTTCCTTATGCATCAGATCATGGAATAAGGTTGTCATAGCCCTCTGGTATGTTGCACCAGCGTTCTTCAACCCGAAAGGCATCACTCTGAAACAGAATGTTCCCCAGGGCATGATAAACATTGTTTTTTCTATGTCCTCAAGAGCCATCCTAATTTGATTGTATCCAGAAAATCCGTCCATGAATGAAAACACATTGAATTTTACTGTACTATCAACCAACATATCAATATGCAGTAATGGGAAATCATCTTTCGAACTGGCTTATTTAAATCTTTATAATCAACGCGCATGCAAACTTTTTCGTCTTTCTTTGGTACTGGAACAATATTGGAAATCCACTGAGGGTACACTGATCTCACAAGAAAACCAACATCAATATGTTTCAAAACCTCTTCTTTAATCTTCACTACCATGTCAAGACAAGTTCTTCACAACTTTTGCTTGATTGGTGAACATTTTGGATTAAGTGGCAAATAGTGTTCCACAATATCGGTATCTAAACCAGGCGTGTCTTGATAAGACCAAGAATATATATCCACATACTCTTTCAGCAACTCAATGAAACTTATCTTCACATCGGAATGAATTAGTTCCCCAAACTTGACTTCTTTCGGATCTTCCCCTGAATCCAAGTTAATCGTCTCCAACGGCTCTTTATACGGATGAATGGCATTTTCCTCGTGCTCAAGCAACTGTGAAACCTCTTCTGGGATTTCATCATATTCTTCCTCTTCAGCCGCATACATTGGATATTCAAAGTTGGGAGAGGGTGCAGGGTCATTGCACTCAACGGGTTTTTAATTAATCTGCACATATGATTTATGATTGTTTTTTAGAAACTGACACATGTAACAAGTGATTATGCAGATAGATTTACAATTATTATTTCTTTTGAAAGGTTTTTTTTCCTGATTAACATTTTCCAAGAAAAAGCAGAAAATAAAGACATAATTTAGAAATTAAAAACAACTTTTATTAATGATTTAAAAATTCAAAACAAAAGACATGCCCATACAATCATTACTTCCACCTTGGGCAAAGTGAAGGACTTTTGAAAAGATAAAAAAAAACAAATTATTTTGAAATGTGAATGCAAGAAGGAACATTAGTAGTGATCCAATTCTAGACTCTGACTTCATGTGTCACGAAGTTTGGAATCTCTTGCTCTGACTCATCTTCAAGAATAGCATTGATTCTTGGAATAGTCGGATAAAGATATCCTGCACCGTGAAAGATGTATTGATATTTACTCAAAGAGGACTTCGGCTTCACAACCTCCTTCTTCATGGAGAAACCTAAACTAGTCCCATTCTTATTCACATGTGGATTAATAACCTTCCCCCACACTTTGTTAGGGCCCTTCTACACTACATGTTACACATACTTAAATGAGGTGATAGAATCTTCACTCTTCCTTATATTATCAATGGACAAAGCTTATAAATGAGTTCCAACGGTGGCTTCATCAGCTTCTAAAATGCTAAAGGAAGACAATTGAGATATCAACAAAGCTTGCTCACCGTTCATAATGACTATTTCAGCTTCTGATGCAAGGTTAAAGTAACAACTTCTTCTTCATGGATCCATGTTCATCCCAATAAACAACTATAGGTGAGGACATTATCCATAACCTTAAATGTGATTTGGAATAGGTGCGGACCTATGTGAATAGGTAAATCCACTTCCCCAATGACATACTTTCTCAAACCATCAAAAGCTTTCACTATAATACCACTAGGGCGCATAGGAATTCCTTGGTACTTAAGCTTCATTAGAGTAATTCTTGACATGATATTCAAAGCAGAACCATTGTCAATCAGCACATTGGACATAGAGTCATTCTTACAATTTATAGAAATATGAAGAGCCAGGTTATGGTTTATTCCTTCATCAGGCAACTCATCATCACAAAAGCTCAGATTGTTACAAGACATAATATTCCCCACAACATCGTTGAACTGATCCAGAGGCATATCACTTTTCAACAAAAGCTTGATCTAACACCCTCATCAGAGATTCTCGGTGAGCAGAGGAGTTCATTAACAAGGATAAAATGGAAATCTTAGAGGGAGTCTGCAACAGCTGATCCACAATCTTATAATCACTCATCTTTATGATTTTTAATAGATCACCAACATCCTTTTCCAAGGAGGGACCACTAGATCCTCTTTCCACTTTCTTATGCTCAGCATAAGTCTCAACAATCTTTTTGCCAAGATTAACCTCTCATGCAAAGGTAGGGGAGAATATACGACCACTACCAGTTACCCGACTAGCTTCAACAATATTCTCAACATGGGACGAAGGTTGGATGGGAATTTACTTACCATCTTCCAGGATAGTTGCATTGTACTTATAAGGCACAACTTTGTCTGATTCATATGGGATAGGACTAGGCAAACAGATAACCACAGGAGCAATAACAGACTTTTTATGGTACTCATTCTCTACAAGAGCGGGATCACCAAAACATGGTACAATAACATTCACCCTCACTTCTTTAGATTACTCAGGCGTCGCAGAATCATAAAACATATCTTCATCAGAAGAAAATAACTCATCAGCAGAAACATATTCATTATCTGACATGGCCTCAACTGAGTAGTTTATAATCACATTAACTCCATTATAATCATATTTATTGCCTGTGATACTGATAGTACCATTATATAACATCAATTGAACACCTCTTCTTACAACATAACAACCACAGGAATCCATACAGTAGATATGACAAGACCCATAATGATGTACCTCTTGGCCATCCATGCGACAAAATGTGGTGTGCAACTACACCAGATTATCATTCATGTAATTCACATAAAAAAAATCTACAGGGAAACCATAAACCATATTCACATCTTTTTCATATTCAGCCCTTGGTATGATTATGTGGATAAGACCTTTGTCCATCATCTCTTGAAGATCAGCTCTCACTTTATCAATTCCATGGATATCTGAACTGCAAATACTATAACTCACATGATCATGTGTATAATAGCTGAATTCACAAAGATTAGCATGCATATTAACTAAATCACCTCTAACCAGGCTGCTATAAAAAATCTGGAAATCTCCAGGATAACTAGCAATCACATTTACAACATTTCCACCTCCATGCTTGGGTAGTGGATTATCCTTCACATTGGGACCAACATCTTTAAAAGACGGGAGACCAGATCTCACCATTTTCTATATCTCATACTTCAATGGATAAAAGTTCTCAATGATGTGCCCTGTGGCTCCTTGATGAAAAGCACAAGTTTGGCCCGCCTTATAATACCATGGTAAAGGTGAAGGTATGACAGAGGGAGACCTAGTCTGCACCAATTTCTTTTGAATCAAACCCGGAAATAACTCTACATAACTCATTGGAATAGGATCAAAAGTATATTTCTTCTTCCCTTTCCCTTGGTTACTTTGAGGAGGTGCTCTCTGCCTATGCAACAGCAGTCGGAGATACATTAACGACTGGAGTCATAGAAGCAACTTGTTGTTGGTGCTGATGACGTCTTCTCTGAGGTCTAACCTTTCTTTCTTCAACAACAGCATTTGTTTCACTTTATTTCTATAAAACCCATATGATGATTTCCTTTTTCCACTAGAATCTTTGTCTTTTGTCAATCATCCTTCCCCGACAGCTTCTTCTAGACGAAAACCCATACTTACCATTTTTGTGAAATCACTCGGTGCACTTGCAACCATCATTTCATAATAAAATGAACCAAGGGTTTTTAGGAATACCTTAGTTATTTATTTCTCTCCTATCATGGGCAGCAACCTCGCACCAACTTTATGCATACTTGGGAAGCAACCTCGCGCCAACGTTGTGCATACTCTTTAAACGACTCTTTATCCTTCTGAGCCATCTCCCTCAATTGGTCACGGTCAGGTGCCATAAACATGTTGTACTTATACTGCTTGGCGAAAGCTTCACCCGAATCATTGAAGGTGTGTGTTTTACCCTAAAATTTTCCCTCCCATTTTATTCAAGATACCTTATCATGCTCTTACGGTTTTCAACTACTCAAGGTTGGACCAGACAAATTCTCCTCCTAAGCAGATGGCCTATGACTAGGGTTTTTATTTTCTCAAGGAAAATTGGGTTTCTAATGCCTCAAGTGGATTTCATGGTTTCTCATATGTCTCTAAGAATGATCATGTCAAATTTCAAGCCTTGCATCATAAGTTTGCTCAGTCAATTGCTCAGATGATGGAAAATCAACAGTATTGGACAAAAAGTCAATTATGGTCAACATACAGTCAAACTTCAAGATTTTTGGTATTTTGAAGTCACATTCACATTTGATCAAGGGTTGATCATGATTCATCAAGAAAACTCAAGATTCATCAAAAGTTAAAAGTTACTAAATTTGGGTTTTCTTAAGGAGAAGTCAACTAAACTTTGACCAAGCATAACGTTCACATTCTTCATCAGATTTTTCTCAACCAAATTTCATTTTGAAAAAAATTCAATTCTCTACAACTATGCCTCTCTAAGCTCAAGTCCAAAAAATGATTCATTTGAGAGATATGGGCCAAAATATTATAGGTCATTTCAAAAGTCAACAAAAAGACACTTTCTGTCAAGGCAACTTACATCAAGATAAAATCTTTAAATGAAAAATGATCAAAATAGAGAGAGTCCAAAAATTCCAAGATCACCTTCATATGGTAAAAAATTAGAGAGTTATGATTGGTGCAAGTTGGGTAATTTTGAGAAAATGCATGAAACTTAAATTGATCAAACTTGAGTTTTTGGGCTAGTGGGATTATGTTTCAAGGTCCAAGCATGTTATAGTCCTTATAATGAACCTCTGAATCCATTCATACATCATCTTTGATTTTTATTCCATTTATTTTTTATTTTATTTATTTAAATTCAAAATAAATTAAATAAAATCAAAGGCTTTCATACAAAGGTCCAAGCCCACTTTCTTGACCTAATTTTTTCTCTATATATTCTCATTATTCAGACAAGACAAGAGTATGGGAAAACCTTGCAAGAAACCATATTCCAAAACTTCAAATTTTCTCAAAACTAGTGCAAACTACAAAACCTTATTTTTAGCCTCTTTCAAAGCAAGCCAATCATCTCATTCAATTCCAGGGATGTTATAGGGTAAGGATGAATTGATTATGATGATCCAAGAGGCCTGAAAATCGAACACATGCCTCGCCGATATCTTGATTTTCATGAAATTCATATTTTTATTTTCATTTTGTTTTGATGCATACTAACATCACTAATGTGCTTTTCAGATGGTAATATGCAGGATAAACCTATCGCATGAGTCCCATAACGATCAAATTATGCATTGTCATGTTTGAATTGTTTCATATTATTTGCTTTGTATCTCTTTGTAAAAGGAGAATAAACAAAAACCAAGGGCACCACTGAATTTGCAAGGTCTAAATTAGGGGGTTAGGGTACCTTTGAACCATTGACGTTTTCTATTTTGCAGGAACGAAAAAGAAATTCGCCGGAGAAGACAACCAGAGCTAGGGCTCCGGCGCCTCTCTGGTCCATCCATGATGATTATTATATATTTAATTGGCTCCATTGAATGACCGAATGAAACAGCCACCCCAGTGGCAAGCGCGCGCATGATAAGGCATTAGACTACCAGGGCGTGGATTCGATCACTGCCTTTTGATGTTTTGATGTTTTTTCAAATTTTTCATATTTTGTAGATTTTATTATATTTTGCGTTGCAGCTATTCTACTATCACTAACCAGTGATTGGCCTGGTGGCAAGCCATGTTGTTATGGAGGCAAAGAGCGTGAGTTCAACACCCATCCTAGGCATTTATTTTAATTTTGGTTTCTAACCCTTTTTTTTCCGTTGATTTTTCTTCCCCTATTTTATTTTTTGGCAAACTTAATCCTTTTTTAACTAAACTAAAAATAACCCTTTTTTTCTAAAAACCCTAATTAATTTGGTTTTAGATTTTTTAATTAACCTTTTAATAAATTAATTAATTAACCTTTTCTTTTCAATTTTAAAATTAATTAGATTTTTAGGTTTTATTTAATTAATTATCATCAAAACTATTTTCTTCATAAAAATCTTTTTCACATTCTTTTTCTATATTTATTTTCCTTTTTCTTATTCTTTGATCGACTGTATAGGTTTCGCAAATGTAATAGCTTAGATCTTTACTTCCCGCTTTCTTTTTTCATTATCATGTAATTTCTTTCTAGTATGTAATAGTTTAGGGTTTTATTTCTTGCACCTTCACTATTATGTAACTGTCCCAAAGCTCTATAATAGCCTAGGTTTACATTTCGACCTTTATCTTCTGTTACTATATTTTCTATGCTACTGTTAGCAATTAGGGTTTGTATGGAAAGATAAAACCAAATTCTAGAAAACCTAATTTCAAGATAAAATAACTAAAAACAATACACTTGCACCTCTAGGGTAGCCTCTCTTTGTTGTCTTTTTGGAATAACGGTCATGTCCCTCTAAAGTAGGGATGCTTTAGTAAAGACCCTCGAATAAAAGATCATAGTCCCTCAACGACCCTTCAACGTTGCCTTTCGAAAAATGATCTAGTCCCATACAAAACTGCTAAAACATCCTTACAAGTTGCATTCCATGACCGAACGATGACCCTTCGCTTGTCCCTTCACATCCAACGGATAAGGCTTCCTACTAAATAATGGTACGGATGACACTATCTCTACAGGAGAAGGAAAAATACAAGAACGACCTTTGGTGGGTAGAATACTATTAATCACTTTCTCACAAACATTTCAAAAACAAAACATTTCTCACAATCAAACTTTTCAACAAAAATATTTTCAAATGCTTTGTATACATTCTTGAGGACCGATACAAGAGTTATTACAAAGTTCTCCCTACATTGGCAAAGTTACAAAATATTTTCAAAACGCACACACAAAAAGAAAATTTTCAAAGTGAGTTAAGCAATTAAGAGCCCGTAGATAACTACGGATGAAAAGGGTGTTAACACATTCCCTTTTCATAACCTACCCCCCGAGCTCAAAATCTATTAAGGTATTTCATGTTCTTTTCACCCTTTCCTTATGGGATAAAATAAAATTCGGTGGCGACTCTTTCTATCTGCAACATTTGTGAAAAATGCAAATTTAAGTCAGTTCTCCCACCGTCTTATAGAACTGGCGACTATGCTGGGGATAATACTTAAAAAGAGGGGTTACCTTAGAGTCTTAGATCACTTTACTTACTTTAAATTATTTTCATTATTTGCTTTATTTTTAAGGGTTGCTTGGGTTTAAATTTTTGTAAAGATCCTACACCCGGATCTAGGGATGCCTTAGGTAAGTAGCAATAGATCATGGGAACTGTACGGAATAGACCAATATGGTTGAAGTGATGGCTACGTTAGTGTGACACTTTGGTTTGTACTGATGTTCTATGAGTCAGTCGAGGATAACATTGCACTGCCACGTGGTGTGATAAGCACTAACTGACTTTTAGAACCTTAATTGACCCATCTTGGCCATTATAAGTTAGTGAGATAGCCGGCTTTGGTACAGTCTAAAGTTGGTTAATACTCGATGCTACGCTCATTAAGATTTGACTTTCGGGATATTTTGGTGGCAAGTCAGTTGTCGTGCTAAAATAAAACCTGCGAGAAAGATCGATGATATGAGACTCCTAGAACCCGATTACTATTTTAAGATAGGTTGAGCCAACTTAACTTCAATAGAAAAGGGTACTTACCTATGGACCTCATACAACCCTTTAAACCTAAGGCTCTTGTATGATTTTTTTGTGTTTTCCATTTCTTTAAACATAACATCACGACATCATAACATTATATCATAGCATTTTCACTAACCATTTCAAGGATCTTATGGACCTTTGGTGCAGGTTTATCATGAACCAGACTTCTAGCAAGGGAAAGAGGATTTATTTTCCTCTAACTAGATGCCGTCAAAGACCGAGGTTCATTCTTTTGAGTCAGAGGCTAGGACCCACTTGACATGGTGAGCTTGATAATTATAGAAGGGAATTCAAAGACAAAGATGCAAATTTTTCAGACAAAGCTGCAGCCAGACTCAGTTTCTGACATTTCATTTTTAATCCCGCGAGATCCTTAAAAACATTGCATATGCATATACACACCATACACACCATATCATTACAGTTATTCCCAAGATAGGTTTTCTCATCTTCTTGCTGTTTATTTCAGTAAAAGATGGCTCTCGAACAAACCGTCAAAGATCTTCAGGCCTAGAATTCCCAATTCCAACAAATGTTCCTGAACTTAGACAAGGGATGGGAAGAGCTGAAAACCCTCATCACCAAATAGAGGAATAATAATACAAGGAAACCAGTCGGTATCCTCAACATGGGACGAAGGTTCATAGGTCCTCCCAAGCGAGCTCAAGACTGATATCCCATCATACGAAGAAGACAACCAGGGTGAAGATGGTAAGATGTGAAGGCTGATAAAGGAAGCAACCTTAGTTCTGGACAATATTTTGATGAAGAAGAAGAAGACTATTCGGACGAACATATCCTCTTGCTGATGAAAAGTAGAAACAATTGGAAGATTGTTTAAATGCTATGGAGATCCAGAGAGTGCCTGGGTTGGATTTTAAAGATCTGGGTTTGGTCTAAGGAGTTGTCATTCCTCATAAATTCAAGGTCCCTAATTTTGCAAAGTATGACGGTGTTTCTTTCCTTAAGCTTCATTTGAGGTCTTATGTCCGGAAGATTCAACCCTACACTGCTGACAGAAAGTTATGGGTGCACTTCTTTCAAGAAAGTTTGTCGAGAACGCAATTGGAATGGTTCTATCAACTAGAAGGGACCAATATCCATACTTGGGAAGACTTGGTTGTCGTTTTCTACAAATAATACCAGTACAATGTTGATCTTGCACTAACCACTATGAAACTACATAGTATGATTATAGGCTCGAACGAAGGCTTGAAAGCGTATGCCCTGAAATGGAGAGATGTAGTAGGAATAGTTCAACCTCCTTTGTCTGATATAGAGTTGGTTGATATGTTTATGGGAACTTTTACCTGTCCTTTCTTCAATCATCTCATTGGAATCTCTTCAGCCGGATTCACCGAGCTGATATTAACAGGGGGATATGTTGGACATGGAATCAGAAGTGGGAAAATTCAGTTAGCTACATCTTCAAGTACCGTGAAGAAGATGTTCAACAAAAAAAGAGAGGCTAATGTTGTGTATGGCCATAAGAGTCGTGTTATAGGTGACACTAACCAATCTGTAAGGGAAATACAATCTCTAAGCACGCACCAATGCAACATTAACAAGGCAATCAACATAGGTCGGATGCACCCAGGAGATAGTTTACCAAGATCAACATGTCGTTGTCTCAAGCATTACAACACTTATTAAAGGCAAAGCTGATTACATTGAGAGATTCTCCTTAGAATCCCAACACCTCCTCTCCTCGGTACAATCCTAATGTAATATGTGCCTATCATTCCAATAGTCTCGGACATGACACTAATGGTTGCTGGACTTTGAAAAATAAAATTCAAGATATGATTGACTCCAAAGAGATTGAATTTGATCCTCCCGAGACCCCAAATGTGATTACCTCTCATATGCCTAAACACGACAAAGGCATTAATGCTACTGATGATGTTTTTTATGTTTCTGATGTAAGTGACTTGACTAATCCCCTCCTGATTATTAAGAAGAATCTATTGCAAGACCGTTTATTTCCAGGTTGCATTGAAAGATGCTATTGCTGCATAGCCCAACCCAATGGCTGCAAACTGCAGAAAGAAGGTATTCAGCGTCTAATGGACAACCATATAATTCTAGTTGAGAAGACTCCTTATATGGAGAATTTGTTTCAAGACTTGGAGCTGGAAGAGGTATTTTTAATTTTCGATACTCCTGTATGGATCACTTCCAAGGGTCCTATGAAAATTACTGTCGAAACTAAAGTTGCTCCTCTGATCATTATCGTGCCTGGACCAATCCAATATTCCTATGACAAGGCTATCCCTTGGAATTATGGGGATGGTGTTTACTATCATGGCGTCAAGCAAGAACCATTGACTATTGAAAGTGAAGGTACTGAAGTTACTAATTCCAATGTTGATAATACTGTTGGGACCAGTAAAGTTACTAGAAGTGGAAGGACTTTCTCTCCAGAGATCTCTTCGAAGACGGTTGCTACAACAGTTCGTGTTACTGCTGCTTAGTCAACTACTGAGACTCGAGGCAAAGAACAGATGACTGATCCTGCCCAGATAGGGGCACCTGAAGAGATTATCGTTGAAGATATCTCCAGGAAAAAGATGAAGGAAGTACTAAAAATCATATGAAAAAGTGACTACAAGATTGTTGAACAACTGAGGCAGACTCCCTCTAAGATATCCATGTTATCCATGTAGTTATGCTCTAAAGCCCATGCTCAAGCTTTGGTGAAGTTCTTGAAATCTGTGCATGTACCGTAGGAGATCTCTACTGATCAATTTGAAAATTATGTTGCTAGCTTAACCATTGATAATGGGCTAGGCTTTTCTGATGCTGACTTGACTCCCAAAGGAAGGAGCCATAACAAGGCCCTGTATGTCTCTATTGAGTGCAGTAGCACTACTTTAGCTCACGTGTTAGTTGACATGGGTTCCCTGTTGAATGTTTTACCGAAGGGTGCTATAGACAGGCTTGATTATGAGGAGGTTGTCCTGAAACCCAGTGACATTGTGGTAAGAGCCTTTGATGGTTGAAATAGGATGGTGCACAAAGAAGTGGAACTACCAATCAAAGTAGGTTTGCAGGTCTTCGACTCTACCTTCCATGTGATGGACATTCGTCTAGCCTATTCTTGTTTACTTGGACGCCATTGGATTCATGGGGAAGGTGCCGTTTTTCCATGTTACATCAAAAGCTGAAATATCCCGTGAAAGGAAAGATTGTTACAGTTTGTGGTGAAGAAGAATACATGGTGAGTCACCCAAACTCCTTCAAGTATTTTGAGATGGACGGAGAATTCATCAATACTCCCTTCTATACTTTTGAAGTTATTCCTCGGACAACTACCTATACTGAAGACATTTTTGCTATTCCTAGAGTTACCAGGGTTCCGCCCAGGATGGCTTCTTTAAAAGACGCTAGAGGTGTGGTAAAAGAAGGGGGTTGCACTACTTGGGGTCAGCTTCCCGACATTCCTTACAAGTCTGACAAATTTGGTTTGGGTTTCACTACAGAGGCTCAGAGGTCTATTTGTCATGCTCATGCTGGAAGACCACCATTTCGCATCAACAACAATGGATTCAACATGGTAGAAGATGCTGATAGTTACTATGACCTAGACAGTTGGATTTTTCCTACCACCGACAACGGGCTCAACAATTTGAAGACTGAAGACGTTATACCAATCTCCTTTAGCTAGGAGTAAATGATATTTTATTGCTTTCTTGCTTTCAAAGTTTTGGATATGTAATTTTAAACAATAACTTCAAGCCTTGTGCCTTACCCGGGGCACAACGGTTCATTTGTTAGGGTTGTCATATTTCATTAACATATTGTCATTCAATAAATCATTGGATGTTTGCATTCAAACTTTGCGCTCCTTGTCTTTCTTTTTACTTTATTTCTTTTTACTTTTTATTTTATTTCTTTCAAAAGAGGAAGAACCAACCCTAATGTGATCTTGTTGCATTGTTATGGTATGAAATGATAGAGGAATCTTAGGGCCAACATTTAGGGTACAACAATTGCCCTTATTTAAATGTCTTCTATCTGGAGATGCAAAGATTAGAAATCTTCGTGTCGAAGTGATTGAAGATGCTTAAATATAAAACAATCCCTATTTTTGGCCCTAAGATACCATGCAATGCTTATGAATGCAGATGAATAAGTCTAAAGGGACACAAGATACCACTAAGGATGTGGCAAAGGAAACAAATATCAAAAGAGAAACTCGGCCAGGAAAATAAATCACTGGTGAAGGAAAGACAAGACTTTGTTGGGGTAAATCCCAAAGAGGGGATAAGGTGTCATCAACTCAAGAGAGTAAAGGATAATGGTGACCGACAGATGACTGTGAATTATCCAATCTTTGAGGAGATAGCAAAAAAAGTAACATCGACCCACCGGAGAAAGAGATGGTAAGATAATACCAAGAAATATCAAGATGTATCCAATATTCATAACGGCGAACATATGAACTTCCATTAGAGTAACAGAATCTCGACGACAATCTACCTTCCATAATGACAAGGCTATCATCCATCAGAATAAAAATATCAAAAATATACTACCTTCCATAATGACAAGGCTACCATCCATTGGAGTAACAAAAGTTTCAACAATAGACTACCTTCCATAATGACAAGGCTACCATCCATTGGAGTAACAAAAATATCAGCAACAAACTACCTTCCATAATGACAAGGCTATCATCCATCGGAATAAAAATCTCAACAACAGACTACCTTCCATAATGACAAGGCTATCATCCATTGGAGTAACAAAAATTTCAACAACAGACTACCTTCCATAATGACAAGGCTACCATCCATTGGAGTAACAAAAATCTCAACAACAGACTATCTTCCATAATGACAAGGTTACCATCCATTGGAGTAACAAAAATCTGAATCTCCTCTGGGAGTTATCAGATCCACTGGGGGAAGTACATGTTATTCAAACAAAGAGACCTGCCACTTGCTGCTATGAGGAGGAAATGCAATAAAGACTTTCCTGAAGGAGGAAAATATGGCTTCCTGGAGAAATGCCAATAAATTCCTGCTGAGGGGATAAAATATTCTTGTGCAAAATAAATACACATTCTTAAACTAAAGCTCAAAGCTTGCCAAAATACAAATAATAATGTTGATGGGGGTATCCACTCCAAATAGAAATAAACCGAAATAAAGCAGTCAACCAAAATACATCTCCTGAGAAATAAACTCAAGAAGGAATCCCATTTTGTCCAGACAACGAGCTGAAAAGAAGGCTGAAACAAAAATTCTCCCACGAGGGATAACTCAGTGGGGAAGTTGAAGGAATATACTTTTTTTGCTTAAGGTTAACACTCTATTGGAGAGAGATTAACATAACTCTACAAAACAGGATAATATACCAACGAGATATTAAAAAAAGTGCAAATGAGCAATGATTATGCACGACGCTGATATGAAGGCATGAAAGTTATCATGTGTATGCTGACAAAAAAGTCATATAACACTGGGGATACACACAAGACCAAAAATGGGTACAATCAATACCCGGCTAAATCACAAACATGATGGAAATTCCATAAGATAGTAAGAACCAACCAATGAAACAAATTCTTATTCCATAACTTAACTTCGTTGGGGAGGCACAAGATCAAACAAAACGAAGATGTAACATCTTCCTCCGAGCTTCTACTGGGAAACCATACGAACTTTGGGGGGGGGATGTTTGAAGTTCATACTTCTGTCAGGGTTGACTTCACTGGGGAAAAACAATATCACCTTATTGAGACATCAGTTGGGGATGACATACTGACTTCATTGGAAAGGATAATACTATATTGGAGAAGAATACTTCAAGACACATTCTCAATAATGATAGTGATAATTGCACCAACTTCTCTGGGGAGGAAGTACGAAAACCTCACAGGGCAACAATTTCAGAAAAATTTCTCGTCTCAGCATCACCCGGGGAATTTTCAAGAAGTCAAACACTACAGCAAGAAAAACTATGGGGATTTTAAATCCAACCCAGCACTCGGTGGGATAAAATCCAAACAATTGATAACCAATTCAACACTTCTTCAATAAGACAGTACGCTTGCCTGACTGTCGAGCAAACAAACAAATGCTAGTACTACCGAAAGGAGATGTTTCACAAACGAGTCCAATCTCAGCATGTACGGAGAGACAAAACTTTTACCAAATGAGTGAAGCCTTCACTGGGGAGACTTGGATATAGTCCTCATATTACGCAAACCTTTGAGTTTATCCGTCCCTGAAATCACTAATCGTGTCCTCCTTGTATCACAAAATTTAAAGCAATTTGTAAATTCTTTTCAAAAAATAATTTTGTTGTTTAATTTGTTTTCTTTGATCATTACTATCAATAATAAATGAAATCTCTATAAGCTGAATAAAATAAGAATTGCAAAGAATTGGATAAAAGGCTCGAACTTTATTAATAGAATGGTAGTCTGCGAATGGAAAGACTCCATAGATGATTACAAAGTTTGGAACATGGTAATGTATATTGGAAAAGATACATTAAAATACAATGACCACTATCCTCCCTAACAACTTTGAATTCTTGATCCGAAACTTTGGTCGAAGAGTAGCAAGATTCAAGAAGATTTTTGCTCCATTGATCAAGTCTTGTCTAATGCAGTTACTTTCCAGAAAATCCCTAACTTTTTCCTAGGTTTCCCTTGCAGGTTTTCAACCTACCGAGATGATTTATTCTATTTATGTCTCTAATTTTTTCCTAGACCACCCTTTCGGGTTTTTGGCCTACCGAGACACTCCTTTTTGCCTAAGCCGCCCTTTCGGGTTTTCGTCTTAGCGAGTTATTCTTTTATTTTTCTAGGCGAAGTATTTCTTGACTGCATCAATATTCATAGGATGTGGGAACTACTCACCATCCATTATCTTAAGAATCAATGCACCACCTGTGAAGGCTTTCTTAACAACATATGGGCCTTCAAAATTGGGAGTCCACTTTCCCCTAGAATTAGTGTTAAAAGACATGATCTTTCTGAGTACGAGGTCGCCTACTCTGAATTCACGAGGTTTGACCTTCTTATCAAAAGCTTTATTCATTATCTTTTCGTATAATTTCCCATGGCACAATGCCGTCATTCTTTTTTCTTCTATTAAATTCAACTAGACAAACATGTTCTAGACCCATTCAGCCTTCGACAACTTGGCTTCCATTGTTACTCGCAAAGAGGGAATTTCAACTTCAATGGGGAGAACTGCTTGCATGCCTTATACAAGAGAGAACGAGGTTTCCCCTATTGAAGTGCGTACATATGTTCAGTACCCATGCAGAGCAAAAGGGAGCATTCCATTCCAATCTTTATAAGTAACAACCGTCTTCTGGATGACCTTCTTGATATTCTTATTAGCAACTTCAACAGCCCCATTCATCTTTGGCCTGTACGAAGATGAATTATGATGGACAATCTTAAATTCTTCACAAAGTTCTGTCATCATCTTGTTATTCAGATTCGATCCATTGTCGGTGATAATTTTTCTCGGCACACCATACTGACATATGAGATTATTCTTAATGAAGCGCACTACCACCTGCTTGGTAACATTAGCATATGAAGCAGCCTCCACCCATTTGGTGAAGTAATCAATTGCTACCAAGATAAAATGGTTTCTATTCTAAGCTTTAGGTTCAATTATTCTAATCATGTCAATACCCCATATAGAGAAAGGCCACGGGGAAGAAATAACATTGAGAAGTGTCAGAGGCACATGAATTTTGTCTGCATAAATTTGACACTTATGGCACTTCTTAGAAAACTTGTAACAGTCAGATTCCATTGTCAATCAATAGTAACCTTCCCTAAGCATCTTTTTCGCCATTGAATGTCCATTGGCATGAGTGCCAAAGGAACCTTCATGAATTTCATGCATCAACATGTCTGCTTCGTGTCTATCCACTAATCTGAGCAAGACCATGTCATAATTTCTCTTGGACAACACATTTTCACCAAGGAAGAAATTGCCAGCCAATCTTTTCAATATCTTTCTATCTTTATTCGATGCACCAATCAGATATTTCTGTGTCTAGAGAAACTTCTTGATATCATGATACCAAGGTTTCTCATCTACTACTTCCTCTGTTGTAAACACATGAGCGGACCTATCCAGTCGTCGAACTATAATTTGAGGTATATCATTCCAAGTATTCACTTGATACATAGAAGCCAAAGTTTCCAGAGCATCCGCCATTTGATTTTCATCTCTGGGGATGTGATGGAATTCAACCTTATTAAATAAGGGTAACAATCTCCTAGCATAATCTTTGTAAGGAATCAAGCTAGGGTGACGAGTATCGCACTCTCCTTTAATCTGATTTATTACCAAAGCTGAGTTGCCATACACATCTAGAATTTTAATTCTGAGATCAATAGCTACCTCGAGACCCATGATGAAAGCCTCATACTCTGCCACATTATTAGTACAATCAAATGTCAACCTTGCAGTAAAAGGAATGTGTGATCCATGTGGAGTGACAATCACAACACCAATTCCTTTACCATAAGCATTCAAAGCTCCATTAAATATCATGCTCCAACGAGATTCAGGATCAGGACCTTCCTCAGGCAATGGTTCATCACAATCTTTCACTTTCAGAAACATTACATCCTCATCGGGGAAATCATACTTCACAGACTGATAATCATCAACTGGTTGGTGAGCAAGATAATCTGCCAACATGATGCTTTTAATAGCTTTTTGAGTGCGGTATTCAATGTCATATTCAAATAACAACATCTTCCAACGGGAAGTTCTCCCAGTGAGAGCAAGCTTTTCAAAAATGTACTTGATTGGATCCATTTTGGAGATCAACCAAGTAGTGTGATTCAACATATACTGCCGAAAACATTTTACCACACGGGCCAGAGCACAACATGTCTTTTCCAGCATAGAATACCATGACTCATAGTCAGTAAACTTTTTACTGAGATAATAAATGGCATACTCAGTAAACATGTCGTTTCAGGAAGTATCGTCTCCGCTTGAATTTCTTTGACTTTATCAGGGTCAACTTCAATACCTCTTTGGATGACAATGAAACCCAATAATTTCCCTCATCGAACACTGAAGGTAAACTTATTTGTATTCAAGCAGAGACGATACTTCCTGAAATGCTGAAACAACTTCAACAAATCTTCTACATGCCCTTCTTCAATATGGGATTTAGAAATCATATCATCAACATATACCTTAATTTCTTTGTGCATCAGATCATGGAATAGGGTTGTCATAGCCCTCTAGTATGTTGCATCATCGTTCTTCAACCCGAAGGGCATCACTCTAACAAAATGTTCCCCAAGATATGATAAATGTTCTTTTTTCCATGTCCTCGGGAGCCATCCTTATTTGATTATATCCGGAAAATCCATCCATAAACGAGAAAACTTTGAATTTTGTTGTGCTATCCACTAACATATCAATGTGCGGTAGTGGGAAATCATCTTTTGGACTAGCTATATTTAGATCTCTGTGATCTACACACATGCGAACTTTTCCATCTTTCTTCGGTACTGGGACAATATTGGCAATCCATTCAGGGTACACTAATGTCACAAGAAAACCAGCATTAATCTGCTTTAGAACCTCTTCTTTGATCTTCACTGCCATGCCAGGATGAGTTCTTCTCAACTTTTGCTTGATGGGTGGGCACTCTGGCTTCAAAGGCAAATGATGTAAGTACGAAGTGCGCCTAAGAGGGGGTGAATTAGGTACTTTAAAAAATTCTGGTTTTAGTGATGATGGATATTATTTTTCTGGATTATGGTGAGTTTATGAAAGAGTAAAATGCAGAAAAATAAAGAGACACAAATGATATATCCTGGTTCCCCTCATAGTCCGAGAGTACTCCAGTCCCCTTTCAACATGAAAGAGATTTCCTTATTGTGGCAAACTTAAAAAAGAACTACCCAAAACCAAGAACAATCCTCTTGGACCAAGAACAATCCTCTTGTATTTTCACTATGTCAACAATGAGAACAATCCTCTCAAATTGACTTCACTTGTATCCAACAATCCTGGAAAGACAAGATTTATAAAACCACTTAAACTTATTTCCAACAATCCTGAAAAATAAGCAAGTATATATCAATATTTGATTTGAGTGAGTTTGAGTAGCAATGATCACTTTGAGTGATTTAATCAATGAATTTATCTTCTCTTCCAATGATAATAGTATACAATGACTCAAGATATATAATTCTCAAAGTTTTCTGGTTAACAATATGTGAAAGTGTGCAGAAAACTTGTGTATGAAAATGTATAACAGCTTGAGTTTGATTTTTGAAAATTCAGAAAATATAATTGGATGAGGTGTAGAAATGATTTTGAAAATGAATGTTTATATGTTCATAGCACCTTTTTGAAACATCATAAAGTTCTGTAAATGAATCATGAACAATTGCCAAGATTGGGTGAAGGGTTTCCATGAAAATGGTGTTATGAATAGGCATGTGAAAAGCTGCTATTTTTCAAAATCGTGCAACATACAATCGATTACACCCTTTGTGTAAATCGATTGCACGGGGTTTCAATAGCTAGAATTTTAAAAGTTTTGAGTGTGAAATCGATTGCACAAGAGTGTAAATTGATTGCATGTGAAGTCAGTAGCAAAAATTGATTGAGTGCAATCGATTGCACAAACATGCAAATCTATTGCACTGAGAAACAATAGCAAAGGATTTGAAAAATTGAAGCATGCAATCAATTGCACTAATATGTAAACCGATTGCACTCAAGTGAAAAGTGATTTTTAGCTTAGAAAAACCTTTGTAAAGGTTTGGACAATATAAAATATTTATTTTTACCATCGAGCATCTATGTCTTAAGTTCAAAGTAAGTATTATCATTATACCTTGAAATTTTGCTAAGTGCTTGAACTGAAGACTTTATTCACAAATGCTTTTAGATGAGTCAAAAATCTTTGCCTTCTTTGTCAATCATGGTTTGTCTTCATCAAAACAAAAGTGAATTTGAGAAGCTTTTGCTTTTACATTCTCCCCCTTTTTGATGATGACAAACGATCTTGCTTGATGAGTTGTAATTTCCGGAAGGAGCTTCTCCCCCTAAGATGCATAACTCCCATTTGTATGAGAAGGTTGGAATCCTTTGAATTTGTTCATCTTGGTTGAAGAGTACCTTAAAATTTTAAGACAAGGAAATGTACAAGCATAAAGTACTACATCCTTCTCCCCCCTTCGACATTATCAAAAAGGAGGGAAAGATGCAAAAAAAGAAGACAGTAATAAAGCAATATTGAAGGGAAAACTTAATTATTCATGCATCACAAATAGTCTAATGATTACAAAGAAATTTAAGAACAAACAAGACGTAGAATTACAGAACAAGGACATAACAAAAAATAGTAGACATGATAAAGTTGGACATAACTTTATGGTTGATTCATGTCCCGGTTTTTATAGAACCAAGATCCTTGATTTGGAAATTGTTGTTGTAGAGGAGGTTCTATGTAATGTTGTGGAGGTGCAGCTAGATTATTTGGGCCATATGGTGGAATGTGAAGATGAGAGTAAAGGTAAGAAAATTGTTGATTCACATCTGTGTGGAAGTCATTAATCCGGGTTGTTATAGAACCGTTGATAGCATTCCATTGGTTGTTGTTGTTGGTATTAATGGAAGAAAATTATTGAGACATGAAATCCATAAGATCTTGATTGCTTGGACTATAGGGAGCAGTAGGTGGAGGAGGTACAACTTCACCACCTTCAACTTCTTGATTGTTCCCTTCATCACCAACCACATCTTCACCAATGTAAGTTATAGTTTTTGTTTCCGGATTATAATGAACACCCATTCTTGAGTCAACATTCTTGATTAAAATCTTATGCAGATTTGGATCCATATTGACTTTCTCAAACCCAACAAAATCAACTCCAAATTCTTCCATAATTAATGTAATATAGTAAGCATATGGTAGAAATTTCGATTTTGCATCAACTCTCAGCATATGAACCATTATGAGCCTTGCCCAATTCACACTTATTCCTTTATTTCTTGCATAGATCAGCTGCATTTCCAGGTCAGTCACGGTGCAGTGGTTTCTAGCCTGTGGAAACATAATATAGACCGTAAAGTAATGAAATAGTCGATCGTCTATATAAAAGTTACCTGCACTCCATGAGTCTCTAGAGGGAATCACTCCGCCTAGACCACGAATCCTTTTGGCACGGAATTCAGCTTCGCTTAATCTCCCAATGTTGTAATAAAATTCCTTTTCCTGTAGTCATCCCATGCCTCGTTTTCAGGGTCATACAAAGAGCTTCCAGTGTAGGGAATATGAAGAATCTCACTAACAATCTCAGGGGTTAGAGATATTCGAGTACCCAACATATATGTCACCATCTTGCCTTTGTGGGGAGTTAAATTGCTGAAAAATACTCTTACCAGATCCGGATAATATGGACCAAATGATGATATTAATGGTTCTAGTCCATAAGCAGTTAAATCATTTTGAAAAGAGAAACATTCCTGGGGAAAGGATGATAACATACCATATTTAGGATTGGACACTATCTTTGTTTGAAAGTCCTTTGTGAATTTTGCTTCTTGTTCTTCAGTGAGAGATGAAAGTAATGGATTCTCAGGGGATGAATCAACCTTTTTCTTCCCTTTCTCTGAAGGTGACACCTTTCATTTTTTCCTTGAAGCCACGGGTAAGGTATTTTTAGGGTTTTGAAGGTTTTAGGTTTTTGAGGGAAGGATGTTTGATGAGCTGAAGTTTGGATATGATTTGTGAGTAAATAGAAATGAGTGGGTTGTATTATATGTAATGAAGTTTAATTGGCTTGGGAATATGAGAGAGAGAGGAATTCTGACCAACAAATATTTCTGTCATAAAAGCATGTTACAGTGGGTGCAATCGATTTGCATATAGATGCAATCGGTTTTCACATAAAACCGAAGCAAAGTAAAACAAACGCACAGAGTGCAATCGATTTGCACTTATGGTGCAATAAATTTTCACTGAAACAGAAAGGTCAAAAATAAAAACACTCAGTGAGCAATCAATTTACACTATTGTGCAATCGATTTGCATCAACCAAAATTGACCAAAAACATATTTTTCTTGAACTTAAATACCACTAACATATATATTCACATATAGCATGGTTAAAAACATATATATATAAAATAATAACAAGGATAGAAAGCACCTTATATGTCGTGTTCATCAAGAATTCCAAGCTCTCGTCGAATCTTGTAAAACGGTTCTCTTGCCAAAGGTTTAGTGAAGATATCGGCAAGTTGATTATGAGTATCTACAAATGTCACCTTGACATCTCCTTGAAGTACATGATCACAAAGGAAATGATGTCGTATATCTATGTGTTTGGTTCTTGAATGCATGACTGAATTCTTCGTAATGTTTATTTCGCTTGTATTGTCGCACCGTAGAGGAATGCATCCTAGATCGAGTCCGTAGTCATGAAGTTATTGTTTGATCCACAAAATTTGAGCACAACTACTACCCGCTGTAATATATTCTGCTTCGGTCGTGCTAAGAGAGACGCGTGTTTGTTTCTTGCGGGCCCATGATACTAATGCATTTCCAAGGATGTGAAGAGTACCACTTGTGCTTTTTCTATTAGTTTTACAACCTGCATAATCCGCGTCAGAATAACCAACTAAGTTGCAAACACTACCTTTAGGATATCATAATCTGACATTTGTTGTCCCTTTGAGATACTTCACGATCCTTTTCACCGTCGTGAGATGAGATTCCTTTGGATTTTCTTGAAAGCGAGCGCATAGACAAACACTAAACATTATGTTAGGACGGCTTACCATCAAATATAATAAGGAGCCAATCATACCTCGATACTTTGTAATGTCGATGGAAACACCTAATTCATCTTGATCAACATATGTACCGGAACTCATTGGTGTAGACATTGCCTTACAGTTATCCATGTCAAATCTTTTCAAGAGTTCCTTGCAATACTTAGATTGGTTAATGAAGATGCCATCTTTTAATTGTTTGATTTGAAGTCCAAGAAAATAATTCATTTTACCCATCATGGACATCTCAAATTCTCCTTGCATCATTGCTGAAAATTCTTCACAAATTTCTTGGTTTGAAGATCTGAAGATGATATCATCAACATAGACTTGAGCTAACAAAGTGTCATCTTTGATTTTCTTGATAAACAGAGTCTTGTCAACTTTGCCCTTTTCAAAACCTTTTTCGCATAAGAAGTTGCTTAAACGATCATACCATGCCCTTGGTGCTTGTTTCAACCAATAGAGAGCTTTTCTCAATTTAAATACATGAGATGAATTCTTGAAATCTTTGAACCCCAGGGGTTGCTTAACATAGACTTCTTCATTGATATATCCATTCAAGAATGCGCTTTTGACATCCATTTGGAAAATCTGAAAATTTAATGAGCAAGCATAGGCAAGTAAGAGATGAATAGCTTCTAACCTTGAAACTAGAGCGAAAGTTTCTTCAAAATCTATTCCTTCTTCTTAATTGTAGCCATGTGCTACCAACCTTGCTTTGTTCCGAAAAATTATTCCATGTTCGTCAAGTTTGTTGTTAAACACCCATCTTGTTCCAATAATGTGTTTGTTGCTTGGCCTAGGGACAAGTTCCCAAACTTGATTCCTTTCAAATTGATTTAATTCTTCTTGCATAGCGATAATCGATTGGTCATCGCCTAAGGCTTCATCAACTTTGGAAGGTTCAATTTGAGAGACAAACGCCATGTTTAGGAAAGCATCTTTGAGATTTAGTCTTGTTGTCACACCTTGACTTATATCACCAATTACTTTATCGATAGGATGATCTCTATGAGTTCTCCATTATTTTGGTAGATCATTAAGATTTGATTCTTGTTGGGATGATTCTTCGTGTTGAATTGGTTGATCTTTGGAAGTATTTTCTTGAGGTCCTTCTAGTATTTCATCATCATCAAAAATAATATTATCCTCCTTTGAGGGGTTAGTTTCATCAAAGGATACATGCCTTGATTCTTCAATTGTTAAAGTTCTTTTGTTATAGATTCTATATGCCTTACTAGAAAGAGAGTAGCCAAGAAAAATACCTTCATCGGATTTTTCATCAAACTTACCAAGGTTATCTTTGTCATTGTTTAAGACAAAGCATTTGCATCCGAAAATGTGAAAGAAATCAATGTTTGGTTTCCTCCCTTTGAAGAGTTCATATGAAGTTTTCTTCAAGATCGGTCTTATGTTAACTCTATTGTTAACAAAACATGTCGTGCTCACTGCATCCGCCAAAAAATATTTTGGAAGATTTGAGTCGCTAAGCATCATTCTAGCAAGTTCCACAAGAGACCTATTTTTTCTTTCTACCACTCCATTTTGTTGAGGAGTCCTTGGTGCCGAGAAGTTGTGAGATGTTCCATGTTCTCCACAAAATTCTTCAAATAGAGAATTTTGAAATTCTCCGCCATGATCACTTCTTATGGAGGCAATTGTTAGAGACTTCTCATTTTGAATTTGTTTAGCATACTTCTTGAACTCCTTAAATGCATCACTTTTATGCACTAAAAAGAATGTCCTAGTATATCTAGAGAAATCATCAACAATAACCAAAGCATATACATTACCTCCGAAACTTCTTGTTCTTGATGGACCAAATAAGTCCATATGTAACAATTGTAGTGGCCTTGTAATAGACACCACATTCTTAGATTTGAAAGTTGATTTTGTTTGTTTCCCTTTTTGACAAGCATCACAAAGTCTATCTTTGACGAAATTTCTCTTAGGCAACCCAATGACAAGATCATGATTGATTAGTTTATTCAAGTGTTCCATGTGAATATGAGAAATTATTTTGTGCCACATCCATGAATCATCGTTGTTCTCCATGAGACATTTTACCTTCAAAGATGGGTCATCAAGGGAAATCATGAATATATTATTGATTCTTTACCTTTAAGTATAACCTCATGTGTGACTTCGTCTTCTATCAAGCAATCATCCTTGGTGAACTTGATCTTGAAGCCTTTGTCACAAAGTTGGCTAATACTAAGAAGATTGTGGTTTAGTCCTTCAACATAAAGAACATCTTCAATGGATGTGAAAGGTGGAGCACCAACTTTTCCTTTGCCAAGAATTCTTCCCTTATTATTGTCTCCATAAGTGACAAAACCCTTGGCCTTTAGAACTAGATTTTAAAATTGGTTTATGTCTCCCGTCATATGCTTTGAACAACCACTATCAAGATACCAAAGATTGTATGTGGTCTTCAAGCATACCTGTAAAACAAATTAGGCTTTTTTAGGTACCCAAGTTGCTTTGGGTCCTTCATAATTAGTGCCTTTCTTTACCCACACATAATACCCACTTGCCACACTAAAGTTTCTAACATAGCAAGCATTAGGTGTATGGCCTTTAATACCATAATAAAAATAAGTAGGTTCAAAGTTACTTATATATCTAGAAGGATAAGATTTCTTATTAGGAAATGTTTTCTTTTTAGGGTAGTGATGAACTATTTTAGATTTGTTCACTTTCTCTTTGGATGATTGATCACTAGCCTTAACAAAGATAGTTTTATTAGAACTTGGTTTTGAAAACTTTGAATATCCAAGTCCACTTTTATCATTGGAGTATATTTGTTGTCTAAGAAAACCTTCCAATCCAATTTGGCCTTTTTCATATCTTTCAATGACTCTTTTTAATTGGACAATTTGGAAAGAGAGTGATTCACAATTTTTGCATACAAAATTCTGTTTTTGTTCATCACTTAATTTTTGTTTTTCTTCTTTGAAATCTTTTTCCATAGATTCACATTTTTCTTCTAAAGATGAAATTTGTTTCTTTTGAGATGAATTAGTTTTATACAAAATTTTTCATTCATTCAATAGTTCATCTATAGCACCTTGTGCATCACTATCAAACAGAGAAAATTCATTACTAACCTCATTGTCTTCATCATCAGAATGGTGTGAGGCCATCAATGCTAGACTTGCACTTTTATCACTATCAGAATCGGATGAGGAACTTATTTCATTATCCTCCATTGCAACATAGGCCTTTTTGTTCTTGAATCCCTTTTTGCTTTTGTAGCCCCCTTTCTTGGAGATTTTCGGACAATCCGGCTTTATATGACCTTGCTTACCACATTCATAACATGTGACTTCTTGTGTTGACGTGGAAGCTTCATTTTTCTTGAAATGTTTCTTTCCATTTGAATGAGAAAAGGATTTTTCATTTCTACCAAAGAATTTACCAAGCCTTTTAACAAGAAGCATGAAATTTTCATCTTCTTCCGGATTTTCTTCCTTTTCAACTTCCTTGGAATCTATCTTTAAAGCAATATTCTTGGATTTCTTCTCTTGATTTTCATGTTTTTCAAGTCTTCCGAGTTCCGTTTCATATTCTTGAAGTTTCCCAAACAATGTTGCGGACGTCATGGAGGAGAGACTTTTCTTTTCTGAAATTGCCGTTACCTTTGGTTTCCATTCCCTAGTTAAGGACCTAAGTACTTTTAGATTTAGTTCATCATTCGTCAAAGTCTTACCAAGAGCACTTAGAGGATTTGTCAAGTGCACAAATATCTTTTGTAGGTCAAGAATGGTTTCTCCGGGCTGCATTCGAAATAATTTGTATTCTTGACTCAAGGTATTTAGTCTTGATCTTTTAACTTCAGCAGTTCCTTCATGAGTTTGTACCAAGGTATCCCATATTTCTTTTGTTGTTTTGCATGCCGAGACACGGAAGAATTCATCCATGCTAAGTGCACCTTGAAGAAGGTTTATTGCCTTTTTATCATAGAGAACCTTATTCTTATCATCTTCGTCCCATGTAGTTTTAGGCTTTGATGAGCCAGCACCATTGATTACCGTTATAGGGATAAATGGACCATTCTCGACGAAATCCCATATTTCTTCTCCTTCTGCTTCTAGATGTGCCTTCATGCATATTTTCCAGAAGTCAAAATATTCACCACAAAATAGAGGAGGCTTGTTGTTACTACCACCATCTCTGAAAATAGGATTTTGATTTGCGGAAGCCATTCTGGATCTTTTAGGAACAGGTTACCTATAACCTGCTCTGATGCCAATTGTAAGTACGAAGTGCGCCTAAGAGGGGGGGGGGTGAATTAGGTACTTTAAAAAATTATGGTTTTAGTGATGATGGATATTATTTTTCTGGATTATGGTGAGTTTATGAAAGAGTAAAATGAAGAAAAACAAAGAGACACAAGCGATATATCCTGGTTCCCCTCACAGTCCGAGAGTACTCCAGTATCCTTTCAACATGAAAGATATTTCCTTATTGTGGCAAACATAAACAAGAACTACCCAAAACCAAGAATAACCCTCTTGGACCAAGAACAATCCTCTTGGATTTTCACTATGCCAACAATGAGAACAATCCTCTCAATGTGACTTCACTTGTATCCAACAATCCTAGAAAGACAAGATTTTATAAAACCACTTAAACTTATTTCCAACAATCCTGAAAAATAAGCAAGTATGTATCAATATTTGATTTGAGTGAGTTTGAGTAGAAATGATCACTTTGAGTGATTTAATCAATGAATTGATCTTCTCTTCCAATGATAATAGTATACAATGACTCAAGATATATAATGCTCAAAGTTTTCTGGTTAACAATATGTGAAAGTGTGCAGAAAACTTGTGTATGAAAATGTATAGCAGCTTGAGTTTGGTTTTTGAAAATTCAGAAAATATAATTGGAAGAGGTGTAGAAATGATTTTGAAAATGAGTATTTATATGTTCATAGCACCTTTTTGAAACATCATAAAGTTATGTAAATGAATCATGAACAATTGCCAAGATTGAGTGAAGGGTTCCATGAAATGGTGTTATGAACAGGCATGTGCAAAGCTGCTGTTTTTCAAAATCGTGCAGCATTCAATCGATTGCACCCTTTGTGTAAATCGATTGTACGGGGTTTCAACAACTAGAATTTCAAAAGTTTTGAGTGTGCAATCGATTGCACACGAGTGTAAATCGATTGCAAGTGAAGTCAGTAGCAAAAATTGATTGAGTGCAATCGATTGCACAAACATTCAAATTGATTGCACTGAGAAGCAGTAGCAAAGGATTTGAAAAATTGAAGCATGCAATCGATTGCACTAATATGTAAATCGATTGCACTCAAGTGAACAGTGATTTTTAGCTTAGAAAAACTTGAGTAAAGGTTTAGACAATATAAAATATTTCTTTTTACCATTGAGCATCTATGTCTTAAGTTCAAAGTAAGTATTATCATTATACCTTGAAATTTTGCTAAGTGCTTGAACTGAAGACTTTATTCACAGATGCTTTTAGCTGAGTCAAAAATCTTTGCCTTATTTGTCAATCATGGTTTGTTTTCATCAAAACAAAAGTGCATTTGAGAAGCTTGCTTTTAAAAATGATACTCCACAATATTGGTATCTAGACCTGGCATATCTTGGTAAGACCAAGCAAAGATGTCTACATATTCCCTCAACAGTCCAGTCAACCTGCTCTTCAAGTTAGGATGCAATAATGCTCCAATCCTGATCTCTTTTGGCTCTTCTTCTAAACCCAGATTGATTAGTTCCAATGGCTCTTTATATGGTTGAATGGCTGTTGTACCCCAAAATTTTCCCTCTCATTTATCAAGTATTTTCTCACAAGATCTTCTTTGGTTCAAGACTGCACAAGGGTTGATCAGTTTAAGACACCTCTTTAAGCACTGATGACTGAAAATTAGGGTTTGAGATTGCACAGAGACAAATGAACTTTTAATGTCTCATATGACTTCCATGGATCATTTTGGACTCTCAAGATTTCTCATGTCAAGTTTCAAGTCTTGGATCACATTGTTGCTCAAGCAATTGATCAGTTGACCTAAAAATCAGTTATATTGGGAAAAAAGTCAATTGTAGTCAATTTACAGTCAAACTTCATAACTTTTTATCCATATAAATATTGTGAACTAATATATGTCATTTGATCAAGTTTGGACCATAATTCCTCAAGAAATCAGATCAGATCATCAAAAGGGCAAAATGGTCAAAATTAGGGTGTAGACTGAGAAAAGGCAATTTCTGATTTTTGACCTAGCTAATGGTTGATTGGTTGGAAACATGAACTCAAGGATTAAATTTCATCATTTTGACCTAATGACATGACTCAAAACATTGCTCAAGGTCAATTAATTGATAATTGATTTTCAATCAACTGATCAAAAGTCAATTGCACACTAACAAGTCAAACTTTGACTTTTTGGTCAAAATCAAGTGTCAAAGATCAAAATTCATTAAAAAAATGTAAAAATATGAAACTCGTTCATCAAGAAATCAAAAAGTCAAGATTTCATTTTGAAAAGTCAAAGTTTCCAAACTTAGAAATTTTTCTATGTGTTGAAAACTTCATATTTTTTCACAGCTTTGAGCCAATTTTTCACCATGATGCAAGATGATTCAAAGTAAACTTTCAACATGAAAGTTGTAGATCTCAATGAGATCTAAAACATTACTGAACACAACTACTCCTATAAATTCTTGGATTTCAAGTTATTAATCCATGAAATCATGTTCATGAAACTAAAACACTTAGTGAAATTTTGAGCATTTTGGTCAGGATTTTGACCTAACTTCTGGACCAAATTTCTCATAGTTCCAATTGGATTTTGCAAAAGTGATTTAAAGAGGGGTTGTAAAGCACATTATAAGATTTCAAAAATTTCTAAGAACTCCTTGAGATCATTCTTGAGCAAGGAGAATCAAAGGCAAGAAGTTAGAGTTTCAAGTTGTTTTACAAGGCAGAATTTGTGATGCAAAATGGACAAAATCACATAGCCACGCTGCATAATCTCACTTTGCAGGTTTCTAACTTGTGTTTCAATCCTTAATTAATTATTTACACAACTGATAGAACCATTGTCCAAGCATTTGAGCCATTATCCAAGTTGTATTTCCATTTTTGGAAGAAAGTTCACACTTCCATTTTGGAAAAGTGGCTTTAATCACAAAGTCCACTCTCCTTGAGCATTAAACTTGCTCTTTCTGCACACACAAACCCTATAAACCAAAAGCAAGCATGTCCAAAGTACTAACCACTCTATGCAGCCTTGTACCATGCATTGGAACAAGATGTTTCAACATTGCTTCAAAAATAAGTAAAGATGTTACAACTTGAGATTTCAAATTCTGGCTTGTTGTAACATACAAGACCTCTTGCCTATAAATATACAAGTCATTTGCAAGCTAACAGACGCATGCTCAAGCTCTGAAACCCCCTAAAGCTCAGAATCACACACAAAAACTCCATTGTTGCACAATCTGACCAAAAACTTGAAACTTACATCTCCCTCGTGCGTTTCCAAGCCTTTTGGTTCCTAAAGTTTCTAAACAACAAATACAAACCATCCAAAGTCCTTTTCCCTAACTGTAACACCTCCATCATCAAGTTCCATTTTCAAAAACAGGGGCTACAACTTGACTTCTCCAGAATTCCTCAGCCACTTTCAGCTCAAGCCAAGCATCACATTAGCTTCCTGGGAACTTGAGGAAGCTAACCCAATCACTAGAACTCATCAAAAGCTGCTCAAACTCAAAACATGATATCCATTTGCAAGGTGAGTTTTCTAATTTTTGAATGGAAAGATAAAATCAATGCTTAGAAAACCCTAATACAAGACAAATCAAGCATGAAAAATATACACTTGCACACTTTGCACATCTACGGTTAACTCCACTTGTTGCCTTGAGAAAAAACGGTCATAATACGGATGTAAGACATCTTAGAAAAAACAAACAAAAATACAAGATCATAGTCCCTCGATGACGCTACAAATGTTGCCTTACGAATGATCTTAGTCACTTAAATAAAATTCTAAGATATCTTACAACATTGTCATTCATGACTATACGATGACCCTTTCCCGTCCCTTTTACATCCAAAGATAAGGTTACTTACTAATTCATGGTAAAATAACAATGTCAAAGGAAAAAAGAAATAAACAAGAAATACTTTTGAGTAGGTAGAATGTTCCTAAGTTGCTTGCTCATTTTTAAATCAAAACATCCTTGCTATTTTCAAAACAAACGCCAACACTTTCAAAATATCTTTCAAACTTAAAACATCTTCAAAAGATCAACACTATGTATACGTTCTTACGAATGAAAACTATTGAAAAGTTTGCCAAAACGATGGCGCCTTTTAAAAACACTTTCAAAAACCACACAAAGCACACTTTCAAACAAAAGCAAGTGACCTAGCAAGCAACTAAGAGCCCGTAGATAACTACGGATGAAAAGGGTGCTACTACCTTCCCTTTTCATAATCAACCCCCCGAACTCAAGAAAACATCTCTAAAGGTCTTTCTTATTCTTTTCAGCCTTTCCTTTTGGATAAAAGAAAATTCGATGGTGACTCTTGCTAACCGCAAAATTTGAGATAAAATGAAAAACAACCAAGTCAGTTCTCCCACCGCACCATAGAACTGGAGACTCTGCTGGGGAATAACTTAAAAGTGGGGTTACCTTAGGGCTAGATCACCTTTACTTGCTTCCTTTGTTTGACTTGTATGCTTTACATTTTGGTTCTTTGTTTGGGCTTAAATCCTCTACCCAGATATGGGGCACCTTTTTATGTAAGTAGCAATAAGTTGTGGAAACTATGCAGAGTATACCGACATGGTCTAAGCAATATCTACGTTAGTGTGACACATTTGTTGGTACGGTAGCCCTTGAGTAGTCAAGGAGAATACGGGGCCAATGTGTGGTGTCATGAAGCACTAATTGACTTTAGAACCTTACTTGACCAACTTGGCCATTAGGAAGTAGTGAGGTAGCCGGATTTGGTGCGTATGAAGTTGGTTGATACTCGATACTACACTTATTGAGATCCGACTTTCGGGATATTTTGGTCACCGTTAAAGAGGCTTGCACTGAAACAATGCCCGATGAAGAAAGATTTATGATATTGAGATCCCTTAGAACCCTGTTACTATTACTAGGACAGGTTGAGCCAACTAAACTTCAAGAGGGTACTTCCCTACAAACTCCATGCAAGCCTAAACCTAAGGATTTGTCTGCTTTGTGTGTATATGACTATTTGTACATAACAACTTTCTTACTTTGCATACTTGTACATAATATCATACCATAAAATTTTCAATAACCTTTTCAAGGATCTCGAGGGCCTATGATGCAGGGTCACGTAGAACCAGACGTCTATCAAGGGGGAAATGGATTTATTTTCCTCTAACCAAATGCTGTCAAAGATCAAAATGCAACAACTTGAGTCGAGGGTTATGACCCACTTGACACGGTGAGCTTAATTCTCGTGGAAGGACATCCACTGATACGAAGTTCTCCAATCAAAGCTATAAGTGACTACTAACATTTACCCCGCGAGATCCTTGAAAACATGCATCCACATATCATGCATCATATCATGACAGGTTTCTCCCATACAGACCTCCTTATCTTCCTACTGTTTATTTCAGTAAAATGGATATGGAACAAACTGTGAAAGAT
This sequence comes from Vicia faba, assembly GCA_948472305.1. Classification (NCBI taxonomy): domain Eukaryota; kingdom Viridiplantae; phylum Streptophyta; class Magnoliopsida; order Fabales; family Fabaceae; genus Vicia; species Vicia faba. The sequence goes on from OX451738.1 coordinate 268,445,739, forward strand.
CTCCAAGATCAAAACGCTCAATTCCAACAAATGTTCCTGGCTTTGGCTAAGGGGCAAGAGGACCTGAAGACTCTTCTTCTCAAAGACAAGAAGAAAAAGTCCAAGAAGTCAGTAGGCGTCCTGAACTTGGGAAGAATACTTAAAGGAGCAGTCAAGGGAGCTCTAGATCTTCAAACTCCATCTAACAGGGAGATAGTCATGAAGAAGACAATAGTCCGGAGATTGATGAAGTCGAAGCTGACTACTCTGAGGAACAATATCCTCCCGCTGATGACAAGTACAAACAGTTAGAGGATTGCCTCATTGCTATGGAAATTCAACAGATACCTGGCTTGGATATAGGAGACATGGGTTTGGTTTTTGGAGTGGTCATCCCGCCAAAGTTCAAAATCCCCACCTTAGCCCTGTACGATGGAGTCTCTTTCCCTAAGATGCACTTAAAGTCTTATGTCTGCAAGATTCAACCATACACAACTGATCTGAAGCTTTGGATCCATTTCTTCTAAGAGAGCCTGGTAGGGGCTCAACTTGAATGGTTCTATAAATTAGAGAGTTCTTGCATCCACACCTGGGAGGATTTAGCTGCTGCTTTCTACAAGCAGTACCAGTATAACGCTGATCTTACGCCAACTTGTGTGCAATTGCAGAACATGACCATGGGTTCCAATGAGAGATTCAAAGAATAAGCCCAAAGATGGAGAGATCTGGCTGGTAGAGTGCAACCACCCTTAACTGATAGGGAGTTGATTGACATCTTTATGGGAACCTTGATAAGACCTTTCTTCAATCACCTAATCAGAAGCTCCTTGGTCGGGTTCACTGAGCTAATACTAACGGGCGAAAGGGTCAAAGCTGGAATAAAAATGGAAAAATCTAAGGAGCTACATCCTCTGATACTTAGAAAAAAGCCATACAATGGGAAGAAAGAGTCCAATGTTGTTTACGGTCAAAAAGGTCGTAACCAGAGCAACCACGATCAACATGTAGGAGCAATCCAGATCTCTAATCTTACACCTTCTCAATAAAGACAGGGGAATCAGCGTAAAGAGATCGCGCCTAAAAGACAATTCACTAAGATCAACATGTCACTAGCTCAAGCGCTACAACGCATGTTGAAGGCAGAGTTGATTACATTAAAGGCTCCTCTCCGGAACCCCAACACTTCCGCACCTACCTATCATCCCAATGAAAGGTGTGCATACCATTCTGATAGCCCTGGACACGACACGAATAGTTGTTCGGCTGTGAAGAATAAGATCCAAGACATGATTAATGCCAAGGAGATTGAGTTCGACCCTCCAGAGGCTCCTAACGTGATCACTACTCCTATGCCAAATCATTGAGAGCATCCTTTTCATTTTTAATTTTAAATTGTAATCTCTTTTGTTGTTCAAACATTTATCTATTAATGTAGAACTTTGTTTCATTAATGCATTTCATATGTTTGTCTTGATTTAATCCATTCATTTTCATTATATTTAAACTATGCTTTTTACTCCCTTTATGATATTCAACTCTTGTTTCAAAAAGTTGCAAGCCTTTAAAGGGAGGATGACGAAAACAATGCCATAATATCATATAGTATGCTTTTGGACAGACCTTGCTGACGATGTACATGCGTTCTTTCAATTCCTAAACACTGGATTTATAAGGAGGATAACCCATAGTCAACACCTTCAAGCCAAAGAAGTAGAAGTTTTCTTTTTTACACAAATTGAAACCTTTAATTAAAACCTTGGGCAGGGTAGTCTCTCGGTTAGTTCAAACGCGCGTTTAGTACACAACGAATGACATCAAAAACATTCCCTATGATCCAAAAGATGGCGATGGTTCCCTATCAAATAGGCAATCATTATATCTCAAAAGAAAAGCCCACTAAGTCAAAACCTACGAAGGAGACTTAAAGAAAACTGGGGTGTCCCGCTAACTGTGATCTCAAAAACAAGAATAGTCAAGAAAAATCAAGGATAATAAATCAAAAAAGAGGTCACTACAAACCCTCCACAACATGGAAAATATGGCAAAAAATGACTGCCTTCCGACAAACTTAACTTGTTTGAACCATCACTAAAGCGCTATTCCAGACTCAATTGGAGTTCAAACACACAATTAACTGAGTTTAGGACTGAAGAACATCACGAAGAACGGGTGGGTACAATTACACTTTGAGCCTTATCCTTTGTTTCTTAAACCATGAACCTAGGCCACGTTACAACCTTTCAAAGTCCTAATTGAAGCATGGGTTAGTTCGAAAGCATACTATTACAAAAGGTATCCTGACTCCTATAAGGCTTACTCTAAATCCTAATTTAAATTCACATACTTGCAAAATTCTTGTATCTGCTAAAACGCATTTTCAAAACTTCAAGACAAGCATAAACTTTGCATTATTTTGAATACCGTTGTTTGCATGTGGCTAATTGTTTGACAATAGAGAAATTCACATGACGAATATTCAGCAAATGAAAGCTCTCTCAATAAACAGAATCACTTCAAATTGAAAGACGATTCCAATGACAAATCTCTCATAATCAAGGGGAACGGCATGACCATTGTCCAACTCATCTGGGGCAGTCAAGTCGAGATTCAAAGAATCTCTCAAATAATTATTGAATAACCAGGGGCAAATCTCCATATGTATCACTCAAGGGGCAATGTTATGTTGATCATGGGTTTGAACAAAATCCACTATGAAGACTTTCGTTACCATAAAATTACTTGTCTGTACCAATAGTATCAGATGGTGTCAGTATCAGATGGTGTCAGTATCATGTCTTCAGATCCTCCCATGACAGTTTTTAGAAAATTCTGAGACTTGACCAAAGATCTTGGGTACCACCAATTTGTTCGTCTGTGCCAGTAGTATCAGATGGTCTCAGTATCATGTCTTCGGTTTCTTCCACAACAGTCTTAGAAAATATCTCTAGGAAGTTCAGGGCTACCGGAAATGTGATCAAAATCTCAAGCATCGAGGTGCACCAGATTAACTCTGGGGGCAAACAGGCTCCCACATAAAGGGTCATGTGCGACCAAGAAAACATTTTTTGGAATTACTACAACACTTACTACTAGGGGCAGTGACAAATCTCTCCAAGATCCTTCTCATAGGATGGCTCCCAGCCAGAGTTTCAATTTCTGAAAACTTCTCACCAGCTGAGTCGACCTCAAGAACCCTCGAGGATTATCCCCAGTGAAGAAGACACCTCTCCAACGGACCGACAACAGGGTTTATTTCCCCAACAAACTACGATTCCCCATTTTGAGTTTTCCTCTCCGACTAATACAAATAAAGGACCACAACTCCTCTTCCCCAGTAGACTACTCTACAATCCTCAGCAAGTTACTGTGAAACCTGGACCCGACCAGATATCAGTTCAATTTTGATTCCCCAGTAGAGCAACGAACAACTGAGACTCCTGAACTCTTTTTACCCAAGAAAGAATCAACACTCTCCATAGAGTTTTCAACATTCCCTAGCGGAGCTCTCCTCAAACAACAAAATAGGAATCCTTGGTGGAAATATTCTAAGCAAAATTTGATGACTCACCTACTCTTCAACAACAGTCCGGGATTTAATGACTCCCCAACATTTGTTAAGGATTTATTTCCCAGACAAAGATACATTCATATAACATTTCACCCTTCATGCATCATATTACATACATGACAAGTGCATGCGACACAATCTCATTTATTTTGAGAACATCATTACACCATGCATTTCATACATCATGACATTGCGTATAGCTAACATTTTACCTTTTTTAGGAAAAGGTTAATCAACAGATGGCTATTGTCAATAATCTTTAAAAGGTCATAAATTAATACTTGTAACAAGCCAGGGCAATTATCTACACGACCAATTAAAGTAATCCTACACGGGCTCCTTCCCGTACACTCTTCAAGAAATAGTTCAGATGCGATCCAGATACAGCTGACATTTGACACTTATTCTAGATTCCTTCTAGAGACAGTTCAGATGCGATCCAGAGATGGTTGACATTCTGACACTTATTCCAGATTCCTTCTAGAGGCAGTTCAGATGCAATCCAGATATGATTGACATTATGATACTTACTCCAGATTATCTTCTAGAAACAATTTAGATGCGATCCAGATATGGCTAACATTCTGATACTTACTCCAGATCCTCTTCTAAATACAGTCCAAATACAGATATCATTCTAATGCTCATTTAGTACATCTCTCAGATACGAGTCATATATAATTCATTTATGAATATTATTCTGATGCTCATCCAAGACCTCTGTTGGTTCAGTTTAAATCTCTCAACTGTTTATCCTGATTCTTTCCGGTAAACATTTTCTCTTTTGTCTGGTTTAGTTGAATCAATCCTAAGATTCTTATGATTTACATTCCAGTTAAAGTTAATTAAATACCTTCTCTGGTTCAGTCAGATCGACACTAAGATCTCTCTGATTTCTATTCCAGTTGAAGATATTCCAAGACTTTTGTCTGGTTCAGTTTAATCTATCCTAAGATTCTTCTGATTTCCATTCCAGTCAAAGTTGATCCAAGACCTTCTCTGGTTCAGTCAGATCAACAGGAAGATCTCTCGGATTTCTATTCCAGTTGAAGATATTCCAAGACTTTTGTCAGATTCAGTTGAATCGATCCTAAGATTCTTCTGATTTCCATTCCAGTAAAAGTTAATCCAAGACCCCTGCTGGTTCAGTTTAAATCTCTCAATGATTTGTCCTAATTCTTTCTCGTAGACATTTTCTCTAGTTCAGATAAACCGCTCCAAAGATTTATCCTGATTCTTCCTAGTTAAAGAATATTCAAGACTTCTGCTAGTTTAAGATAAATCGCTCCAAAGATTTATTCCGATTCTTTTCCAGTTGAAATCAAGTTCAGACTTAGTCCATTTTCTGTCAACAGTCACCTTTGGATGGCATCTACAAGCCCATCTCCAGAAAATCTCCATCATTTCTCCAAATGGCATCTTTAAGCCCATTCCCTACACAATCATCCAACACGTCATCAAGTGCAAATTTCTGTGCACTCTAAGTGTTCAATCATCTTCCACTCTCTGTCTCTTTGTATAAAAACGCATATTCATGGGCAAAATATCAATACAAATATACTTTGAAGTGAAAATTTCCTGTCTTTGTTTTGAATGCAAACTTGTCCAATAACTAAAATTGAATGAACATATGTATATGAACATAATTAAAACTGTTTGGCACATATGACCTAAGCAGTAACAAGAACCTCTTCAATAAATATGGAATACCCCCACAGAGTTATTTCATTAACATTCTCCTCAACAAAGTTACTCACAAAGTCTCTTTACATAGGATAATCTCCAACCAGAGTTTCAATCTCTTGGTAGCTCTCCCCCAGCTAAGTTGATCATACAAGTAGAAGCCTTGTGGACCTCTTCCTCAAAGAACTCACCTCATCAGCAGCTCACCAAGTATTCATCAACAGGGTTTATTTCCCCAATAGGGTTTATTTCCCCAACAAACAACGAATAACATAACTCCCCAGCCGAGTTCAAATTTCTCCAGCATGGTCTGACTTCCTCAGCTGAATCTGTTATCCCCAGCTGAGTATATCCTCCCTGACTGAGTCTACACTCTCCAGTTTGAGTTTACCTTTCATATTATTACAAATCAGAGGATCACAACCCCTAATCCCCAGTAAATTCGTTAACAAAACCTTTACTATCGCCAAAAGCTAATATAAAGCCTGGACCCGACCAGATATTAGTTTGATTCTATCAGTTGTTGAAACCTGGACCCTACCAGATAACAGTTTGAGTTTCTGAAACCTGGACCCGACCAGACACCAGTTAACCTCAAGTTCAAAATTGTTGAAGCTGGACCCGACCAGATAAAAGTTTAATTCCTACAAAATCACTAGCAAAACTCCTCTTCCCCAGTAGAGTTTGCCACTATTCCTAGTAAGTTGTTGAAACCTGGACCCAACCAGATAATAGTTTGAGTTACTAAATCCTGGACCAGACCAGATAATAGTTTAACTATTCAAAATATAGAAGAACCTGGACTCAACTAGACCAAGGTTTAACTTCTTTTCCACAGTAGAGTTTTCCTCTACCCCAGCAAGTTGTTGTGAAGCCTGGATCTGACCAGATAACAATTCAATTCCAAGAAATTTTCTGCAAAGCCTGGATTCAACCAAATAGCAGTTGACTGCTTCATCCTCAGTAAATTGTGAAGCCTGGATCCGACCAGATAACAACTAACATTCAATAGATATTCCCCAGCGGAAGCATCCTTTCAACAAAGTTTGAAGATATGTATATTCTTCATCCCCAACGGAAATCCGGGAATCAACTTCCCAAAACTCCTCATCAACTGTCAGGGATTTATTTTCCTGGACAAAAACATACATCTCACAGTCATACATCATAGCATGTACATACAAAATTAATTTAACATTATCTCATTCATCTTGTGAACATCATGCATCCATCTGCACTTTTACTAACTCTTTTTCTCACGGGTAAAACATAAAGTTTTAGTATAAATCAAAAAAGATTTCTGCTGATACTTCTTCCAGTGTTTACCACCATTGCTCTAAATGGCATCTATAAGCCCATTCACAATTCATCTTCGAGTAATTTTTTTTGGGCACTCTAGTGTTCAATCATCTTTCACCTTCAAGTCACGAATGGTGGATCCGCCAATCTAATACTTCAGGTTTAAGAAGATTGAACAGGGGAAGTTGTTGTACCCCAAAATTTTCCCTCTCATTTATCAATTATTTTCTCACAAGATCTTCTTTGATTCAAGACTGCACAAGGGTTGATCAGTTCAAGACACCTCCTTAAGCATTGATGACTGAAAATTAGGGTTTGAGATTGCACAAGGACAAATGAAATTTTAATGTCTCATATGACTTTCATGGATCATTTTAGACTCTTAAGATTTCTCATGTCAAGTTTCAAGTCTTGGATCACATTTTTGCTCAGGCAATTGATCAGTTGACCTAAAAATCAGTTGTATTGGGAAAAAAGTAAACTGTAGTCAATTTACAGTTAACCTTCATAATTTTGTATCCATATCAACATTTTAAACTCATATATGTCATTTGATCAAGTTTGGACCACAATTCCTCAATAAATCTGATCAGATCATCAAAAGGGCAAAATGGTCAAAATTAGGGTTTTGACTGAGAAAAGGCAATTTCTGATTTTTGACCTAGCAAATGGTTGATTGGTAAGAAACATGATCTCAAGGATTCAATTGAATCATTTTGACCTAATGGAATGACTCAAAACATTGCTCAAGGTCAATTAATTGATAGTTGATTTTCAGTCAACTGATCAAAAGTCAACTACACACTGAAAATTCAAACTTTAACTTTTTGGTCAAAATCAAGTGTCAAAGATCACAATTCATCAAAACATGTCAAAATATGAAACTTGTTCATCAAGAAATAAAAAATTCAAGATTTCATTTTGAAAAGTCAAAGTTTCCAAACTTAGAAATTTTTCTGTGTTGAAAACTTCATATTTTTTCACAGCTTTGAGCCAATTTTTCACCATGATGCAAGATGATTCAAAGGAAAATTTCAACATGAAATTTGTAGATCTCAATGAGATCTAAAACATTTATGAACACAACTCCTCCTATAAATTCTTGGATTTCAAGTTATTAATCCATGAAATCATGTTCATGAAACTAAAACACTTAGTGAAATTTTGAGCATTTTGGTCAGGATTTTGACCTAACTTCTGGGCCAAGTTTCACATAGTTCCAATTGGATTATGCAAAAGTGATTCAAAGAGGGATTATGGAGCACATTATAAGATTTCCAAAATTTCTAAGAACTCCTTGAGATCATTCTTGAGCAAGTAGAATCGAAGGCAAGAAGTTAGGGTTTCAAGTTGTTTTACAAGACAGAATTTGTGATGCACAATGGACCAAATCACATAGCCATGCTGCATAATCTTACTTTGCAGGTTTCTAACTTGTGTTTCAATCCTTAATTAATTATTTACACAACTGATAGAACCATTGTCCAAGCATTTGAGCCATTATCCAAGTTGTATTTCCATTTTTGGAAGAAAGTTCACACTTCCATTTTGGAAAAGTGGCTTTAATCACAAAGTCTACTCTCCTTGAGCATTGAACTTGTTATTTCTGCACACACAAACCCTATAAACCAAAATAAATCATGTCCAAAGTACTAATCACTCTATGCAGCCCTGTACCATGCCTTGGAACAAGATGTTTCAACATTGCTTCAAAAACAAGTAAAGATGCTACAACTTGAGATTTCAAATTCTGGCTTGTTGTAACATACAAGACCTCTTACCTATAAATATACAAGTCATCGCAAGCTAACAGATGCATGCTCAAGCCCTGAAACACCCTAAAGCTCAGAATCACACACGAAAACTCCATTGTTGCACAATCTGACCAAAAACTTAAAACTTACATCTCCCTCATGCGTTTCCAAGCCTTTTGGTTCCTAAAGTTTCTAAACATCAAATGCAAACCATCCAAAGTCCTTTTGCCCAACTGTAACACCTCCATCATGAAATTCCATTTTCAAAAACAAGGGCTGCAACTTGACTTCTCCAGAACTCCTCAGCCACTTCCAGCTCAAGCCAAGCATCACATTAGCTTCCTGGGAACTTGAGGAAGCTAACCCAATCACTAGAACTCATCAAAAGTTGCTCAAACTCAAAACACGATCTCCATTTGCAAGGTGAGTTTTCTGATTTTTGAACTCCTCATATAGGCATTGTTAAGCTTTAATTTTCAAAGATAAAATGTAGATCTCATTGCCACAAAGCTATACATATCCATAGTTTGCATTTATATGGCTTGAGCTTAGAGAATTTTGGAGTTGAAGTTTCTAAAATTTTTAGGTTTCAGATCAGGGCTAATAAATTTCATGTTTGTCTTTGATCTATAGTTTTAATGCTTTACATTTCTGAAATCGTGAGGAAATATGCCACAAGATTCATGTTTACACTTTTGCAAATGGATGAGAAATGAACAAGATGTAGGTGGTATGGCTAGGCGCGAGATTGAAGATGAAGTTGTCTTCAGGAAGCAGTTTCTAATATATATTTATGGTTTGATATAAATAAACGGATGTATAGCCACCCCAGTGGTAAGACAACGCGCTGGTAACCAAGAGGGCGTGGGTTCGAACCTCAGCGCGCTGTCTTTTATTTATTTTTTCACATTTCCCTTCTCCTTTTCCCTTTGCAGCGCCGGGCCTCCCCCATTGGGCTTTCTCTCTTTTTGCTGAACATCACCCCCCTGTTTGCTTATATACACGTAACCCAGACCTTTTTTTTATTATTTCTGATTTCAAAAAATACAAATGGGCCAGGCTTAGTCAAAAACTGTTTTTTTACTTGAAAACACCACAAATCAAATCTTCACCCCCCCGACTTACCCTTTTTTTTATTTATCTTTTTATTTTTATTATTATTAATATTATCATAATATTTATTTTTATTAATAAAAAATCCCAAAAAGTATTTTATTTATTATTTAGGAAATAATATGTTTATATTTTATTTCTTTTAAGACTAAAAAGACAAATAAAAAAAATGTTTCTTTAACAAATTAATTTCCTTTTTTATTTAAGTAATAATAGACTTAGGTTTAATTAGTTTTTTAATTAAGATTAATTTAGGAGACCTAGTTCCTTTTATTTAATTAATACTAGTCTAATATTCAAAACCTCTTTCATAAAAAACCTAAAAAACTTTTCTTTTCTAATTAACTTAATTAAATTTTCTTATTTCTTTAGGTTAAATAATTTCTTCTAGTTTATTTAGATTAAAACAAACAAAACCTTTCTTAACAAAAATCCAAACAAATTCATACTCTTTCCCATTTATTCATGCTTGTACATTATTATTTCAATTCTTGTACATTTTTCAATATGGTTGTAATAGTTAATTAGATATAAAATTCTTGCAATACCCATTTGTAGAAATATATACCCCATCCCCCAAATAATGTAATAGCATAGAATATTTACTTTTCGCAATTTATCGCTTTATATAATTGCTAGTAATTAGGATTTGTATGGAAAGATAAAATCAATGCTTAGAAAATTCTAATACAAGACAAATCAAGCATGAAAAAGACACACTTGCACACTTTACACCTCTACGGTTAACTCCACTTGTTGCCTTGAGAAAAAAATGGTCATAATACGCATGTAAGACGTCTTAGCAAAAACAAACAAAAATACAAGATCATAGTCCCTCGATGATGCTACAAATGTTGCCTTACGAATGATCTTGGTCGCTTAAAGAAAATGCTAAGATATCTTACAACATTGCTATTAATGACTATATGATGACCCTTGCCCATCACTTTTACATCCAAAGATAAGGTTACTTACTAATTCATGGTAAAATAATAATGTCAAAGGAAAAAAGAAATAAACAAGAAAGACTTTTGAGTAGGTAGAATGTTCCTAAGTTGCTTGCTCATTTTCAAATCAAAACATCCTTGCTATTTTCAAAACAAACACCAACACTTTCAAAACATCTTTCAAAACATCTCTCAAACTTGAAACATTTTCAAAAGATCAACACTTTGTATACGTTCTTACAAACGAGAACTATTACAAAGTTTGTCAAAACGATGACGCCTTTTCAAAACACTTTCAAAAACCACACAAAGAACATTTTCAAACAAAAGAAAGTGACCTAGCAAGTAACTAAGAGCCCGTAGATGACTACGGATGAAAAGGGTGCTGATACCTTCCCTTTTCATAATCTACCCCCCGAACTCAAGAAAACATCTCTAAATGTGTTTCCTGTTCTTTTCAGCCTTTCCTTTTGGATAAAAGAAAAATCAGTGGCGACTCTTGATAACCGCAACATTTGTGATAAAACACAAAATAACCAAGTCAATTCTCCCACCGCACTACAATGGCATTTTCCTCGTGCTCGAGAAACCGTGAGACCTCTTCCGAAATCTCATCATACTCTTCTTCTTCTGCCCCTAACAAAGGATATTCAAAGTTGTGAGAGGGTGCAGGGTCATTGTATTCAACGGGTTTATTAATTAATTTGAACATATGATTTATGATTGTTTTTTAGAAACTGACACATATAACAAGTGATTATGCAGATTCAATTTCAATTATTATTCTATTCAAAAGGGTTTTTTATTATTACCATTTTCCAAAAAAAAAAACATAAAAGACACAATTTTGAGAATCAAAGACAACTTTTATTTTTGATTTTAATGAAGAAAGCAAACAGATAAGCCCATACAAAATTAACTTTCAATTTAGGCAGAATGAAAGATTTTTGCAAAGAAAAAACAAATTACTTTGAGATATGGATGCAAGAAGGAATATCATAAGTGATCCAGTTCTGGATTCTGACTCCAGGCGTCACATAACTTGGCATTTCTTGATCTTCTTCACCCTTCTCAATAGGATTAACCCTAGAGACAATTGGATGGAGGTAGCCTCTATTGTGAAAAACATCATGATAACTGCTCATAGTAGACTCCAGCTTCAAACTTTCATTCTTGCCATTCTTTGCAGAGAATCCTAAACCAGCCTTGTTCTTGTTTACCAAAGGATCAGCGACTTGTCTCCATACTTTGCTTGGCCCGTGGTGCACAACATGCTGAGCATCCTTTAATGAAACCATAGAGTTCTCATTCCCTCTTACATTATCAACAGATAGAGCTTGGAAATGTGTCCCTACAGCAGCCTCATTTGCTTCAAGAATACTGAAAGATGATAGGTGAGATATCAGTAATGCTTGTTCCCCGTTTATAATAACCACATTGCCTTTGCGCACGAACTTATGATTTTAGTGTAGAGTGGAATTGACAACCCCTGCTTCATGTATATGTGGTCTTCCTAGTAGAAAACTATATGTGGGTACAATATCCATGACTTGGAAAGTGATATGGAACAGATGCGGGCCTATGTGAATAGGCAGATCGACTTCCCCAATAACCGACTTCCTTGACATATCGAAAGCTTTAACAATAATACCACTTGGGCACATAGGATCCCCTTGATATTTCAACTTCATCAGCATACTTCTCGGTATCACATTCAATGCGGATCCATTATCAATCAGTACATTGGATAATGAATCATTCTTGCAGATCATAGAGATGTGGAGGGCCAAATTGTGATTCCTTCCTTCATCGGGCAGTTCATCATCGTAGAAACTCAGGTTATTACATGATGTGATGTTCCCTACCACACTGTTGAATTGTTCTATTGGCATATCACTTTCCACGAAAGCTTGGTCCAATACCCTCATCAAAGATTCTTTGTGAGCAGTAGAGTTCAACAATAAGGCCAAGATAAATATCTTTGAAGGAGTCTGCAGTAACTGATCCCCAATTTGGTAGTCACTCATCTTGATTATCTTCAAAATATCATCCACCTCTTTCTCTAGAGTAGCACCACTGGATTCACATGTAGCCTTCTTTTCTTTAACATTTTCCATAACCTTTTTCTAGTACTAACATCCCCACGAACAACCAGTGAAAAAATACGACCATTGTGGGTCATTCTGCCAGTCTCAGAAATATTCTCAACATTAGACATTGGTTAGATGGGAAATTTCATGCCATCCTATAATATTGTAGCATTATACTTGTACGACACAACTTTGTTGGATTTGTAAGGAACGTGCCCTGGTAAGAAAATAACTACAGGGGAAACAACTGGCTTACTACAATATTCAATTTCAACAGGGGAAGAATCATTGAAACACTGCACAATCACATTCACACCTTTTTCTGTCATCAAAGAATCATCACCAGAGAACAAATCCTCATCCGAGGAAAAGAAGTCATCTGCGGAAGCATACTCATCATCCTCTGATTCTTCCTCAACCTCAATCTCGTTAACCTCATAGTAATTATCTCTTTGCCCTGAAACCTTGATGGTTCCATTATCCAACAACAATTTAATACCTTTTCTTACAATTGAACATCCTCGGGAGTCCCAGCAGCAAATTCGGCAAGATCCATATTGATGTTCTACCTGACCAGCCATGTGGCAGAAAATAGCATGCATTTGTACGAGATCATCATTCATGTGTTCCACATCAAATATTCTGAACTCTCCAGGATATCCAGAAACCATATTTACTTCCTCCTCATACTCTTCCCTAGGCTTGATTATGTGGATGAGGCCCTCATCCATCATCTCTTGCAAATTAGCCTTTATCTTATCGCAACCTTGTATATTAGTACTACAGGTACCACAACCAGCATGGTCATGAGTGTAGTAACTAAACTCGCAAATATCTGCATGCATCTTTACCAAGTCACCTCTTACTAGATTAATATCATAAATGCAGAAGTCCCCTGGACAACCACCAACCACGTTAACAACATTCGTTCCTCCGTGTTTTGGGACAAGATTATCTTTTACATTCGAACTGACATCTTTGAAGGACAAAAGGCCATATCTAACCATTTTTTGTACTTCGGATTTCAGAGAGGATAACAGTTTTCCACATTATGTCCCGGTGCACCCTGATGGAAAGAGCACGTTTGATCTGCCTTATAGTACCAAGGTAAAAGGGATGGTACAGCAGGAGGTGGCCTAGTCTGTACCAACTTTTTCTGGATCAACGCTGGAAGTAGTTCTGCATAACTCATAGGGATAGAGTCAAAAGGTTCTCTTCTCTGATTCTGCCCTTGACTTCCCTGAGGGTCTGGTCTTTGATAACCAACTGTAGTGGGAGTCGTGTTCACAACTGGAGTTACTGAGGCAACCTGTTGATGGCGCTGATGATTTCTTCTATAAGTATTAACCCTTCTCTCTTGACTAACAAAATTTGTTTCCCCATCTTTCTTCTTAACAAATCCAAAAGATGGCTTCTTCACATTACTAGAACTTTCATTCTTTGTGAGATGCCCTTCTCTCACATCCTCTTCCAAACGAATTCCCATTCCCACCATTTCAGTAAAATCACTAGGAGCACTTGCCACCATCCTCTCATAATAGAATGCACCTAGTTTCTTCAGGAAAATCTTTGTCATTTCTTTTTCTTCCATTGTAGGAATCACCTGGGCGGCTACCTCACGCCATCTCTGGGCATATTCCTTGAACGATCCTTATCCCTCTAGACCATGGCCCTGATATGATCACGGTCAGGCACCATGTCCACTTTTTATTTGTATTGTCTGATAAACGCTTCACCTAAGTCATTAAAATAATGAATATTGGCACTGTCCAAACTCATATACCATTTCAACGCTGCACCAGTTAAACTATCTTGAAAGAAATGAATCAACAAGCGTTGATCATCTGCATGAGTAGACATTCTTCTTAAATAAATCACCAAGTGAGCATGAGGGAAAGTATTTCCCTTGTACTTTTCTAACTCTGGTACCTTAAACTGCACAAGTATCTTGACATTAGGAACCAGACACATGTCATTCACATTCTGTCCAAACAACTCTTTTCCCTTGAGGACCTTTAATTCTTTCTACATTTTGTCAAACTGGTCTTGAAAATAATCCATTATTTCACAGAAGCCCAAGCTTTCACTTGGTGGAGGAATAGGACGATACACATCATCATTAGCGAACATGACCATATTCGCCGAGGGCAGTGTAGCATAGTGAATCTCATTTCTAGCGATAGGGGTAACATGTACCATAGGAGGTGCGAGATCAGTAGCATTCTGAGTAAGCGAAGAAATATGAGGATCTTGGTTAAAACCTTTTGGCATAAAGTTTTCTGGCATCCCCCAAGGATATCCTGAAGGCATACGATTCTGAACAACAGCTGGAGTAGCAGATGTGGGAACAGTTGGAGCTTTAGTAGTAACCATTATCTACTGAGGCTGAACACTCGGTGGCTGATTCTCAGTGGCCACCATAGATTCCATCAGAGCAGTGAGATTGGCCATGCCGACCTTCAGAGCAGAAACTTCCTCGCGCAGCTCGCAGTTCTCTTGTTCTAGACTATCCATCTTCTTTCTGAAATTAGCTCGGGTATTGTACTGGTGAGACAACTTGCTGAACAAAGTAAAGAAGCTCATTAGGACCCCTGGATATGCACAAATAATGCAAGAAGTATATGCAATATGATGCATGATGTGCAATTCACATGATTTATTTTATTATAATTATTTCTAGGGACTTAAATATTTATAGACAACATTGAAAATATCAAAGTAATAACACATTTGAAATACTGAAATTTTTTATTATAACTTCAAGATAGATTAAAAGTTTCAATAATCCCAATTACAAGATGAAAATAAAGTCTAAAACCCTAAGAAGCAAAGTTGATGGAGATCACTATATACCCTGATGCTTCCCTGTAAGTCTAGTAATCTGAGCCTTCAACCTCTGGTTTTCTTCTGCATATCTGGTGGCAACTTCCTTCCAATCACCTGAATCAGGAAGTGATCAACTAGTAACTGACAGAGGCTTAGGGGAAAATAAATCCCCTTGCCTCTCCATCATCTCTACAGCCCAACTCTCAAGAATCTCAATCAAGTAGTATTTTTCCTTCAAATCTGCTCTGTAGGAAATCTCGAGTTTGGCACTTATTCTTCCAAGCTTCCTTTTCCCGCTACACCCTGACTAAAGCAAGTTGTAGCTCTTCCACATAATCAAATAAGGGAGGAGTGGTCTTCACAAATAAATCAGGCATATGTGCTTCCCGAGAATATGGCATCTTCAAATGAATAGCTCTGGCT
Organism: Vicia faba; assembly: GCA_948472305.1. NCBI lineage: Eukaryota > Viridiplantae > Streptophyta > Magnoliopsida > Fabales > Fabaceae > Vicia > Vicia faba. The sequence goes on from OX451738.1 coordinate 268,461,421, forward strand.
TGTACCCATTAAAGATAAGGCTCCAAAGAAACAACCCCCTTAGGTACCAAGTCTTTCGTACTCTTCCTGTAAATGTGACGCCAGGCCTTTGCAATCTGCTCCCTAGCTTCCTTATGGTCTTCTCCCTCTTTCGGGAAGAAACTACTCAAATGAATACTATTTGGTTTAACCCTCATCAGATAACCAAGCTGTCGTCTTGCAAGAACAGAGTTGTAGTTAATTTCTCCCTTTGTACCAAGAAGAGGTACATTGGGGAAATGCCACAATTATCGATAATCTATAAATCATGGTAATCCTGATGATACCAAACAATATCTGAGTGAGTAAGTGCCATGATCTTAGGAGCCCAACGGGGTTCCTTCCTGACATCCTAGAAAGCATCAGAAGTAAACCACCAGTACAACAGAGGCGTGCAACAGATGATCATCCCCCTATGATAAGAATCCCGAAGATGAATAGAGTAATAAGTATCACCCAACAATGTTGGAACTGGGTTTCCAATCATGAAGATCCTGATGGAATTAATGTCAACAAATTTGTCCACATTAGGAAATAGGAATAGCCCGTAAGCAAGTAGAGCAAAGATGGCCTCAAAAGCGACTGTACTCTTCATCTTGGAAAAGTAACGAGCTTTCTCCAATAAGAATTGAGTTGGTAATCCTCTAATACCTCCTTTAGTAGTCATGTGGTCTTTAACCTCAGACTTTCTCGGATGAATCAAAGCTGCATTATCATGTGATTTTGGCTCACCCTCTAAACCAGTAAAAGGAATACGATCGATAATAGGCAAACCCAACAGATAAGAATACTCTTCTAGTGTAGGCATCAACAGATAGTCAGGGAAAGTAAAGAATTGATACATCGGATCATAGAATTGGACCAAGGTCAAGAGAATACCCTCCTTCATCCTAAGCTTCATGAGAGAAATGCTGGACCCATACTTTCTCTGAAAATCTGGAGAACACTTAATCTCGAGAATTAAACTCATCAATTCATCTATTTCGGGATCTTTGAAACTGTATTTTCCGGTCTTTCTTTTTCCAGAATCCATAGTCAAAAAGTACCTGAGATATTCACAAATGGTTAACTTTTAAGCCCTTTGAAATAAAATTTCTTCAAAAGATGCTTATGAGTGCATGGATGCATAATGCAACAATCACACACAAGATCACAAACATAGTGTTCATAGGTTCAACATCACGAGCATGAGGTCTAAGGTACTACCCATAAGGTATGGTCTAAGAGTTATAACCTGCCGAACAAGGTTCTAGAGGTTCCCAGAGTTTACATCCTTCCTTCAGATATTAACAACTTCCCGATTAACTCGGTAATTAGTAATATTCCCAAGAAAAACTTGTCTGAGCGTAGTATCGTGTGACAACTATTTATGGATTACTCCATCATAGCTTCCGCAATACACCTAAAAGGCCAAGATGGGCTAGGTATTCTATGGTCCACAGTTTCAGCAGGCTCCCAGGTCGAATGCAGCATGTCTTCCCGATTACTCAGTAAATGACAATATAGTCAAAGGGGCCTCCACTGAGTGGGGGATCTCATGTATCCTTTTTTGGGATTACTCCCTCAAAGTTAACATGACTATACCGCCCGTCATATCTTAAGTTTGCCAAGTCCGGGTATAGGACTTATGTGAAATCACCAAGCACCCTGAAAACCAGAAGAATCCAGACAAACATATACACAACATTCAATATATGACACATAATAGCACATATACATATATAAACAAAGATAGGCTCAACCCACTTAGGGATGGACCAGCAAGAGGTCAATCTCTCCTCAGTGAAGTCGCCATTTTTTCTGTAGCCATAGAAATGTTTAAGACTAAGCCATTAGATTGACTTGACTCATACAAATCAAAATAAAATCGCTACCGCACTTTATTGTTTCCAAAGTAATGGGAAAAGAGCGAATAACCTAAAAAGAGGGGGAAATATTCAAGGTAAGGGGGTTATTTATTCAAAGGGAAGGTATTAGAACCCTAAACATCTACGGTACTCCAAAGGAACCTCTTTGTAAAATCGGTATATTTTGGCTATAAAATGTTGTATAAAAAATAGATGGTGGAGATGAGAAAATAAATATTTTTTATGATTTTTGCACCCACCAAGTTAGCGAATCTTTAGTGCCTATGTACCACCTTTCGTGCAATAGGGGATCAGGGTACACGTAGTTCCTCTTTAAAAAATTTAAAACAAGTGTGTTGGTTAATTTTATGAGATAAGACATCATCGTCATTGTCCGTGTGGAAACATACTTACTACCCACAATCATGAGAAAGGAGAATTTTCATCATCTCAAAGTGGAGGATATGGCTTGGATTTTAAAATCAACAATGCCTCACTCAACACCCAAGTGGAAAATATCTCACTTTACTACATATTGTTGAAGTGTAGTTGTTTTCATCACTACAAGGATTGACAAGAGTCTAATCTTTTGAGAAAAGTTTTAAAGGTAAAATGTCAAAGTGGCAAAATGATTTGAATGAGATTGGTTGACTTTTAGTCTTCTCACAAAAAATGTCAAGGTATTATTAAGTTGATTGAAATTTATTTAAGAAAATGTTTTGAAAATGCATGGACCTAAGTCCAAGTTTATTATGAAAGTGGTTCAAGTTTAGAAACAAGAAGAGTTTTCAAAAGGAGGGAGAAGATTTTTGAAATAAAAGGAGATGTGAGGAGATGAAGAGACTATCCTAAAGCATAAGGTAAAAGCTAATGAGAAGAACCATCTAACCAATAAGAAGCCAATACTTCACATTATGATTCAAGATAGAATTCCCATTCTTTGGATTGAAACTAAGCAAACAAAGATATCAGACCTCTTGAGAAGACCAAACTTCAAATGTATTAATTATTCACAAAAATTTGGCAGAGTAACGACTGTATACGGGTGAATTCGAGATTACAGACAAAGTATGTAATCACAATAACATGCACACAAAACAAACAAGCAACCCAATTTCTTGAGGTAAACCCTAAGAACTCCAGACAAAATATTAATTAAAGTCACAAGGTCTCTAACATAGGCTAAGGTCTCTAATCCTAAGTCTAAGAAGTCCAATACTCTATAATGCCAAGAATAGTAACCAAATAGTCCAAGTATCATTAAAGTTTTTTATGGTTCATGTTGATTATTAAGTATCTTCAAAAAGAAAAGAAAAGCTCAAGTGAGAAAAATAAAAATGACATAAAAGTAAATGCTCAAGTGATCAAAGATGAAAAATAGCATGAAATGTAAATGCTAAAGTAAATGGTACATAAAGTAAAAGCATAAAATAAAAGCATAAAATAAAGTCAATTGTTAGAAGTTAATGGTTAGTTGGATGGCCATCTTGAAACTTGCATTTGAAACTCATTAGAGAATTGGTAGAACCAAATCCTCTCAACAACAAGTTGCATTTCCTTTTTTGTCAAGTATATCATCCATTTAAGATTCCTCAAAGCAACATTTAATGATCCATGATGTTTAAGTGAACCGCGTTGACCAAAATTTATGAAGATCCATTAGAGGATTGGTAGAACCAAAGCCTCCTAACAATGAATCTCAAGGTTACTGGATCAAAGGGTTCAAATTAACATTTGGGGTTGCAAACATAGGTTTGGGCCACGAATGATCATTTTCTCGAATTGGGACAAAATTTAGCGATATGTTAAGCAATTGTAAGTGGACTTATGTAGAAGTCGCACCTATTTTGAGGCCGGCCAAAAGAAATCTATGTACTTCATGTTTGGATAAATGATATAGATATCATTATCCCTTAACATGTAACACAAATAAAAAAGAAAGGGATAAGATGAAGAGGGAGGGGAATGATAAGCTAATTTAGATCACTACCTCAAATTTATTTCATCTTTGAATTCAATCACTCATCTAGATGGATTAAAGTACTAAATATATCATTAATCCAAAGCACTAAAACTAAATTAAATAATTCACTCTTAGGTAGATTTGAATTAATGAACATTTATCCAACTTCATCTACACCCAAAGTCCATTGAATTTAAAGAGAAATTGGACATTTAAAATTAAAATCCAAATCAACAATCAAAAGGAGTGAGTAGAAAAAGATATATGGATCAAAACAGCCCTAAAATAAGGCAGAAAAGGCATTTTGACATTGTTACAATCGATTGCGCTTTGACAGTAATCGACTGCATTAGTGCTTTTTTTTCAAAAAAAAACATGAAATCCTTCTGTGACAATCGATTGCACTCTTACAACAATCTATTGCACCCTGTGAAAAATAGGAAAACATCATTTTAAAAGACCAAATTCTTGTTCAAACTTTCCACCAAACACCTTATGATCATGGATTCAATTGAGCATGAAAATTCCATCAAATTATGAGAAAATAACACCAATGGAATCACTAAACAAAGCTAAATGAATCAATCCCAAAGATCAACAAGAGATCACATTGTGAAAGATGAATAATCCAACTTACCAAAGGTAGATCTAGAGAATTATCAAAACAACTTCAAGAATTTGCTTCAATTCAGCCCCCAAGAATCAATTTCCCAAGCTTGGATGTAGAGAATTGATAAAGAAAAAGTGTTTGGATGAAGGTTTAGCTCAAAGATCAGTAAGCTTCAATGCAACGCTTACTAACTTTTTTTGAAAATGGAGCTTTGAGTGAATTTGGTAGATGGAGAGAATTGAGAGATTTCTTAGCAAAATGAGTTTGGCTATCAAAAGCTTGAGATTTGAATGAAATGAAGACTCTATTTATAGATTTTAGGCTTGGGATTAGTGGTGGTTTGGATTTTGGTTTGGGAAATGAAATTAGGCTTGGTAATTAATTCTTTGAGCCAAAATTTGAATTAATGATATATCTTTCAAAAAAATGAAGAAAAATTGGAACCAAAATTTGAATTAATGATATATCTTTCAAAAATGAAGAAAACTTGGAGCCAAAATTGACAAGCTTGAAATTGATGATGTTTTCAAAATTTCACTTTGTGCAATCAATTGCACTCTGGGAGCAATCGATTGCTTCAGTGTTTTTTTTTCAAAAATTGCATAAAATGCACTCTGTGGAATCAATTGCACTCTAGGAGCAATCGATTGTACAGTGAAAAAATGAACTTTTTAAATTATTTTTCTTTGCAAATAGAGATTTTAGGAAAATAATACCGGAAAACCTTATTTGTCAAATGCTTTGATTCAGTACCTACAAAACACAAATATTCAAAGACAAATATTTTTTGTATTTTGATTAGAAGTTAGTCAACAACACATTTACAAAATACACAACTAAGGTGCTTGGAGATCCCTTAAGAGAAAACTTAAAGATAGGAGATAGAAAAATAGGAATAAACAACCCTAATGTGATCTTGTTGCATTGTGATGGTATGGAATGATAGAGGAATCTTAGGGGGGGGGGGGAATTGGGGTATAACAGCATTGAAGCAACCTCTAAGACTTGAAATGGTGTTGCTATGCAATCCTTATCCGCACGGATATATATTTAGAGCTCTATGTGACTCACAAAGATGTCCTTTTCATCGTCGTTTATAACCAATATTCCTTCAACTAAAAACTTCAATTTCTGATGTAACGTTTAAGTAACGGCCCCTGCTGCATGAATCCAAGGTCGTATGAGTAAACATGTATATGTTGGTTCTATATCCATTACTTGAAAGGTGATATAAAGCATATACAGGCCGATATTGACATGAATATCCACTTCTCCAAACAAGGTACTTTGAGAACCATCAAAATATTTGACTATCGTAGAACTTGGCCTTATTACAACACCATCCAATGTTAACTTCATCAAGCTGGATTTCGGTAACACATTAAGAGAAGAACCAATATTGGTGAGTACCATGGACATGCTTCTAGTACATATCTAAAATAAATTTGCAACACCTTGTTGTGAGCTCTGCCTTGTGGAGGCAACTCACTCTCATTAAAACCTAGATATGATCCAGATGTCAAATTTGCTACAACATTGTCAAACTGATTTACTGTAATCTCTTATGCGACATGAGAAGAACTTAGAACCTTCATTAGAGAGTCTTGACGTGCTTCTGAGTTGAGGGGAAACGAAAGTATTGAAATATTGGTCGGGGTTTTGTGTAACTGGTCCACCACCATTTAATCACTCATCTTGATTATTTTTAGGAATTCTTCCGCCTCTTGGTCAGAAAAATTCTTGCTCAGAGACTCTTGTTATTGGCTTGCCTCTATCACGGCTTTCCCCTTATCCTTAACTATAGCATCACTTTTCTTCAGTGGTTAAGGACTATAGATTCAACCACTACAAGCCATGCCCCCTGTTCTAGCTATATTTGTGACCGCAGATCCTTTACTTGTCGATGGCTCACATTCTTGCTTTAAACCAATGACAAAGACAGTAGAATCATAACTCCATGGTACCACTTTGTTGCTTTTATAAGGGGTAGGAGATGGCCCCTTAATCACCATTGTAGTCTTTGGAACTACTGGAATTCTCAGAGTCTAGCATGGTATCACCACTGGTACTTCTGTTGACTCCCCCCCCATGGAATCACAAGAGTTTTCTTATTAGGATTTGGACCTTGGCATGGAATTACCAATGGCTTCTTCGTACTTTTATCGATTGCAGCTACGTATTCTTCTTTAGGGAATTTCCCGAATTGGACTATCACTAGATCCACCAATTTTTGTAACGTCTTCTCAAAATCTTCATTGTGTTCCAAAAGGAACCCACATTCAAACAAATATTCTTTCAAAAGTTTTATCGGGGCCTTTACTTGTCTGGTTGCCCTGAAGTCAGTGACCACCTAAATTGCATTCACCGCTGGTCCACCATGCAAGGGCATGGGATTTGTTTTGGTGTTTGGTTTATCAAAGTTGATATCCTGAGAATCCAACAAATCCTGAACCTTGTGTCTAAAAATCCCAACATTTCTCTATAGTATGCCCTAGATAACTGGCATGATACTCGCACCTGGAACTTGCACCGTGCTTTGGTGGAAGTGCCCCAATTGGAGGAGTTAGCGGCTTCTTCTCTACCAAATATACCTTGAGTAGATGTTGAACTAATTGACTGTGAGGCATGGGGATGGGATCAAATCCTCTCGGAGGCCTTTCAAACCTGTTTTGTTATTATTCTTGTGGAATTACCAATTGTTCCTGTGCCCTTGGATGTGATGCGACAACATTAATTTCTCCTTCCTTCTTTTTCGAGAAGTTAGGAAAATGTCTCTTTGGATTCTAAGGGGTACTAGATGATGCCCCTTGTATCTTGCCACTTTTTATACCAACTTCAATCCTTTCACCAATGGTTAACAAATCATTAAATCCGAAAGAGACGCTCCCTACCATCTTATCATAGTACAAACCTTGTAAAGTGCCCATGAACATATCGACCAATTCTTTCTCCAATAGTGGAGGTTTTACACGGGCTTCCATTTCTCTCCATCTTTGAGCATACTTCTTGAAAGAATCCTCCTTCTTCTGAGATAAGTTTTGGATCTGCATGCGGTTAGGTGCCATGTCCAAATTGTACTTGTATTTGTAGCGGTGAAATCTGAGATCAAGGTATTGATTAACTTGACTCGCAAATAAGCAAGATTCGCCACCGCGCTTTATTATTTCCAAGGGAAAAGGGAAAAGTGTGAAATAAAATTCATCAATATGAAAAGTAAGTGTAATATTAAAACTAAAGAAAAATACAATGCATTTGAAAGAGATCTAAGGTTTGGGGGTTGGTTATACAAAGGGAAGGTACTAGCACCCTATGTATCTATAGTATATTATAGGAACCTTTTGAAATATCTTTTTTTTTGGTTAAAATTGGTTTGCTTGCTAAATGAGTGTGGGGATGAGATCTTGAAGATGCGACGACCTAGTGTCGAAGTTTTAACTTAAATGAGTGTAAGTTTAAAAATTGAATTTGCTAGGAGATTTAACTTAAGATTACCAAAACTAAAATGTATGAAAAGGGTTTCGCATAATCATATTAGATATATTCGATGACATAAAGTCAACGAATTAATCCTTTTTCTTGGATTAGGCATAAGCAAAATATAAAAATAAAATAATCGAAAAGAACTTAAACAAATAGCACTTAAATCATTTAAATAGTTAACAACCAAAAATTAATTAAAATAAAGAATGACAAAATTAAGCTAATATATTTATGGAATTTTTTTGAGGAAAAGAAAGAAATAATTATAAACCTAATCTAATATTTTTTGTATTTTTGTATGAATTTTAAATGAAATAAGGCTAAAAATAAAATAAAAAAAGACTTAAAACTAAAAAAAGAACCAAGGATCGAACTTAGGTTCCCTAGGTTACAACCAATCTACCTTGCCACTAAACCATTATTGCTTTTCTGCTATGAATACCCTTTAAATGAAATAAAAGGGATAAAAACAAACGGGGTGGGCTTAAAACTTAAGCCCAAACCCGGATCCGTTAAAGAAGAGAAGGATGAAGGGTTTTGAAACCCTGATGGTAAAAGAGACGTTGTTTGATATTCAATTAATTGGGGACTTGGTCCAATTTTATTTCAATTAATTACTAATTAATTCTATAATTTTCAATAAAATCTAAATTAAAGCCAAACAAATCAAAACTCTCTCTCAAACCTCACAGTCTATTTTCTATGTTCTTACAATTTCTTCCTCTAATCTCAACTGAAACTCTCACTCTTTCTGTTCTTTCAATCGATTATTTTTCGAAATGTGAAAATCTCTTTCTCTCTATATCGTTTCTCTCTTCTTATCTCACAATAAATTCTCTCTTCTTTCGATTTTTCAACAGAACAAAAACAACATTCTCATTGTTTCTCTACTTTAGAAATTCTCTCTATGCTTTTCTTGAACTTTCAATCAATCTCTTACACCATGTTCTCACAGTTCATATTCTTGGTTCTCAAATGTTTCTGTCAATTTTGTTCCAACTCTCAGATTTTTGGTTACATTGAACAACAAAAAAAGTTCTGATTCACTCCTCATCAAACTTTAGAATTAGAATTTACAGGGAGCAAGGTTTCAACTTTCTCAATGGTGGTGGTCTGCTGATTTTCAAAAAGTAACAATGAAGCTCAGTTTCAGTTCTATATTTATTTTAGACCCTCACACGATTTTGATTAAAAACGACAACAACTTATAGTTCTAGTTTATTCCTTTCGGTTCAATTTTCATGGCAACAATAAAAAAGAAAGCATTTAATGCACACAAACACATTTAAAATAACAAGTCATTAAAAGCTATGATACTGATAAATAAATGCAAAGAAAAATGAAGAATGTCGACTCCAGACATTCCCGGTGGTGAAGCTTCAGGTAATATGAATTCCTTCTTTCTCGGTCTGTTATATTTCTTCTTCTTTGTTGATTCGAGATTTGGCGTTGTTATTCTGAGTTTCAAAACCACAAATTGATAGTGTTTGTTGCATATTAGGTTAGTGGAGTAGTAAGTGAGTTGCAAACTTGGTTGATTAAATAGTGGTGTGTCAGTGGCTTTGCGGTCAAAGAAAATGGTGTTGAGAGAATATTGTAGTGATGTTTTTTTTGAGGTATGAAACAAATTTTTCTCTCTGTTTTTATGTGGATTTTCTTTGTGTGTTTTTTGCTGATTCTCTTTCTCTCTATTTCTCAATATTTTTGTTGTGATTCTTCGTGTATGTTGAACAAAACTTCCCCCTTTTTCTGTTGATGAAAGTCTCTATTTATAATGAAGTATATTGTGAGATTTTGAATTGTTTTGGGCATTGGGTTGTGGCTTTCTGAGACAGCTTTTGGGGTGTACCATTTTAGTGTAACTCTTGACCTGTTCTGCTTGGTGTTTATGTGCAGGTTGGAGCATATTTTTGTAGGTTGTATTATACCTTTGTGGATTGATATATAACTGGGCAGAAACATGGATTTTGGAGTTTTATGGGCAGACCTGCAGCATGAGTAAAAGAGTTTGGTTTGTTGTATTTGGACATTTTATGGACTGGTTTTAGTAGGCTATCTAGAGGGGCAGCAGCAGATTTTTGGCATTATTATGCAAGTTTTATGCAACATGGACAAGGACAAGGCATCATTTGTGGACAACATAGTTGTTTTGGACTGCAAGGTTTTTTGGCATTGAGTAGAATAGGTTTAACACAATCTCCCTTGTATAAAAATACTTGAAAACCTCTTTGTAAATCTTCTTGAAGAAGTTAAGATCAAATGATATTTGTATGAATTTTTTTTTGAAATCAAATCAATGAAATTTCATATGTTTCAATACAAACTTTATCTAAGGTTCATGTTCTTTACTTTTAACCTTGAAATGATGTTGGTGATGACGTCAAGGAGATCCATACACAAAAGGAACCATTCAAAAATATTGAATAATGAAGAAGTTATGATCGTTTGAACTTGATCTTGAAAGAGTTTACTTTTGGTCGAAGTGCTTTGAATCGACTTGCAAACTTGATCCTTCCTTGCATTCCAAGGCATATTGATGCACATGAGAACCAGTGATGATGAAATCTTGACTGTGCTTTTGGTTAAAGTCTAAACTTTGATGAAGTAGTCTTTGAGAATTGGTGATTCACCATACTTGAACACTTGAGGGATCTAAAACCCTAATTGAGGCGCAACACCTGACTCTCTTGATTTAGACTTGTCTCTACACACAAAACCAAAGAAACATAAACCTACACCTTTGTATGGGATTAGAAGTTAATGATGCATAAAATAAAATGTTCACAACAATTGATAATCTCTGCATAAGGAATACTCGAAGGTGAGAGGATTAAAAACCAATTGTATCTCGTGACCTTGATGCTTTATGAAAATGAAAATGAAGTTGGGATCTTAGGCCAAAAATTAGGGTAATGACAGTATTGTCTCAGGAAAGCGTTGGCAAGATCTACCCATGTCTGGATATGAACCCGCTCCAATTGCATGTACCAATCTAAAGATACCCCACTCAAACTATCTTAGAAGCAATGGAGCATCAGCTTTTGATCTTGAGCATAGGCGTGCATTTTTCTACAATACATGTGTAGATGATTCCTCGGGTAGGTGATCCCCTTATATTTTCCAAAGTCAGGTACTTTGAATTTTGGAGGGATCACCACATCCAGTACTAGACCCATTTCAAGAGCATCAACGTCGAAAGCATCGTAACCCTCCACACCCTTCAACCTCTTTTCAAGAGCTTTATATTGATTGAGCGCCAAGGGATTTTAACGACATGAGTATGGGTTGTCCTTTGAGGTATTTGGTTGACGTTTTCTAAGCCATGGTCTCCATACTGCAAATCTACATAATTATCCAAGTCGTGTGGATTGTTGACTGGAATTTGCAAAGCATGGGATTCCCCTACCTTTGGTGGAGGTGGGACAAACCCTTTAGTATTAGCCTGTATGACCTCTTGTTGTGCTACAATTGAATTTTGAGGTCTTGATTCTGGTTTTTTTCTTGGTTGGTGACCGCTCTATGCGACAATAGTTTGGGCAACTTCTCTAAAGGCTACCTTAGGAATCTGTTCTTTCCTCTCGATGATGTTCTTAAGGGCTATAAGAACTTGGCTTATATCTCCCTTCATCGAGTCGATGTTTCCTTTGACCTGCTCCAAATCTTCCTTGAAGGCAGCTTGGTTCTCTTTAATCGGTTCCATCACTTTCTTTTGATGGGCCCTTGTTTGATATGGCGGTCGGAGAAGTGGTGTTTCCTTACCAATGATTTAACTAGAGAAGGTTTTTGAAAAATGATAAGTTTTTGTATGAATTTATGAAATGTAATGTTTGCGAGTGCATGGATGCGTATGAATATGCTAAGAGTTTTTTTTGTTTTTGAATGTCTTATTCACTTGGATTTCTTTTTTTCTTTAGCTTTTTCTTTTTACTTGGCGAATATCTTAAAAATAAATATACAAATAAGATACGGGAACAAAAATTTTATTGATATAATAAGTGTCCTTAAAAAGGAATACAATTCAGATATTGAAAAATATTCAATCCAAAACACAAAAATTAACTTGCTGAAAGAAATAACAAAGGGAAACAAAAATCTTCTAAGTATGTCTATGAATTTCTGCTCTGAAGCCATCAACCATTGTCCTACAATCTTGAGGAAGTCTTCAACATCTTTCGGGAAAGGGACCGTCGCATTTTCCACATCTCTCAAACTTCTAGGGATGTCACCAATAAGATTGTTGGTGTGATACGGTGAGAGAACTAACTTGAGGTTTTTGCGTTTTATCACAAATGTTGCGGTTAGCAAGAGTCGCCACAGACTTTTCTTTTATCCAAAAGGAAAGGTGAAAAAGCACAGGAAAGACCTTTGAGATTGTTTCTTGAGTTCGAGGGGTAGATTATGAAAAGGGAAGGTGTTAGCACCCTTTTCATCCATGGTTTTCCATGGACTCTTAGTTACTTGCTAGATCACTTGCTGTTGTTTGAAATTGTGCTTTGTGTGTGGTTTTTGAAAGTATTTTTGAAAATGGAACTTCGTAATGGTTCTCGTCTCTATAAGAATGCATACAAAGTGTTTGTTTTGAAAATAGTTCAAAGAGGTGTTTATGAGATGTGTTTTTGAAAGTGATTTTGAAAAGGTGTCTTTGTGATGATTCTCATCTCTATAAGAACGTATACAAAGTGTTGTCTTTTGAAAATGTTTCAAATGAGAGTGTTGGTGTATGAAATGTTTTTTGTTGTGAGCAAGCGAGTAACTGAGAGCGAACCTACCTACTCAAAAGGTCTTAGATGTGCTTTTCCTCCTCCTTTAGATGTTGCTATCTTACCAATGATTTGGTAAGAAGCTCCATCATTGAATGTGAAGGGACGGGCGTTGGGACATTTGAATAGTCATAGAAGGCAACCCATGGGACATTTTAGCAATGTCGTTTAGGACTAGATCGTTTACCGAAGGCAACATCGAGGATCATCGAGGGACTACAATCTTTTATCGAGGGTCTTTGCTGAAACGCCCATATTCGAGGGACATGACTATTTTTATGATTGGCCACAAGTGAGATTACCCTAAGGGTGCATGTGTGAATAGTGTGTTTGATTTGCATGCGTTTTGTCTTTGATTAGGGTTGTCTATTTTGTTGTTTTTATCTTGCCATACACACCCTAATTACTAACAATTATATTAAAGTGATAAGTTGCGGAAATTAAAATCCTACGCTATTACATCATTTGGGGGATGGGGATACAAATTTACAAATGGGGGGATGAAAGCAAATAAATCCTAATTTACTATTACAACCATATTGAATGAATAAAAATGTACAAAAATAAATAAATAATAAAAATAAAAGAAAATTGTTTTGAAATTTTTTTATGTATTGACACATACACTTATGTATTGATACGAAAATAGTTTATGTATTGCCGCATGCCATTATGTATTGATTCGAAAACAATTTATGTATTGACGCATGCCATTACGTATTGATACGAAAACAATTTATGTATTGACGCATGGCATTACGTATTGATAAGAAAACTTCCTTGCTGCTGAAAAATGAAAATTAACTCAGTATGAGTCGACGCGTTCGCATTTCGTGTCGTTGCATGCAACATTTTGTATCGATGCATAACAGTTTGCATCGGCTCATAACCTGTTTCAAACATAGTATGTGTCGACGCATAGCATTTCGTATCGACACCTAACTGCTGTTTTTTGCTTTTATCATTGTTTTGCTACATGTAAAAGTTAGTTCGATGGTTAGTAAAAATGAAAAACAAGCATATGGCTAGCTTCAAATCAACTATATCTACATTTTATATTCACAAATGAACCATTAATGATGCTTGTATGAAGAGTTCAAAGTCAAGAAAACTTACCTTGAAACTGAAATTTGTGTTTTGAGTTTGAGATGTTGTATGGGTTGTTGTTGAGCATGGGAAGTGATGATAGTGATGTTACAGAAGTTTTTTTCTTGTGTTTGAACAACTTCTATATGATGTATGTGGAGTGTTTAGATGGTTGGACAAAATTTTCAAGGTATGAGAGGTTCAAAGGTTTGGACTTTAAAACTCAAGAGTGGAAGTTTTGTGGACTGTTATGGCTTTTGTGAATATGAGATTTTGAGGGTTTACCAATATAACTTCTGGCTTTTCTCTCTATCCTTTCTCTAACCTCTTTGTCTTGCAAATGCTTCTTCTATTTATAGGCAAAGGACTTGTGAACAAAGGCTGAATATGTTTACAACACAACATGTTATGGTTTGGTTGGGATGTAAGTATCAAACTATGTCAAGTACTCCATGGTTCCAAGATGAAGTACCAAAGTTGCTGGTTTATAGGGGTTGATTTCCATGTTTTATGGTAGAGTAAAATCAGAAATAAACAAAGTATGGGCTCAAGACAAACTTTGTACAAAAAGCTTGCTTTTCAAGAATAACAATGGTGCCTTTATGCCATAAATGGAAAGATCTTTTGGACAATGACTCAAACACTTGGGTAATAAGTCAAGCTCTTGTATAAACATTAAATTATGTAGATATTTGCAAGCAAGAAGGCCTGCAACATAAGATTATGCAGCATAGCATAAGGGTTTTGTTGTGTGTTCTTCAATAGAATGACTTGCAAATCAAGGGTGGATGCCCAACTTCATGCCCTTGAATCTCCTAGCTCAAGTATGATAAATTCATGCTCTTAGATGTTTTGGAAAGCTTTAAGCACCCCTATAACTTTCATGTTGACCACTTTTGTTAAATCAAATTGGAACTTGATGAAAATTGGCTAAGAAGTTGGGATAAAAACCTGACCAAAACTACTGAAAATTTCTCTAAGTGTTAAATGAAAATGTCATGACTTCATGAATTTATAACTTGAGATCCAAGCGTATTTAGGAGAAGTTGTGTAAAGCAATGTTGTAGATATCATGGAGATCTACAACTTTCATGTTGAAAGTTTCCCTTGAACCGTCTTGCAGCTTGGTGAAAGAATGGCATGAAGTGATGAAATTATTATGTATAAAAACACTTAGAAAATTTCTAAGTCTTGGAAATCTTGAATTTTCAAGTTGACTTTTGACTTTCTTAACTTCTTAATGATCAAGCTTTATATTTTTGAATGTCTTGATAAAATTTAATCTTTGGGTTGTAATGTTGACCAAAAAGTCAAAGTTTGACTTTCCAGTATGCAATTGACCATTTTGCCCTTGTGCCAATTTCAAGCCTAAATTGACGTATCAATGCTGCAAACTTGACGTCTTAGAATATCTTATGAGCAAATACTTGACAAATAAGAGGGTAAATTTTGCGGTACAACAGCTGCCCCTGTTCAATCTTCTTAAACCTGAAGAGTTAGATTGACGAGTTTTTCCATTCGTGACTCGAAGGTGGAAGATGATTGGACACTAGAGCGCCCAAAAATTTGCACTCGACGATGCGATGATAGGAGGAATGGGCTTAAAGATGCCATTTGGAGAGGTGATAGAATCTTGTTGGAGATGGGCTTGTAGATGCCATCCTAGAATGCTTGTTGAATTGTAATTTGTAAGTTGGAAGAATGATTATCAGAATTGCGTCCATGTCTGGAGTGTATCTGAGCTGTATCTGAATGAGTATCAGGATGGCATCCGTATCTGGAACGTATCTGAACTGTATCTAGAAGTTGAATCTGAATGAGTATCAGGATGGCATCCGTATCTGATGCGTATCTGAACTGTATCTAGAAACTGAATTTGAATGAGTATCAGGATGGCATCCGTATCTGGAGCACATCTAAACTGTATTTAGAAGCTGAATCTGAATGAGTATCAGGATGGCATCCGTATCTGGAGTGTATCTGAACTGTATCTGGAAGCTGAATCTGAACGAGTATCAGGATGGCATCCGTATCTGGAGCATATCTGAACTGTATCTAGAAGCTGAATCTGAATGAGTATCATGATGGAATTCGTAGCTGGAGCGTATCTGAACTGTATCTAGAAGCTGAATTTGAATGAGTATCAGGATGGCAATCGTATCGGGAGAGTATCTGAACTGTATCTGAAAGTTTAATTTGAATGAGTATCAGGATGGCATCTGTATCTGGAGCGTATCTGTACTATATCTAGAAGCTGAATCTGAATGAGTATCAGGATGGCATCCGTATCTGGAGCGTATCTGAACTGTATCTAGAAGCTGAATCTGAATGAGTATTAGGATGGCATCTGTATCTGGAGCGTATTTGAACTGTATCTAGAAGCTGAATCTGAATGAGTATCAGGATGGCATCCGTATCTGGAGCGTATCTAAACTGTATCTAGAAGTTGAATCTGAATAAGTATCAAGATAACATCTGTATCTGGAGCATATCTGAACTGTATTTGAAGGTTAGCAGGATGATGAAGGAATCTTGGACGATTACTATTCCAAAAGATGATGACCTTTATTTGTTGATTGATCTTTCCTGAAAAGGTAAAGAGTTAGTTGCATGCAATGTCATGATGTATGCATTGTGTAATGATGTTCTCAAAATAAATGAGATTTATGTTATATATATATATATATATATATATATATATATATATATATATATATATATATATATATATATATATATATATATATATTTTGTATGCATGTGCTATGAATGTTGTTGAAATGTAATTTTGTCTTGGAGAATAAATCCTTGACAAATATTGAGGAGTTATTAAATCTCGGATTGTTGTTGAAGAGTAGGTGTGTCTTCAAACTTTTATTTAGAATGTTTCCACCGGGGATTCATGTTTTATTGTTTGAGGAGAACTCCGTTGGGGGTTGTTGAAAGCTCTGTATAGAGTGTTGATTCCTGC
This sequence comes from Vicia faba, assembly GCA_948472305.1. Lineage (NCBI taxonomy): Eukaryota > Viridiplantae > Streptophyta > Magnoliopsida > Fabales > Fabaceae > Vicia > Vicia faba. Next base: position 268,478,156 of record OX451738.1, read on the forward strand.
TTGGGGAAAAGAGTTCAGGAGTCTTAGTTGTTCGTTTCTCTACTAGGGAGTCAAAGTTGAATTGATATTTGGTCGGGTCCAGGTTTCACAATAACTTGTTGGGGATTGTAGAGTAGTCTATTGGGGAAGAGATATTGTGGTCCTTTGATTTGTAGTAGTCGCAGAGGCCACCTCAAGCTGGAGAATCCTGCCGTTTGTTGGGGAAATAAACCATGTTGCTCAGTCTATTGGAGAGGCGGTGACTTCACTGGCAGAAATCCTCGAGGATTCTTGAAGTCGACTCAGTTGGGAAGAGGTTTTCAGAGATTGAAAATATGGTTGGGGAATCATCCTATGAGAAGGATTTTGGGGATATTTGTCACTTCCCCTAGTAGAAAGTGTTTTGTGGCACTGCCAGGAACTAATTGACTATACGTAACCTTTTGTTGGGATTTGCGTTCAATGCCCCCAAGTAATGGAGATGGAGACCTGCCCCTGGTTATTCTGTACTTCTTGAGATATTTATTGGAATCTTGACTGGACTGCCCCAGGTGCGCTTGGATAGTGACATGTCATTCCCCCTTGTTGATAGGAGATTTGTCATTGTAAGTGTCATCCCACTCGAAGTGATTTTGCCCACTGGGAGAGCTTTCGTTTATTGGATATTCGTTGTGTGAATTTCTCCACTGTCAAACAAATAGCCATATGCAAACAACGATATTCAAATAATGCAAAGTTTATGCTGGTCTTGAAATTTTGAAAATGCGTTTTAGCAAGTAAAGAAATTTTGTAAGAAAAATTCAACTCAGGATTCAGAGTAAAGCTTTACAGGAGTCAAGATACCTTTTATAACAGTATGCTTTCAAACTAACCCATGCTTTAATTAGGACTTTTGAAAGGTTGTAACGTGGCTTGGTTCACGGTTTAAGAAACAAAGGATAAAGGCTCAAAATATATTTGTACCCACCCGCTCTTCGTGACATTCTTCAGTCCTAAACCCAGTTAATTGTACGTTTGAACTCCTATTGAATCTGGAATGACGTTTTGGTGATGGTTCAGACAAGTTAAGTTTATCAGAAGGCATTCATTTTTTTGCAACCTTTTTCATGTTGTTGAGGAATTGTAGTGACCTCTTTTTATTTATTATCCCTGATTTTTGCCTGACTGTTCTTGTTTTGAGATTACGGTCAGCGGGATGCCCCAGTTTTTTTTCTTAAGCCTCCCTTGTAGGTTTTGACTTAGTGGGCTTTTATTTTTGAGAGATAATGATTGCCTATGTGATTGGGAACCATCATTGTCTTTTGATTCGAGAGGAATGTTTTGATGTCATTCGTTGTATTACAAGATGAGAGTTTGCGGCTAAACGCGCATTTGAATTAACTGAGAGACTACCCTGCCCCAGGTTTTGATTAAAGGTTTCAATTTGTGTTAAAACAGAAAACTTCTACTTCTTTGGCTTGAAGGTGTTAACTAGGTATTATCTTCATTATAACTTCAGTGTTTAGGATTTGAAATAAACGCTTGTACATCGTCAGCAAGGTTTGTCCAAAAGCATACTGTATGAGATTATGGTTTTGTTTTCGTCATCCTCCCTCTAAAGGCTTGTAACTTTTAGCAAGAGTTAAATGTCATAAGAAGAATAAAAAGCATAGTTTAAATATAGTGAAATCGAAAGGATGAATTCAAGACAAACATATGCAATGCATTAATGAAACATAATTTGACATTAATAGATAATTGTTTGAATACAAAAAGAAATTACAATTGAAAGTTCAAAATGAACAGAAGCCTCTTTGTCTGAACTTGTCACTTTAGGTGGTGAGCCTTTGAGGGACGGCAAAAGAATTCAGTCTGGCTATCTTGTGTGAATTCCAACATTCCTTCGTTGATCAGGTTTTGAATCTTGTACTTCAGCACCCAACAATCGTTTGTATCATGCCCAGGACCATCGGAATGATAGGCACACCTGGCATCGGGATTGTAGCTCGGAGAAAAGGTTTTGGGATTTGGGTGAGGTCTTATTGGTGTAATCATATTCATTCTCAGCATGTGTTGCAAAGCTTGGGAGAGTGGTATGTTGATATTGGTAAAGTGTCTTTTGGGATCGCTTTTCCTTTTCTAATTTTTTGGTTGATGTTGACGAAGTTGCTATTAGGCTCGTGATGTGGCAGCAAATTGGGAAGGTCTTCCGTCTTCTTGTCTCATGGGAGGCTGAGCAGTGACTTGATTTCTAATTCTGGTTGTTTTCCCCATATGGTTGAAACCGTCTTGACGAAGTTGGTTGACAAGAACTTTCAGCTCTTCTTGTCCTTGAGCCAAATTTTGGACAAGATCCAACTGGCTCACCAGTTGTCCCATCATTTGGACCTTCATTATGGCTATCTCAGTTTGTAGCCGCTCCAACTGGTCATCTATGTTGCCCTCAGGATTTCCCATCATCATGCCCCTGGTGAGGAGAGCTTTCACCTCTTCCTGTCCATTGGACAGATTCAAGAACATTTCTTGGAGTTGAGCGTTTTGAGCCTGGATGTCCTTGATAGTCTGCTCTAGAGCCATCTCTACTGAAATAAACAGTAGGAAGATAAGGAGATTTGTATGGGAGAAACCTGTCATGATATGATGCATGATATGTGGATGCAATGTTTTCAAGGATCTCACGGGGTAAACACGAGAAGAAGTTAGAAGTTAAACTTTGATTAACATATTTGATTGGAGAACTTTGTATCGATGGATGTCCTTCCACGAGAATCAAGCTCACCATGTCAAGTGGTTCATATCCCTTGACTCAAATTTTTGTACTTGATCTTTGACGGTGTTTGGTCAGAGGAAAATAAATCCTCCTGCCCCTTGATAGACGTCTGGTTCATTATGAACCTGCATCAAAGACCCTCGAGATCCTTGAAATGGTTATTGAAAATGCTATGGTATGATGTTATGCACAAGTATGCGAAGTAAACAAGCTTATACAAATAATCATGTACACGCAAAGCAGTTAAGTCCTTAGGTTTAGGCTTGCATGGGGTTTTATAGATAAATACCCTCTTGAAGTTTAGTTTGCTTAAACCTGTCCTAGCAATAATAACCGGGTTCTAAGGAGCTCAATATCGCCGGATTGTTTCCTTGATCATTATTTCATCTCAAGCCTCTTTAATGGAGACCGAAATATCCCAAGAAACCAAACCTCAATGAGTGTAGTATCGAGTATCTACTAACTTCGGACTGCATCAAAGACGGCCATCTCACTACATCCTAAAGGCCAAGTTGGTCAAGTAAAGGGTTCTAGAAGTTCATTAGTGCTTCATGACATCACTCAGCGGCCCCGTATTCTCTTTGATTAACTCAAAGGCTACCGGTACCCACAAATATGTCGTACTAACGTAGCTATTGCTTAGATCATGTCGGTATACCCCACACAATTTCCACAACGTATTGTTACTTACCTATAATGTATCCCAAATCCGAGTAGAGGATTCAAACCCAAATAAAGAACCATAATGTAAAGCATACAAGTCAAACAATGTAAGCAAGTAAATGTGATCTAAACCCTAAGGTAACCCCAATTTTAGAAAATTCCCCAGCAGAATCGCTAGTTCTGTGATACAGTGGGAGAACTGACTTGAGGTTTTTGCGTTTTATCGCAAATATTGCGGTTAGCAAGAGTCGCCACCGACTTTTATTTTATCCAAAAGGAAAGGTGAAAAAGCACAGGAAAGACCTTTGAGATTGTTTCTTGAGTTCGGGGGGTAGATTATGAAAAGGGAAGGTGTTAGCACCCTTTTCATCCATGGTTTTCCATGGGCTCTTAGTTACTTGCTAAATCACTTGCTTTTGTTTGAAATTGTGCTTTGTGTGTGGTTTTTTAAAGTATTTTTGAAAATTGAACTTCGTAATGGTTCTCGTCTCTATAGGAACGCATACAAAGTGTTTGTTTCGAAAATAGTTCAAAGAGGTGTTTGTGAGATGTGTTTTTGAAAGTGATTTTGAAAAGGTGTCCTTGTGATGATTCTCGTCTCTATAAGAACGTATACAAAGTGTTGTCATTTGGAAATGTTTCAAATTAGAGTGTTGGTGTATGAAATGTTTTTTATTGTGAGCAAGCGAGTAACTGAGAGTGAACCTACCTACTCAAAAGGTCTTAGATGTGTTTTTCCTCCTCCTTTAGATGTTGCTATCTTACCATTGATTTGGTAAGAAGCTCCATCGTTGGATGTGAAGGGATAGGTGTTGAGACATTTGAATAGTCATAGAAGGCAACCCATGGGACGTTTTAGCGATGTCATTCAGGGACTAGATCGTTTACTGAAGGCAACATCAAGGATCATCGAGGGACTACGATCTTTTATCGAGGGTCTTTGCTGAAATGCCCATATTCGAGGGACATGACTATTTTTCTGATAGGAAACAAGTGAGATTACCCTAAGGGTGAATGTGTGAATAGTGTGTTTGATTTGCATGCGTTTTGTCTTTGATTAGGGTTGTCTATTTTGTTGTTTTATCTTGTCATACACACTCTAATTACTAACAATTATATTAAAGCGATAAGTTGGGGAAATTAAAATCCTACGCTATTACATCATTTGGGGGATGGGGATACAAATTTACAAATGGGGGGGATGAAAGCAAATAAATCTTAATTTACTATTACAACCATATTGAATGAATAAATAATGTACAAAAATAAATAAATAATAAAAATAAAAGAAAATTGTTTTGAAATTTTTTTAATGTATTAACACATACACTTATGTATTGATACAAGAATAGTTTATGTATTGACGCATGCCATTATGTATTGATACGAAAACAGTTTATGTATTGACGCATGCCATTACGTATTGATACGAAAATAGTTTATGTATTGACGCATGCCATTACGTATTGATACGAAAACTTCCTCGCTGCTGAAAAATGAAAGTTAACTTAGTATGAGTCGACGCATTCACATTTCATGTCGACGCATGCAACATTTTGTATCGACGCATAGCAGTTTGCATCGGCCCATAACCTGTTTTAAACACAGTATGTGTCGACACATAACATTTCGTATCGACGCATAAGTGTTGTTTTTTGCTTTTATCATTGTTTTGCTACATGTAGAAGTTAGTTCTCAACACATGGTTAGTAAAAATGAAAAGCAAGCATATGGCTAGCTTCAAAGCAATTATATCTACATTTTATCTTCACAAATGAACCATTAATGATGCTTGTATGAAGATTTCAAAGTCAAGAAAACTTACCTTGAAACTGAAATTTGTGTTTTGAGTTTGAGTTGTTGTATGGGTTGTTGTTGAGCTTGGGAAGTGATGATAGTGATGTTACAGAAGTTTTTTTCTTGTGTTTGAAAAACTTCTATATGATGTATGTGGAGTGTTTAGATGGTTGTAAATAATTTTTAAGGTATGAGAGGTTCAAAGCTTTGGACTTTAAAACTCAAGAGTGGAAGTTTTGTGGTTTGTTATGGATTTTTTGAATATGAGATTTTGAGGGTTTACCAATATAACTTCTGGCTTTTCTCTCTATCCTTTCTCTAACCTCTTTGTCTTACAAATGCTTCTTCTATTTATAGGCAAAGGACTTGTGAACAAAGGCTGAATATGTTTACAGCACAACATGTTATGGTTTGGTTGGGATGGAAGCATCAAACTATGTCAAGTACTCCATGGTTCCAAGATGAAGTACCAAAGTTTCTGTTTTATAGGGGTTGATTTCCATGTTTTATGGTAGAGTAAAATCAGAAATAAACAAAGTATGGGCTCAAGACAAACTTAGTACAAAAAGCTTGCTTTTCAAGAATAACAATGGTGCCTTTATGCCATAAATGGAAAGATCTTTTGGACAATGACTCAAACACTTGGGTAATAGCTCAAGCTCTTGTGTAAACATTAAATTATGTAGAGATTTGCAAGAAAGAAGGCCTGCAACATAAGATTATGCAGCATAGCATAAGGGTTTTGTTGTGTGTTCTTTAATAGAATGACTTGCAAATCAAGGGTGGATGCCCAACTTCATGCCCTTGAATCTCCTAGCTCAAGTATGATAAATTCATGCTCTTGGATGTTTTGGAAAGCTTTAAGCGCCCCTATAACTTTCATGTTGACCACTTTTGTTAAATCAAATTGGAACTTGATGAAAATTGGCTAAGAAGTTGGGATAAAAACCTAACAAAACTGCTGAAAATTTCTCTAAGTGTTAAATGAAAATGTCATGACTTCATGAATTTATAACTTGAGATCCAAGCGTATTTTAGGAGAAGTTGTGTAATGCAATGTTGTAGATATCATGGAGATATACAACTTTCATGTTTAAAGTTTCCCTTGAACCGTCTTGCATCTTAGTGAAAGAATGGCATGAAGTGATGAAATTATTATGTATAAAAACACTTAGAAAATTTCTAAGTCTTGGAAATCTTGTCTTTTCAAGTTGACTTTTGACTTTCTTAACTTCTTAATGATCAAGCTTGATATTTTTGAATGTCTTGATGAAATTTAATCTTTGGGTTGTAATATTGACCAAAAAGTCAAAGTTTGACTTTCGAATATGCAATTGACCATTTTGCCCTTGTGCCAATTTCAAGCCTAAATTGATGTATCAATGCTGCAAACTTGACGTCTTAGAATATCTTGTGAGCAAATACTTGACAAATGAGAGGGTAAATTTTGGGGTACAACTGCTGCCCTTGTTCAATCTTCTTAAACTTAAAGAGTTAGATTGGCGAGTTTTGCCATTCGTGACTCGAAGGTGGAAGATGATTGGACACTAGAGCGCCCAGAAATTTGCACTCGACGATGCGATGATAGGAGGAATGGGCTTAAAGATGCCATTTGGAGAGGTTATAGAATCTTGTTGGAGATGGGTGTTGTACCCCAATATTTTCCCTCCCATATTCCTCAAGATTTGTCAAGAATGATCTTCAAGTTGCTCAAGTTAACTCAAGGGTTGGACAGTCAAATCACCTCCTAAGGCATTCAAGTCAAAATTAGGGTTTTGTGTTGCATTAAGGTCCTCATATACAAATGGCCTCAAGTGCTTCCCAATGTCTTAATATGTTCTTAAGTTCATCCATGTCAAATTTCAAGCCTTGAAGAGGAAGTTTGGTCACTCAATTACTCAAGAGGTCCAAAAATCGATTGTGCTAGGGCAAAAGTCAATTGTGGCCTACAAATAGTCAAAACTCAATATTTTTTGTCAAAATTCTCATTTTGAAGGATAATTCATCATTTGATCAAGGGTTGATCATGATTCATCAAGGATTGCTCAAGATTCATCAAGATCCAAAAGTTGTTAAATTAGGGTTTTATAGGAAAAGTCAACTCAAATTTGACCAAGCATAACATTCTCATACTTTATGAGAAATGACTCATCCAAAGCTCATTTTGAAGAGTATTTAATTTCCTACAATCCATATTCACACCCCAAGATCAAGAAATGCACTCACAAGAAGTTATGAATTTGGACATTATAGGTCATTTTTGAAAGTCAACAAAAACACCTTTTTTCCAAAGCTTATAACTTGAGAATGGAATATCAAAATGATATTAGACTACGAGGGTTGGTTACAGGACATCTCAAGGTTTCTAAAAAGTCCAAGAACACATCCAAAAGTTCAAAATTGAAGAAGTTATACATTGTTGAGGTTGGGCATTTTTCCAAAATTGCCAAAAGGCAACTATCCTAAAAACTCCAATTTTTGATAAAAGGGCCCATTTTTTCCACTTGATATGGTCTTGTCATGCCACACACGTGTACCATACTTGGTTTCATGGCCATTCATTTAATTTTCTATTTTATTTAATTTTTATTGATTTAATTCATTTTTAATCAATATTAAATCAAATAAAATCTAAAAATTGATGAAATAATATCTTTGTGATTGGTACAACTTTCAATTATCATCATGAATCAAATCAAACTCGTATCATGGCTTTTCATGCATAAAAAAAATCAGATTTGGCCTATATTTTGAAACTTGATAATGGTGATCATATCAAATCTCAAAACCTTGAATGCACATGGATTATGGCCCAAGTGTTGACCTAAATTCATTATATAACATTCACACAAGTCACACAAAGCAAGAACACGCATAAAGCACTGTGGAAACGTCCAGAAGAACTTTGGAAAAAAGCTTGGAAACTTGGAATCTGAAATCCATCTTGGAGCTCGATACAAAGCAAAAGCTTGACATAGCTCTCTTCCCTGACATCCCCTGAAGTGATACCAATCAAAACCAAGCCTTCTCACTGCCTAAAACTCCCTGTAAGTTCTCACGAATCAAGCTCTGAACATGGAATCCAAATCTCCAATTCTTGCATCTTTTCTTTAAAATCTTGGCATATTTGTGTTTGTTATTTGATTTAGAACGTTTTGGCATTACCCAATTTGATTTTCATAGCCTGTATAACGATGTCCGAATCTAGGGTTTACATGTGTTGTTTTTAGGAATTTGAGTTATAGGGAAAATTGGATCAAACAATGGTCATAGGGACACTCAGGAGGCAGAGACGAACACATCCACGTTCTTGGATGGTATTTTCATGGCCTGGGAGAGATTTTTGAAATGTCCTATGAATCTTCCTGTGGATAAAAATCCGCAGGTAAACGAACCAGGGATGCGTTGGGGAAGACGATTACGTGGCTTAGCTTCATTGGCCTGTTTAAATTGTTAGCACGTTTTTTATTTTTCAAGGCATAATTAATTGTTTTCGAATATAATGTTTGTTGTATATTCCACTAACAAAGAAGCAGCGTAGTAGAGTTGGCAAGGCAGGCGTGTCATTGAGCACTGGGACCTGGGTTCGAATCCCAGGTCCCCCAAAACTTTATTTGATTTTTCTTCAGGTACTCATATGCAGCGCTTAAAGAATGGACCATCATATTCTTCATCCCATCAAATGCCAAGTGGCTTCAGGCCAAGATCCAAAGGCCAGAGTTGCAGATCCACCATGGACTAAAGTCAACAAGCGCGTATTGGAATGAGAAAGTCAAAACAGGCTGGCGTATTTGGGCCTGGGAATTTGCCAGACTCACCTCCTTTTCAGGCCCAAACCCCCCTGGGTTATTTCTTTTTCCCTTCATATTTTCATTTATTTATTTTTATTCTAATTATTTATTTTATTATTAATTAATTAACCAATTAACTTTTTTCATAAAAAATCAGAGACAACAAAATAATATTTTTATTAATTCCATTAATTTCATTATTTATTTTTGTAAATAGCAATTAATTAATTAATTTAGTTTAAATAGGTTTAACATTAATATCTTTTTGCAATAAATTAAAATTAATTTAGAATTAGGTTTTTAATATTTTTAACCATTCTTATTTTATTTCCTTAATTAAAATAAAACCCAAATATATTTTCATTTAATTAATTGATTCAATTATTAATTTAGGCTAATTTTTAATTCAAAAATAACAAAAAATATGATTTATTTAATAAAAAGGGTCAAAACCCTAAGACACTCCGATTTAATTTTTCTCGCGCGCGAATTATTTTTGATCCATATTTCAATATTGTAACTGCTTCGAGAATGTAATAGTTTTAACTTAGGATTTTATTTATTTATTTATCGCTTTTATTTACTTTTCGCAATTTAATTTTAAAAGGGTTTGTTTTTGGCGATGTAAATACTCGACGCCTTGTAATAGCTTAGATTTATTTTCCGCAATTTAATTCCCACAACTATTAACTGTTAGATGTTTGATAAATAGGCAATGCATGACAAGATAAATCTTTAACCTAAAATCAACAGTAGGTCACCATTAACATGTACAGATAAAAATAACTAAAAATAACACACTCGCACATGCGCACTCTTAGGGTACACCTCACTTGGTTGCCTCGAACGTGGTCATTGAGTATAGGAAGTTTTAGAGGTCGTCCTCTTGTCCAAAGGTCATAAGTTTCCTCGAAACGGTTGCCTCGGATAAAATGATCTAAGATATTAGGGTTACCGCTAAGGCGTCCTAACATTGCTTTAGTGACCACACGTCCCTTAATCGAATTGACCCGAAAACTCCAACGACGATGCTACCTGCTCCTCAATAGTGGGATAGCATTGTCTAAAGGACACTTGTACAGATTAATTCCTTTTTTGAGTAGGTAGATGGTTCTTAAGTACTTGCTCTTTCTAAAACAAAATAAAACTTTTCTCACTTACACTCTCTTCAAAACAAAAACTCTTTTCAAACCCACAAACACAGAGAAAAACAAACTTTTGAAAACACAATGAGCAAGTACCTAAGAGCCCGTGGATAACCACGGATAGAAAGGGTGCTAACACCTTCCCTTTCTATAATCTACCTCCCGAACCCGAGAAATATCTCGAAAAGGAATTTTTCTGTGATTTTTTCCTTTCCTTGTTGGATAAAATAAAAGACGGTGGAGACTCTCGCTTACCGCGACATTTTGCAAAAACAAACGCAAAACGCGAACCAGCATTCCAAAACAGTCAGTTATATTCCCATCGATCACAGAACTGGCGACTCTGCTGGGGATTCCGTTGATAAGTGAGGTGTACCTTAGGATTAGATCACCATGTTTTCAATTGTATGCTTTAATTTTATAGGCTTGCATCAGAGTTCTATAGATCCTAACCTGGATCTGGGGATACCCTTTAGGTAAGTAGCAATAAACTGTGAGGGATCTGTCCGACGTAGACCGACACGGATGAAGCAATAGCTACATTGGTGTGGCACCTTGGTCTGTACCAATATCCCTTATGTTGGAACGAGGAGAATATGGGTCTTCTAAGGAGTCATTAAGCACCAACTGACCTTAGAACCTTAAATTGACCAACTTGGCCATAGAACAGTAGCAGTATGCTACACTCATTGACACTAAACTCTCGCGATGATTCCGGCCGCAAGAAAAGGTTGCTAAACTGGAACTATGACCGATTGAGGGTAGTCAGTGATATTGAGATCCTCTAGAACTCAGTTACTATTTTTAGGACAGGTTTAAACCAACTGAACTGAAAGAGGGTAGTACCTAAGCTCCATGCCAGCCTGAAATCTAAGGGCTCTTTTGTATGACTTGTGTGCCTTTACCATGTTTTCCTTTTGTGGATACTTGTGGTGTGCCTTTACCATGACATCATGACATCATAACATTGCATACATTTTGCATAAGGACTAACCTATTTCAAAGACAAGAGGGTTTCATCTTTGCTCTGTTTTGTAGGTCATCATGATGCCCATGTGTAGGAATACTATCCAGATCAACTTTGTCCAAGTACCTACCCTACTTAAAGATTTGGTTGTCAGGATTCCAGACACTACTTCCTTCATCAGAAGGCATGGTTCTCTCCTCAGTTTGGTCACCTCAAAATTGGACGAACAAATGATGAGTGTCCTAGTCCAATTCTATGATCCGCTGTACCATTGTTTCACTTTTCAAGACTATCAGTTGGTTCCTACCCTAGAAGAGTTCTATGAGCTGCTCGGTATCTCTGTTCTGGAGCAGACTCCGTTTACTGGTTGGGAAAAGACCCTCAGGCCTGAAGAGATTACTGCAGCCCTTCACTTAACCAAGGAGGAGGTAATGGCTAACTGGGAGACTAGAAGTGGAGCTAAGGGTTTTCTGACTAAATTTTTGGTTGACAAAGCTAATTACTTCTGGGACAGCTTAGAGTTCAAGGCATACGAGGACATTCTGGCTCTTTTGATTTATGGTCTGGTATTGTTTCCGAATCCTGACACTTTTGTTGATATTAATGCCATAAAGATCTTCATCTCTCAGAATCCGGTACCCACTCTCTTGGGTGATATCCTTCATCAGCTCTATGCTCGTACTGCCCGAAAGCGGGGAACTTTGATGTGCTGTGCTCCTTTATTGTCGAGGTGGTTTATTTCGAACCTCCCTAAGTCCGTACTGAAGAACAAAGAAGGAATGGGCTGGGCTTATAGGGTGATGTCTCTTTATAACAATGACATTATCTGGACTCTCAAAGGTATGGATGAGGTGACTATCATTGATCGCTGTGGAGAGTATCCTAATGTTCCATTGATCGGAACCCATGGAGGGATTTCTTACAACACATGCTTAGCTCTCCGTCAGTTTGGAAGAGCCAGAAGAGAAGGGCCTCATGAGATGTTGATGCCCCATATCATCTTTGATTTCCAGGGAGATAGCGACGAGCTACGTCGTAGATTCATCAGGGCTTGGGACAAAGTTCACCAATCTTACCCGCATGAGTTGGGACCAAATACTTCTCTGCCAATGGAGCCATATCTCAGATGGGTCCACATCCGTGCCCAGAAGCTAGGTATGCCATATGAAGCTGTCAGGCCTGTTACTCTTGAAGTTGCTAATGAGGAAGGGGTTCTTCCAACTATTCTCCACCCTTATATGCCCACCGATATTGGGGCACTGAAGAGGTCTTGGATGCAACTGCGGGAAGAACGAGATTCATACCGGGAGAAGTTCAATGAATAAGAGCTGAAGATCCATAAGATGACTAGGAAACTGGAGAACGAGCGGATCCTGAATGATTATGTCCACACTGAGAAGAAGAGACCATGGGAGCATTGATGGACCGTTGAAGATTTCTTTTACAGTTTTTATTTACTTTTCAGTATTTCCATTCTTGTAACGCCCAAGGGCAGTCTGTTGAACAATTTAAATTTTGAAGTTTAAATCTAATAAAGTGTGTTTCCTTTCTTGTTTACAAATTTGAATCCCGATTGTCTTTTAAATCATAAATCATATGCATTTCATGCACTTCATAAACAGGTACCCTTTACATGTCTCTTATCTTGTTCGCTGTTTATTTCAGCAATCATCATGTCTACTGAACCTTTAACTGAGCAAGCTATCAAGGCCCTCCAGGCCCAGAATGCCCAGTTTCAAGAGTTGTTTATGAATCTAGCCAAGGGTCAGCAGGACCTGAAGACCTTGATTCTGAAAGAGAAGAAGAAGAAGAAGAGGACCATCATGTTCAATACGGGACACAGGTTTGGAAATGGGCTGCAGAATGAAGTTGATCTGACCACCTAATCTGGAGGGAAGGATAGTCCATAAGAAAGGAGGACTCCTAGCCCTATGGTCTCCGACAACGAGACGGACTATGATGAAGAACAGTATCCTCCTGCTGAGGATAAGTACAAACAGCTGGAAGACCGTTTGAGCGCTATGGAAATTCAGAAGGTGCTCGGTCTGGACTTCGGAGATCTGGGTCTATCATCTGGGGTGGTAATTCCCCATAAGTTCAAGGCACCTACCTTTGCCAAGTATGACGGAGTTTCCTGTCCGAAGCTGCACCTCCGGTCATATGTGAGGAAGATCCAGCCTTACACTGCTGATAAGAACTTATGGATCCATTTCTTTCAAGACAATCTCTCAGGGACTTAGCTTGAGTGGTTCTATCAGTTGGATGGAGCCAGTATCCGTAGCTGGGAAGATTTGGCTACTGCATTCTATAGGCAGTATCAGTACAACTCCGACCTCGCTCCTATGCGTACCCAACTCCAGGGTATGTCAATAGGAACGAGTGAAGGATTTAAAGAGTATGCGCAGAAGTGGAGAGACCTTGCCGGAAGGGTGAAACCACCTTTGGCTGATCGTGAACTTGTTGATATGTTTTTGGGGACCCTGTCTGGTCCATTCTTTAACCATTTGATTGGAAGCTCTTCAGCTGGGTTTACAAATCTTATTTTGACTGGTGATAGGATTGAAGCTGGTATTAAGGCTGGAAAGATACAGAAAGATGCCTCATCTAGCACTGAGAAGAAGCCGTTTAAGAAAGAGTCCAGTGCTGTCTACAATTCGAGAAGACAGAATAGACTTGAACACCGCCAAGCTGCCAATGCGGTTGTTATTTCAAAACATGCTGGTGCTCCTCAGCATCACAATCAACAAAATGACGAGAGACCTCGAAGGCAGTTCACTCGTCTCAGCATGACTCTGTCTCAGATTCTGCCACAGTTACTGAAGACCAATCTGGTGATTCTAAAAGAAGCTCCGAAGAATCCAAGTACCACGTCACCAAAGTACAACCCTAATTCCTGCTGCGCTTTTCACTCTGATAGCCCGGGGCATAATACAGATGATTGTTGGGTTTTGAGGAACAGGGTGCAAGACCTAATTGATGCGAAGGAGATTGAGTTTGAGGCGCCCGAGAGGCCCAATGTTGTAACTGCTCCCATGCCCAAGCATGGAGTGAATGCTCTAGAGGAGGACTTGTTTGTGGTTTCGTAGAAGATATTGTTACCCCTCTGATGACTGTCAAGAAGAACCTATTGCTAGCCAGTTTATTTCCGAGTTGTGGCGAAGGTTGCCATATATGTTCTGTTTTACCTACTGGTTGCCCATTTCTGAAGTCAGGTATCTAAAACCTGATGGATAATAAGGAGATCATGTTTGAGAAAATTGTTGTTCCTTCCATTCCTACTGAAGAAGTCGCCATTATTACCATTTTCGACAATTCTTCCAAGGCTCCCTCGAGGAAGCCTGTTAGAATTACAGTTGTTACGAAGATCGCACCTGTAATCATCATTGTTCCGGGGCCCATCCCCTACACCTCTTACAAAGTTGTCCCTTGGCACTATGGGGCAGATGTTTATGTTCTAGGAGTTAAGCAAGAGTTGGATGCTGATATCAGCGTCAGCAACATTACTGGACCTGTTAAAGTCACCCGCAGCGGTAGACTTTTATCACCTGATATTGCTCTACCAACTGTCCGAAGACCTGTTGTCATTACACCTGCAAGTGTACCTACTGCCATTCATGATCAAGTTCCTATCCTTACCCTTGTCGCTGAGTCATCTTACGCTCGGGGCAAAGGGATCATCACTGATGTGCCTGCCCAGACGGAGGCACCGAAGACAATCACTGTTGAAGCTTCCAAGCAGGAGATGGAAGAGATTTTGAAGATTATTAAGAAGAGTGATTATAACGTAGTTGAGCAGCTGGGGAAAACCCCATCCAAGATTTCCATGTTGTCACTATTACTGTGCTCAGAGGCCCATGCTAAGGCTCTGATTACCTTCCTGAAAACTGCCCACGTGCCACAAGAGACATCAGCTGATCAGTTTACTGACTGTGTGGCCAATTTAACTGCTGATAATGGTTTGGGTTTCTCCGACGCTGATTTGACTATTAAAGGGAAGAACCACAACGATGCCCTGCATGTCTCCATTGAATGCAGGGGCACTACTCTTACACATGTATTGGTTGATATTGGTTCCTCACTGAATGTCTTGCCCAAGAAAGCTCTAGACCGGTTGGATTGCGAAGGGTTAGAGTTAAAACCAAGTAACATCATTGTCAGGGCCTTTGACGGGTCTAAAAGGATGGTGCACGGAGAAGTTGATATTCCAATTAAAGTTGGTTCTCAGGTCTTCAATTCCACGTTCTATGTAATGGACATTCGGCCATCCTATTCTAGTTTGTTGGGTCGTCCATGGATCCATAAAGCTGGGGCCGTAACCTCAACACTCCATCAGAAGCTGAAGTACCCGGTCAGAGGGAAGATTGTGACAGTACAAGGGGAGGAAGAGTACATGGTCAGCCACCTCAACTCGTTTAGATACGTAGAGATGGATGGGGAGTTCATTGAGGCCCCATTTCAGCACTTTCAAGAGGTTCCCCAGACATTGGCATCAGCTGAGACTGTGGTTGAAGATTCTCCTATGAAGATGGCTTCCTTAAAGGATGCCCGGGCTGTTATTGAGAAGGGTGAGTGTGCAAATTGGGGCCGAATTCCTGATTTCACTCAGAAGACTAACAAGTTTGGTTTGGGTTTCACTGTAGAAGCTCAAAGGGTTGTTCATAGTGCAAGGATTGGAAGACCTCCCGTGTTCATCAGCAACTCGGGAGTAAATGCCATTGAATAGGATGTAGAAGAGTCTGAATTCGACAGCTGGATCTATCCTACGACCAACGGTGGACCAAGCAACTGGACAGCAAAGGACTTCATCCCTATTACTTTTGTTACCCAGTAATGAACTCTTTGTTTTGAACTTGTAACAGACAATGTTTTGAAACATTATGGCCCGGTGTCTTACCCGGGGCACAGTGGTTTCATTTGTGAGGGCTTTTGTGTGCCATTTTCATATTTCATTAATAAAAGCATTGAACGTTTCTTGCATTTCAAATTTTGCGCTCTTTGTTTTTCTTTATTATATATTGCAAAACAACTATTTCACACACACTCACATATACAGGTCCATATCCACTCTGGATCTCACTGGTAACGGCTCTGCTACTACCAATTATGACTTCAAAAATCCGATCAACTTAGCCGAAGACGAAGGTGAAGATGATTTCGAAGTGCCGGGCAAACTTGCAAGACTGCTACTCCAGGAAGAGAGGGCCATTCAGCCACATGAAAAGCCGGTGGAAACAGTGAATCTGGATACTGAGACAGACAAAAAGGAAGTCAAGATCGATGCAAATCTAGAGCTTAGTGTGAAGCAGTGGTTGATTCAGATGCTGCATGACTATGTTGAGATCTTTGCCTGGTCTTACAAAGATATGCCTGGGTTGGATACTGACATTGTGGTTCATCGCCTGCCTACCAAGGAAGACTGTCCTCCCGTAAAACAGAAGGTTCGCCGTATGCGCCCAGAGATGTCCGAGAAAATCAAGACTGAAGTTATGAAACAGTTCGACGCCGGTTTTCTAGCAGTGACTTCTTACCCTCAGTGGGTCGCCAATGTGGTTCTTGTGCCGAAGAAAGATGGTAAGGTCAGAATGTGTGTTGATTACAGGGATTTGAACAGGGCGAGCCCTAAAGATGACTTCCCTCTGCCCCATATTGACGTTCTGGTTGACAATACTGCTCAGCACAAGGTGTTCTCCTTTATGGATGGTTTCTCCGGATATAATCAAATTAAGATGGCTCCCGAAGACATGGAGAAGACCACCTTCGTTACTCAGTGGGGTACCTTTTGCTACAAGGTCATGCCTTTTGGACTGAAGAACGCTGGGGCAACGTATCAGCATGCCATGGTTGCTTTGTTTCATGACATGATCCATCATGAGATTGAAGTATACGTTGACGATATGATTGCAAGGTCCCAGACTGAGGAAGAATACCTTGACCATCTGCAGAAGCTTTTTGACAGGTTGAAGTTGTACAAGTTGAGGTTGAACCCGAACAAGTGCACCTTCGGGGTGAGATCTGGCAAACTACTAGGTTTCGTTGTAAGCGACAAAGGTATTCAAGTGGACCCTGCAAAGGTGAAAGCCATACAGGAGATGCCAGCTCCCAGGACAGAGAAAGAAGTCAGAGGCTTTTTGGGACGATTGAACTACATTTCCCGATTCATCTCGCACCTAACTGCTAATTGTGAGCCAATCTTCAAGCTATTGAAGAAAGATCAAGTGGTACGTTGGAACGATGAATGTCAGGCCACTTTAGAAATAATCAAAGAGTATCTCTAGGAGCCACCCATCCTGATGCCACCTGTTGAAGGGAGACCTCTGATCTTATACTTGACAGTACTTGACAACTCAATGGGGTGTGTGTTGGGGAAGCATGACGAGTCTGGCCGAAAAGAGCATGCTATTTATTACCTTAGCAAAAAGTTTACCGACTGTGAGACCCGATACTCACTGCTTGAGAAAACTTGCTGCGCTTTGGATGGGCTGCTCGCCGACTGAGACAGTATATGCTGACTCACACTACCCTGTTGATTTCAAAGATGGATCCAATCAAGTATATCTTCGAAAAGCCTGTCTTGTCCGGAAGAATAGCAAGATGGCAGATGATATTGACTGAGTATGACATCCAGTACACAACTCAAAAAGCAATCAAGGGAAGTGTATTGGCAGACCATTTGGCACATGAGGCAGTGGATGATTACCAGTCTATGAACTTTGAATTCCCGGACGAGAATATCATATTGATAACTGATTGTGAGACACCTGGACCGGATGAAGGACCTGAGGAGGGATCCCGATGGTCTATGTACTTTGATGGGGCTTTGAATGCTTTGGGTAATGGCATTGGCTCCATGATCATATCTCCTAAAGGCTCTCATACTCCGTTCACCGCCCGACTATGTTTCAACTGCACCAACAACATGGCGGAGTATAAAGCGTGCATCGTGGGTCTTCGAGCAGCAATTGACCTAAGGATTAAGTTTCTGAGTGTCTTCGGAGATTCCGCTCTCGTGATCAGTCATATCAAAGGCGAGTGGGATACGAAACACACAAATCTTATTCCTTATAAGGAGTATGTGTTGACATTGCTTCCCCATTTTGAGGAGATAACCTTTGAACACTTCCCTAGAGAGGAGAATCAGTTGGCGGACGCACTGGCTACGATGTCTTCTATGTTCAAAGTCAATTGGGACAACGAAGCTCCCCGAATTATCATTGAGAAATTGGATGAACCTGCACATTATTGTGATCTTGAGACTGAAGAGGTAACAGAAAAGCCCTGGTATCATGAAGTGAAGAGGTACCCTGAAGCTCAGGAATGCCCCGAGGGTGCATCTGTTAATGATAGGAAGTTCCTGAGGAGGTTCGCGACGAAGTTCTTCATCAACAATGACATTCTTTATAAGCGTAACCATGATTCAACCTTACTGCGTTGTGTGGATAAGATTGAAGCAGAAAGGATCATGGCAGAGCTGTATGAAGGTACTTTCAGAACTCATTCCAGTGGACATACCATGGCAAAGAAAATCCTCCGGGCAGGATATTACTGGTCCATAATGGAAGCCGACTGTTATCAGCATTCTCGGACATGTCACAAGTGCCAGGTCTATGCTAATAAAGTACACGTACCTCCGGTCCCTCTGAATGTTTTGACAGCACCTTGGCCTTTTGCAATGTGGGGCATTGATATGATCGGCGAGATCAGACCTACGGCATCCAACGGGCATCGTTTCATCCTTGTAGCTATTGATTACTTTATAAAGTGGGTTGAAGAAGCTTCCTTTGCTACGATAACCAAGAACATCGTGGCACGGTTCATTCGGCATAACCTGATCTGTCGATACGGTGTACCAGAGAGGATCATTATGGACAATGGTACCAATCTTAACAACAAGATGATCACTGAGCTCTGCGAGCAATTCAAGATACAACATCATAACTCTTCTCCCTACCGGCCGAAGATGAATGGGGATGTTGAAGCGGCAAATAAGAACATTAAGAAGATTGTGCAGAAGATGACAGTGACATACAAAGACTGGCACGAGATGTTACCATTTACTCTTCACGGGTACCGTACCTCAGCACAGACGTCAACAGGGGCAACACCCTATTCCTTGGTATATGGCATGGAGGAAGTCTTGCCTATTGAAGTTCAGATACCCTCTCTTCGGATCATGAAGGATGCAGGTTTGAGTGAAGATGACTGGATCCAGACCCGACTTGATCAGCTGAACCTAATCGACAAAAAGAGACTTACTGCTATTTGTCATAGTCAGATGTACCAAAAACGAATGATCAAGGCATTTAACAAGAAAGTCAGACGACAAGAGTATCAAGTTGGGGATCTGGTAATCAAGCGCATTATCTAGGGATGGCAACGGGGCGGGTCGGGGGCGGGTTTAGCTAACCCTGCACCCGCACCCGCAACTCCAGTAATAGACCCGCCCCTGCCCCCAAACCCACCGGGGGATGGAAATTCACCCCCAGACCCGCCCCCAATGGAGAACGTGTCATCCGCACCCGCACCCGCCCCCACCCGCGAAAACTGTTTTTTTTAAATAAAAAAATATCTATTTTTTTCACAAATTTCCTGGACAGCATTAACAAATACATTAAAAATACAAAATTCGCCATTGATTTGAGTAAATAATTGTAGGATTTAATATTCAAACACCATTCCAAATATTTTTCTATCATAACCCTTCAATCAACTATAATTGGTTGTGAACTTGTGATTCATTAAAAGAGTGTAATCTTTCAATATATCAAAGTATAAATCACTCCCAACAACCAACAATTTTTTTGCAAAGTACAAATACAAAATTAAAACAATACAATCAACAAAAGAACCATTCCAACAACATGGAACAAAATAACCATTTCAACAACATGGAACAAAATATACGATATCATCATAACAAAAAAAGATCCAAATAAACAACAAATTTTCTAATAATCTTCATATTCGAGGCGGGAGTTGGAAATAGAAGTAGCACCATCAATCAACAACTCACCTGTGTTAAAAAATAAAAGTTAAAATATAAAAATTTAACTTGACAAATTTAATACAAATAGTATGAATAATACCCTCATCATCAGACTCCATTTCAGTTAGTAAAATAGCATTTTCATTTCCCACGTTAGATTTCAAATTACCTATCAATATAGTAAAATATAGTCAATGATAGTCTTGGCAAGTAAAAATAAAAAATATAAACAAGAAAGATCTTTACCATTATTCTCAGCACTCCATAACCAACTTCTTGCACACATCAAAATGCTTCTAAGAAGCTGAGAAAATAAAAGTAACATAAAAATAATTAAAACAAGGTTATTATAGTAATTAGATTATTCGGGGTGGGGCGGGTGTGGGTGCGGGCGGGTCTCAGTGTCTTACCGCCCCCGCACCCGTAGTTAGAAACCGGGTTTTACCCGCCCCCGCACCTGTACCCGTTTTAGCCGGGTTTTCCCCGTTAATTTCGGGGCGGGGCCTAGCGGGTCTGGGTTTTTTTGCCATGCCTAGCATTATCTTACCTCAAGGTGATCCCAGGGGAAAATGGACCCCTACTTACGAAGGGCCATTTGTGGTTAAGAACATATTCTCAGGAGGAGCTATGATTTTAACCACCATGGATGGTGACGACCTTCCTCACCCCGTCAATGCATACATAGTAAAAAGATACTACGCATAATCAAAGACCCGCTAGGTTGACTGGCCTAGGCAAAAATAAGGGCTTCCCGACGAACCAAAAGGGTTCGGGAAAAAATAAGGGATGAAAATGAAAAATCTGTACACCCGACAAGTCGAAAACCTGAAAAGGCGGCTTGGGCAAAAATGGGTATCCCGGTGGACTGAAAACCCGAAAGGGCGGTCCAGGAAAAAGTTAGGGATTAAAGCGTAACACTATGTCTCATTGGATCACCTCGCATCCAGACTTCGGTATCAACTATCAGGCTCGGACGACACCAATCAATCAGATTCATCTTCAACTAAGCAGCAAAGTAATGAGACGCTAGAAGATATAAAGGAAATAGCAGAGTTGGAACCCAGTGGGATTATTCACATAGCTGTTTTGTTTTCTTTTCACAAATTGTATAGATTCTATTTGTTCGGAGGCGTTCTCTTACTAGGACGTCAACCTCTTGTACAAAAACGCCTATTTATAGGCAAAATTCAAAATCAATACAAATTCATTTTCAGAAAAATTTCAAATCGTTTTTTCCTTTATCTGTTTTGTTTTGCAAGGAACGTACAATGTTCATTTTTGATGTATGCATTTGACATTAATTGCTGCTCATAAATATTTACATGCAAAACAAAGGACGAATTACTGGTAATATCAGAAACAGGGGCAATAAGAATTGTCCGAGCTGTCTAGTTTCTCTGTCCACCAAGGTACCAAGGTAGGTTCAGCTGAAGAATATGACCAAAATACCATCACTCTCCGCAGAGTAAAACAGTAATGGTAGCTCTCCCCAATGAGACTTGCAACCATGAACAAATCAGCAATGCTCTCCCCAAGCAGAGTTAATCTACCATCAGCCCTAAAAAGGCTTGGTATCCCCAGAAGATCTCAATATTCCCCAATGGAGTATAAAGATATTCCCAGCAAATACAAGAGTATCCCCGACAGTCTTAATATTCCTCAACAGAATATAAGAATGTTCCCCGGCGGAATACAAGATATCCACAATGGAGTCATTTCCCCAGTGCAGTCTAAAAAAGCTTTCCCGTCAGAGTTGAATCATCATCCCCAGTAGACTCTGGAAGCTTATCCCTTGCAGAGCACAAATAAATCTCCCCAGCCAAATTCAGAAGGTTATCCTCACAAGAGTCTAACTGGGTTATCCTTAGCAAGTTGCAACTGAAAGATCATCCCCAGCGAAGTTCTTTCTTTCCCCCCAGCAGGACTTCTATCCTCAACAGATTCAATATCACCAACAAGGGTAATCCATCCCCAGCGGAGTTCATCATTGAAATCCCCAACAGAGCTTATCAACGGGATCCCCAGTGGAGTTTATCATCAAAATCTTCAGCAGAATCTCTTCCCCACAGAGTAATCTCTTCATCAGCTTATTCCCCAACGAAGTCCTTTTCTCCTGCAGGTTTATTCTCACCATCATCTTCGTTCATCATCCCTAGCGGAAACGAAGAACTCAACTCTATTCTCCAGCAGCTCCGGGATTTATTTCCCCCAGCTAAAACATCACATTTCCATACATCATGATACATGCATATACGCATCATACGAATACAATCTCATTTATTTTGAGAACATCATTGCCTGATCCATATCATGCATTGCATATGACTGACCTTTACCTTTCAGGAAAGATACAGTTAAAGTTCTCAGTTACGTCGAAGACTTGACCGGTTCTTAAAATTGGATTATCCTCGGTTGAAATTCAGATAAGGTTCTCAATCTCGACAATTTCCCTACGTCATAGTGTGGACGAGTACTATAAACTCAATGGTATACTCCATTGAGCACAAGTTAGTTCCTAGATCTTGATGTTTTCCTCCGTCATAGTATGGACAAGTTCTATAACCTCAGCGGTATACTACATTGAGCACGAGATAGTTCCTAGATCTTCATGAAGATGTTTCCCAACGTCATAGTGTGGACGAGTACTATAACCTCAACGGTATACTCCATTAAGCACAAGTCAGTTCCTAGATCTTGATGTTTTCCTCCATCATAGTGTGGACAAGTTCTATAACCTCAGCAGTATACTCCATCGAGCACGAGACAGTTCCTAGATCTTGATGAAGATGCTTCCCTATGTCATAGTATGGACGAGTACTATAACCTCAATGGTATACTCCGTTGAGCACGAGTCAGTTCCTAGATCTTGATGTTTTCCTCTGTCATAGTGTGGACAAGTTCTATAACCTCAACGGTATACTCCGTCGAGCACGAGACAGTTACTAGATCTTGATGAAGATGCTTCCCTACGTCATAGAGTGGACGAGTACTATAACCTCAACGGTATACTCCATTGAGCACGAGTCAGTTCCTAGATCTTGATTTTTTCCTCCGTCATAGTGTGGACAAGTGTTATAACCTCGACGGTATACTATGTTGAGCACGAGACAGTTCCTAGATCTTGATGAAGATGTTTTCCCCCCAATTGAATTATGGACAGGTTCTTAAAACTCAGCTGAAGCATTCTCTCAGTTGAAGTACAAGCAAGTTCCTAAAACTCGACAAAGGTTAGACTTCCCCAGCGGAATCTTTTACAACAACAGGTATGCAAGTTCTCGCTAAGGAATCTCTTATGTGATCGACATTCCTGCAGATGGCATCTGTAAACCCATCCTCCTACCAACAATCTCCAAATGTCATCTGTAAGCCCATTCCCGACATCACAATGCTGATACTACACCATGCGAGTGCAAATTTCTGGGCACTCTAGTGTTCAATTATCTTCCACCTTCGGATCACGAAAGTCTAGAAAGCCAATCTATATCCTCAGGTTTAAGAAAATTGAACAGGGGCAACTGTTGTACCCCAAAATTTGCCCTCCCATATTCCTCAAGATTTGTCAAGAATGATCTTCAAGTTGCTCAAGTTGACTCAAGGGTTGGACAGTCAAATCACCTCCTAAGACAGTCAAGTCAAAATTAGGGTTTTGTGTTGCATTAAGGTCCTCATATCCAAATGGCCTCAAGTTCTTCACAATGTCTTAATATGTTCTTAAGTTCATCCATGTCAAATTTCAAGCCTTGTAGAGGAAGTTTGGTCAGTCAATTACTCAAGAGGTCCAAAAATCGATTGTGTTAGTGAAAAAGTCAACTGTGGCCTACAAATAGTCAAACCTCAAGCTTTTTTGTCAAAATTATCATTTTGAAGGATAATTCATCATTTTATCAAGGGTTGATCATGATTCATCAAGGATTGCTCAAGATTCATCAAGATTCAAAAGTTGCTAAATTAGGGTTTTGTAGGAAAAGTCAACTCAACTTTGACCAAGCATAACTTTCTCATAATTTATGATAAATGACCCATACAAAGCTCATTTAGAAGAGGATGCAATTTCCTACAATCCATCTTCACACTCCAAGATCAATAAATGCACTCACAAGAAGTTACAAATTTGGACATTATAGGTCATTTTTGAAAGTCAACAAAAACACCTTTTATTCCAAAGCTTATAACTTGAGCATGGAATATCAAAATGAGATGAGACTAAAATGGTTGGTTAGATGATATCTCAAGGTTTTTAAAAAGTCCAAGAACACCTCCAAAAGTTCAAAATTGAAGAAGTTATGCATTGTTAAAGTTGGGTATTTTTCCAAAATTGCCAAAAGGCAACTATCCTCAAAACTCCAATTTTTGACAAAAGGGCCCACTTTTTCCCACTTGATATGGTCTTTTCATGCCACAAACGTGTCCCATACTTGGTTTCATGGCCATTCATTTATTTTTCTATTTTATTTAATTTTTATTGATTTAATTCATTTTTAATCAATATTAAATCAAATAAAATCTAAAAATTGATGAAATAATATCTTTGTGATTGGTACAACTTTCAATTATCATCATGAATCAAATAAAACTCGTATCATGGCTTTTCATGCATAAAAAATCAGATTTGGCCTATATTTGGAAACTTGATAATGGTGATCATATCAAATCTCAAAACCTTGAATGCACATGGATTATGGTCCAAGTGTTGACCTAAATTCATTCTATAACATTCACACAAGTCACACAAAGCAAGAACACGTATAAAGCACTGTGGAAACGTCCAGAAGAACTTTGGAAAAAAGCTTGGAAACTTGGAATCTAAAATCCATCTTGGAGCTCGATACAAAGCAAAAGCTTGACATAGCTCTCTTCCCTGACATCCCCTGAAGCGATACCAATCAAAACCAAGCCTTCTCACTGCCTAAAACTCGCTGTAAGTTCTTACAAATCAAGCTCTGAACATGGAATCCAAATCTCCAATTCTTGCATCTTTTCTTTAAAATCTTGGCATATTTGTGTTTGTTATTTGATTTAGAACGTTTTGGCATTACCCAATTTGATTTTCATAGCCTGTATAACGATGCCCGAATCTAGGGTTTACATGTGTTGTTTTTAGGCATTTAAGTTATAGGGAAAATTGGACCAAACAATGGTCATAGGGATACTCAAGAGGCAGAGACGAACACATCCACGTTCTTGGATGGTATTTTCATGGCTTGGGAGAGATTTTTGAAATGTCCTATGAATCTTCCTGCGGATAAAAATCCGCAGGTAAACGAACCAGGTATGCGTTGGGGAAGACGATTATGTGGCTTAGCGTCATTGGCCTCTTTAAATTGTTAGCGCGTTTTTTATTTTTCAGGGCATAATTAATTGTTTTCGAATATAATGTTTGTTGTATATTCCACTAACAAAGAAGCAGTGCAGTAGAGTTGGCAAGGCAGGCGTGTCATTGAGCACTGGGACCTGGGTTCGAATCCCAAGTCCCCCAAAACTTTATTTGATTTTTCTTCAGGTACTCATATGCAGCGCTTAAAGAATGGACCATCATATTCTTCATCCCATCAAATGCCAAGTGGCTTCAGGCCAAGATCCAAAGGCCAGAGTTGCAGATCCACCATAGACTAAAGTCAACAAGCGCGTATTGGAATGAGAAAGTCAAAACAGGCTGGCGTATTTAGGCCTGTGAATTTTCCAGACTCACCTCCTTTTCAGGCCCAAACCCCCCTGGGTTATTTCTTTTTCCCTTCATATTTTCATTTATTTATTTTTATTCTAATTATTTATTTTATTATTAATTAATTAACGAATTAACTTTTTTCATAAAAAATCAGAGACAACAAAATAATATTTTTATTAATTCCATTAATTTCATTATTTATTTTTGTAAATAGCAATTAATTAATTTATTTAGTTTAAATAGGTTTAACATTAATATCTTTTTGCAATAAATTAAAATTAATTTAGAATTAGGTTTTTAATATTTTTAACCATTCTTATTTTATTTCCTTAATTAAAATAAAACCCAAAAATATTTTCATTTAATTAATTGATTCAATTATTAATTTAGGCTAATTTTTAATTCAAAAATAACAAAAAATATGCTTTATTTAATAAAAAGGGTCAAAACCCTAAGACACTCCGATTTAATTTTTCTCGCGCGCGAATTATTTTTGATCCATATTTCAATATTGTAACTGCTTCAGGAATGTAATAGTTTTAACTTAGGATTTTATTTATTTATTTATCGCTTTTATTTACTTTTCGCAATTTAATTTTAAAAGGGTTTGTTTTTGGCGATGTAAATATCTGACGCCTTGTAATAGCTTAGATTTATTTTCCGCAATTTAATTCTCGCAACTATTAACTGTTAGATGTTTGATAAATAGGCAATGCATGACAAGATAAATCTTTAACCTAAAATCAACAGTAGCTCACCATTAACATGTACAGATAAAAATAACTAAAAATAACACACTCGCACATGCACACTCTTAGAGTACACCTCACTTGGTTGCCTCGAACGTGGTCATTGAGTATAGGAAGTTTTAGAGGTCGTCCTCTTGTCCAAAGGTCATAAGTTGCCTCGAAACAGTTGCCTCGGATAAAATGATCTAAGACATTAGGGTTACCGCTAAGGCGTCCTAACATTGCTTTAGTGACCACACGTCCCTTAATCGAATTGACCCGAAAACTCCAACGACGATGCTACCTGCTCCTCAATAGTGGGATAGCATTGTCTAAAGTACACTTGTACAGATTAATTCCTTTTTTGAGTAGGTAGATGGTTCTTAAGTACTTGCTCTTTCTAAAACAAAATAAAACTTTTCGCACTTACACTCTCTTCAAAACAAAAACTCTTTTCAAACCCACAAACACAAAGAAAAGTAAAATCTTGAAAACATAATGAGCAAGTACCTAAGAGCCCGTGGATAACCACGGATAGAAAGGGTGCTAACACCTTCCCTTTCTATAATCTACCTCACGAACCCGAGAAATATCTCGAAAAAGAATTTTTCTGTGCTTTTGTCCTTTCCTTGTTGGATAAAATAAAAGACGATGGCGACTCTCGCTTACCGCGACATTTTGCAAAAACAAATGCAAAACGCGAACCAGCATTCCAAAACAGTCAGTTCTATTCCCACCGATCACAATGGGCTTGTAGATGCCATCCAAGAATGCTTGTTGAATTGTAATTTGTAAGTTGGAAGAATGATTATCAGAATTGTGTCCATGTCTGGAGTGTATCTGAGCTGTATCTGAATGAGTATCAGGATGACATCCATATCTGGAACGTATTTGAACTGTATCTAGAAGTTGAATCTGAATGAGTATCAGGATGGCATCCGTATCTGGAGCGTATCTAAACTGTATCTAGAAACTAAATCTGAATGAGTATCAGGACGACATCCGTATCTGGAGCGCATCTAAACTGTATTTAGAAGCTGAATCTGAATGAGTATCAGGATGGAATCCGTATCTGGAGCGTATCTGAACTGTATCTGGAAGCTGAATCTAAATGAGTATTATGATGGCATCCGTATCTGGAGCATATCTGAACTGTATCTAGAAGCTGAATCTGAATGAGTATCAGGATGGCATCCGTAGTTGGAGCGTATCTGAACTGTATCTAGAAGCAAAATCTGAATAAGTATCAGGATGACATCTGTATCGGGAGTGTATCTGAACTGTATCTGAAAGTTGAATTTGAATGAGTATCAGGATGGCATCCGTATCTGGAGTGTATCTGAACTATATCTAGAAGCTGAATCTGAATGAATATCAGGATGACATCCATATCTGGAGCGTATCTGAACTGTATCTAGAAGCTGAATCTGAATGAGTATTAGGATGTCATCCGTATCTGGAGCGTATCTGAACTGTATCTAGAAGATGAATCTGAATGAGTATCAGGATGGCATCCGTATCTGGAGCGTATCTAAACTGTATCTAGAAGTTGGATCTGAATAAGTATCAGGATGACATCCGTATCTGCACCATATCTGAACTGTATTTGAAGGTTAGCAGGATGATGAAGGAATCTTAGACGATTACTACTCTAAAGATGATGACCTGTATCTGTTGATTGATCTTTCCTGAAAAGGTAAAGAGTTAGTTGCATGCAATGTCATGATGTATGCATTGTGTAATGATGTTCTCAAAATAAATGAGATTTATGTTATATATATATATATATATATATATATATATATATATATATATATATATATATATATATATATATATATATATATATATATTGTATGCATGTGGTATGAATGTTGTTTAAATGTAATTTTGTCTTGGAGAATAAATCCTTGACAAATATTGAGGAGTTATTAAATCCCGGATTGTTGTTGAAGAGCAGGTGTGTCTTCAAACTTTTCTTTAGAATGTTTCCAGCGGGGATTCATGTTTTATTGTTTGAGGAGAACTCCGCTGGGGGTTGTTGAAAGCTCTGTATAGAGTGTTGATTCCTGCTTGGGGAAAAGAGTTCAGGAGTCTTAGTTGTTCGTTTCTCTACTGGGGAGTCAAAGTTGAATTGATATCTGGTCGGGTCCAGGTTTCATAGTAACTTGCTGGGGATTGTAGAGTAGTCTACTGGGTAAGAGAGATTGTGGTCCTTTAATTTGTAGTAGTCGGAGAGGCCACCTCAAGCTGGGGAATCTTGCCGTTTGTTGGGGAAATAAACCGTGTTGCTCAGTCTGTTGGAGAGGCGGTGACTTCACTGGCAGAAATCCTCAAGGATTCTTGAAGTCGACTCACTTGGGAAGAGGTTTTCAGAGATTGAAAATATGGTTGGGGAATCATCCTATGAGAAGGATTTTGGGGAGATTTTTCACTGCCCCTAGTAGAAAGTTTTTTGTTGCACTGCCAGGAACTAATTGACTGTACGTAACCTTTTGTTGGGATTTGCGTTCAATTCCCAAAGTAATGGAGATGGAGACCTGCCCCTGGTTATTCTGTACTTCTTGAGATATTTCTTGGAATCTTGACTGGACTGCCCCAGGTGCGCTTGGATAGTGACATGTCATTCCCCCTTGTTGATAGGAGATTTGTCATTGTAAGTGTCATCCCACTCGAAGTGATTTTGCCCACTGGGAGAGCTTTCGTTTATCGGATATTCGTTGTGTGAATTTCTCCACTGTCAAACAAATAGCCATATGCAAACAACGATATTCAAATAATGCAAAGTTTATGCTGGTCTTGAAATTTTGAAAATGCGTTTTAGCAAGTAAAGGAATTTTGTAAGAAAAATTCAACTCAGGATTCAGAGTAAAGCTTTAGAGGAGTCAGGATACCTTTTATAACAGTATGCTTTCAAACTAACCCATGCTTTAATTAGGACTTTTGAAAGGTTGTAACGTGGCTTGGTTCACGGTTTAAGAAACAAAGGATAAAGGCTCAAAATATATTTGTACCCACCCGCTCTTTGTGACATTCTTCAGTCCTAAACCTAGTTAATTGTACGTTTGCACTCCTATTGAATCTGGAATGACGTTTTGGTGATGGTTCAGACAAGTTAAGTTTATCAGAAGGAATTCATTTTTTTGCAACCTTTTTCATGTTGTTGAGGAATTTTAGTGACCTCTTTTTATTTATTATCCCTGATTTTTGCCTGACTGTTCTTGTTTTGAGATTACGGTCAACGGGATGCCCCAGTTTTTTTTCTTAAGCCTCCCTTGTAGGTTTTGACTTAGTGGGCTTTTCTTTTTAAGAGATAATGAATGCCTATGTGATTGGGAACCATCATTGTCTTTTGATTCCAGAGGAATGTTTTGATGTCATTCGTTGTATTACAAGATGAGAGTTTGCGGCTAAACGCACATTTGAATTAACTGAGAGACTATCCTGCCCCAGGTTTTGATTAAAGGTTTCAATTTGTGTTAAAACAAAAAACTTCTACTTCTTTGGCTTGAAGGGGTTAACTAGGTATTATCTTCCTTATAACTCCAGTGTTTAGGATTTGAAAGAAATGCTTGTACATCGTCAGCAAGGTTTGTCCAAAAGCATACTGTATGAGATTATGGCATTGTTTTCGTCATCTTCCCTCTAAAGGCTTGTAACTTTTAGCAAGAGTTAAATGTCATAAGAAGAATAAAAAACATAGTTTAAATATAGTGAAAATGAAAGGATGAATTCAAGACAAACATATGCAATGCATTAATGAAACAGAGTTTGACATTAATAGATAATTGTTTGAATAACAAAAGAAATTACAATTGAAAATTCAAAATGAACAGAAGCCTCTTTGTCTGAACTTGTCACTTTAGGTGGTGAGCCTTTGAGGGATGACAAAAGAATTCAGTATGGCTATCTTGTGTGAATTCCAACATTCCTTCGTTGATCAGGTTTTGAATCTTGTACTTCAACACCCAACAATCGGAATGATAGGCACACCTGGCAACAGGATTGTAGCTCGGAGAAAAAGTTTTGGGATTTGGGTGAGGTCTTATTGGTGTAATCAGATTCATTCTCAGCATGTGTTGCGAAGCTTGGGAGAGTGGTATGTTGATATTGGTAAATTGTCTTTTGGGATAGCTTTTCCTTTGCTAATTTTTTGGTTGATGTTGACGAAGTTGCTATTACGCTCGTGATGTGGCAGCAAATTGGGAAGGTCTTCCGTCTTCTTGTCTCATGGGAGGCTGAGAAGCGACTTGATTTCTAATTCTGGTTGATTTCCCCATATGGTTGAAACCATCTTGACGAAGTTGGTTGACAAGAACTTTTAGCTCTTCTTGTCCTTGAGCCAAATTTTGGACAAGATCCAACTGGCTCACCAGTTGTCCCATCATTTGGACCTTCATTATGGCTATCTCAGTTTGTAGCCGCTCCAACTGGTCATCTCTGTTGCCCTCGGGATTTCCCATCATCATGCCCCTGGTGAGGAGAGCTTTCACCTCTTCCTGTCCCTTGGACAAATTCAAGAACATTTCTCGGAGTTGAGCGTTTTGAGCCTGGATATCCTTGATAGTCTGCTCTAGAGCCATCTCTATTGAAATAAACAGTAGGAAGATAAGGAGATTTGTATGGGAGAAACCTGTCATGATATGATGCATGATATGTGGATGAAATGTTTTCAAGGATCTCGTGGGGTAAACACGAGAAGAAGTTAGAAGTTGAACTTTGATTAACATATTTGGAGAACTTTGTATCGGTGGATGTCCTTCCATGAGAATCAAGCTCACCATGTCAAGTGGTTCATATCCCTTGACTCAAATTGTTGTACTTGATCTTTGACGGTGTTTGGTCAGAGGAAAATAAATCCTCCTACCCCTTGATAGACGTTTGGTTCATTGTGAACCTGCATCAAAGACCCTCGAGATCCTTTAAATGGTTATTGAAAATGCTATGGTATGATTTTATGCACAAGTATGCAAAGTAAACAAGCTTATACAAATAATCATGTACACGCAAAGCATACAAGTCCTTAGGTTTAGGCTTGCATGGGGTTTTATAGGTAAATACCCTCTTGAAGTTTAGTTGGCTTAAACCTGTCCTAGCAATAGTAACCGGGTTCTAAGGAGCTCAATATCACCGGATTGTTTCCTTGGTCATTATTTCATCTTAAGCCTCTTTAATGGCGACCGAAATATCCCAAGAAACCAAACCTCAACGAGTGTAGTATCGAGTATCTACTAACTTCGGACTGCACCAAAGTCGGCCATCTCACTACATCCTAAAGGCCAAGTTGGTCAAGTAAAGGGTTCTAGAAGTTCATTAGTGCTCCATGACATCACTCAGTGGCCCCGTATTCTCTTTGATTAACTCAAAGGCTACCGGTACCCATAAATATGTCGCACTAACATAGCTATTGCTTAGACCATATCGGTATACCCCACACAGTTTCCACAACGTATTGCTACTTACCTATAATGTATCCCAAATCCGAGTAGAGGATTCAAACCCAAATAAAGAGTCGCCAGTTCTGTGATACGATGGGAGAACTGACTTGAGGCTTTTGCGGTTTATCACAAATGTTGCGGTTAGAAAGAGTCGCCACCGACTTTTCTTTTATCCAAAAGGAAAGGTGAAAAAGCACAGGAAATACCTTTGAGATTGTTTCTTGAGTTCGGGGGGTAGATTATGAAAAGGGAAGGTGTTAGCACCCTTTTCATCCATGGTTTTCCAAGGGTTCTTAGTTACTTGCTAGATCACTTGCTTTTGTTTAAAATTGTGCTTTGTGTGTGGTTTTTGAAAGTATTTTTGAAAATTGAACTTAGTAATGGTTCTCGTCTCTATAGGAACGCATACAAAGTGTTTGTTTCGAAAATAGTTCTAAGAGGTGTTTGTGAGATGTGTTTTTGAAATTGATTTTTAAAAGGTGTCTTTGTGATGATTCTCGTCTCTATAAGAACGTATACAAAGTGTTGTCATTTGAAAATGTTTCAAATTAGAGTGTTGGTGTATGAAATGTTTTTTGTTGTGAGCAAGCGAGTAACTGAGAGTGAACCTACTTACTCAAAAGGTCTTAGATGTGTTTTTCATCCTCCTTTGGATGTTGCTATCTTACCATGGATTTGGTAAGAAGCTCCATCGTTGGATGTGAAGGGACGGGCGTTGGGACATTTGAATAGTCATAGAAGGCAACCCATGGGACGTTTTAGCAATGTCATTCAGGGACTAGATCGTTTACCGAAGGCAACATCGAGGATCATCGAGGGACTACGATCTTTTATCGAGGGTCTTTGCTGAAACGCCCATATTCGAGGGACATGACTATTTTTCTGATAGGAAACAAGTGAGATTACCCTAAGGGTGCATGTGTGAATAGTGTGTTTTATTTGCATGCGTTTTGTCTTTGATTATGGTTGTCTATTTTGTTGTTTTTATCTTGCCAAACACACACCCTAATTACTAACAATTATATTAAAGCAATAAGTTGCGGAAATTAAAATCCTACGCTATTACATCATTTGGGGGATGGGGATACAAATTTAAAAATGGGGGGATAAAAGCAAATAAATCCTAATTTACTATTACAACCATATTGAATGAATAAATAATGTACAAAAATAAATAAATAATAAAAATAAAAGAAAATTGTATTGAAATTTTTTTTATGTATTGACACATACACTTATGTATTGATACGAAAATAGTTTATGTATTGACGCATGCCATGATGTATTGATACGAAAACAGTTTATGTATTGACGCATGTCATTACGTATTGATACGAAAACAGTTTATGTATTGATGCATGCCATTACGTATTGATACGAAAACTTCCTCGCTGCTGAAAAATGAAAATTAACTCAGTATGAGTCGACGCATTCACATTTCGTGTCGATGCATGCAACATTTCGTATCGATGCCTAACAGTTTGCATCGGCTCATAACCTGTTTTAAACACAGTATGTGTCGACGCATAACATTTCGTATCGACACATAACTGCTATTTTTTGCTTTTATCACTGTTTTGCTACATGTAAAAGTTAGTTCTCAACACATGGTTAGTAAAACTTAAAAGCAAGCATATGGCTAGCTTCAAAGCAATTATATCTACATTTTATCTTCACAAATGAACCATTAATGATGCTTATATGAAGAGTTCAAAGTCAAGAAAACTTACCTTGAAACTGAAATTTGTGTTTTGAGTTTGAGATGTTGTATGGGTTGTTGTTGAGCTTGGGAAGTGATGATAGTGATGTTACAGAAGTTTTTTTCTTGTGTTTGAACAACTTCTATATGATGTATGTGGAGTGTTTAGATGGTTGTAAATAATTTTCAAGGTATGAGAGGTTCAAAGGTTTGGACTTTAAAACTCAAGAGTGGAAGTTTTGTGGACTGTTATGGCTTTTGTGAATATGAGATTTTGAGGGTTTACCAATATAACTTCTGGCTTTTCTCTCTATCCTTTCTCTAACCTCTTTGTCTTGCAAATGCTTCTTATATTTATAGGAAAAGGACTTGTGAACAAAGGCTGAATATGTTTACAACACAACATGTTATGGTTTGGTTGGGATGTAAGTATCAAACTATGTCAAGTACTCCATGGTTCCAAGATGAAGTACCAAAGTTGCTGGTTTAGAGGGGTTGACTTCCATGTTTTATGGTAGAGTAAAATTAGAAATAAACAAAGTATGGGCTCAAGACAAACTTTGTACAAAAACTTGCTTTTCAAGAATAGCAATGGTGCCTTTATGCCATAAATAGAAAGATCTTTTGGACAATGACTCAAACACTTGGGTAATAGCTCAATCTCTTTAGTAAACATTAAATTATGTATAGATTTGCAAGCAAGAAGTCCTGCAACATAAGATTATGCTGCATAGCATAAGGGTTTTGTTGTGTGTTCTTCAATAAAATGACTTGCAAATCAAGGGTGGATGCCCAACTTCATGCCCTTGAATCTCCTAGCTCAAGTATGATAAATATGCTCTTGGATGTTTTGGAAAGCTTTAAGCACCCCTATAACTTTCATGTTGACCACTTTTGTTAAATCAAATTAGAACTTGATGAAAATTGGCTAAGAATTTGGGATAAAAACCTGACCAAAAACTGCTAAAAATTTCTCTAAGTGTTAAATGAAAATGTCATGACTTCATGAATTTATAACTTGAGATCCAAGCGTATTTAGGAGAAGTTGTGTAAAGCAATATTGTAGATATCATGGAGATCTACAACTTTCATGTTGAAAGTTTCCCTTGAACCGTCTTGGATCTTGGTGAAAGAATGGCATGAAGTGATGAAATTATCATGTATAAAAACACTTAGAAAATTTCTAAGTCTTGGAAATATTGTCTTTTCAAGTTGACTTTTGACTTTCTCAACTTCTTAATGATCAAGCTTGATATTTTTGAATGTCTTGATGAAATTTAATCTTTGGGTTATAATGTTTACCAAAAAGTCAAAGTTTGACTTTCCAGTATGCAATTGACCATTTTGCCCTTGTGCCAATTTCAAGCCTAAATTGATGTATCAATGCTGCAAACTTGACGTCTTAGAATATCTTGTGAGCAAATACTTGACAAATGAGAGGGTAAATTTTGGGGTACAACAGCTGCCCCTGTTCAATCTTCTTAAACCTGAAGAGTTAGATTGGCGAGTTTTGCCATTCGTGACTCGAAGGTGGAAGATGATTGGACACTAGAGTTCCCATAAATTTGCTATCGGTGATGCGATGATAGGGGGAATGAACTTAAAGATGCCATTTGGAGAGGTGATATAATCTTGTTGGAGATGGGCTTGTAGATGCCATCCAAGAATTCTTGTTGAATTGTAATTTGTAAGTTGGAAGAATGAGTATCAGAATTGCGTCCATGTCTGGAGTGTATCTGAGTTGTATCTGAATGAGTATCAGGATGGATTCTGTATCTGGAACGTATCTGAACTGTATCTAGAAGTTGAATCTGAATGAGTATCAGGATGGCATCCGTATCTGGAGTGTATCTGAACTGTATCAAGAAACTGAATCTAAATGAGTATCGGGATGGCATCCGTATCTGGAGCGCATCTAAACTGTATTTAGAAGCTGAATCTGAATGAGTATCAGGATGACATTCGTATCTGGAGTGTATCTGAACTGTATCTGGAAGCTGAATCTGAATGAGTATCAGGATGGCATCCGTATCTGGAGCATATCTGAACTGTATCTAGAAGCTGAATCTAAATGAGTATCAGGATGGCATCCATAGCTGGAGCGTATCTGAACTGTATCTAGAAGCTGAATCTGAATGAGTATCAGGATGGCATCCGTATCGGGAGCGTATTTGAATTGTATCTGAAAGTTGAATTTGAATGAGTATCAGGATGGCATCCGTATTTGGAGCGTATCTGAACTATATCTAGAAGCTAAATCTGAATGAGTATCAGGATGGCATCCGTATCTGGAGCGTATCTGAATTGTATCTAGAAGCTGAATCTGAATAAGTATCAAGATGGCATCCGTATCTGGAGCGTATCTGAAATGTATCTAGAAGCTGAATCTGAATGAGTATCAGGATGACATCCATATCTGGAGCGTATCTGAACTATATCTAGAAGTTGAATATGAATGAGTATCAGGATGGCATCCGTATCTGGAGCGTATCTGAACTGTATTTGAAGGTTAGTAGGATGATGAAGGAATCTTGGATGATTACTACTCCAAAATATGATGACCTTTATCTGTTTATTGATCTTTCTCGAAAAGGTAAAGAGTTAGTTGCATGCAATGTCATGATGTATGCATTGTGTAATGATGTTCTCAAAATAAATGAGATTTATGTTATATATATATATATATATATATATATATATATATATATATATATATATATATATATATATTGTATGCATGTGCTATGAATGTTGTTGAAATGTAATTTTGTCTTGGAGAATAAATCCTTGACAAATGTTGAGGAGTTATTAAATCCTGGATTGGTGTTTAAGAGTAGGTGTGTCTTCAAACTTTTCTTTAGAATGTTTCCACCAGGGATTCATATTTTATTGTTTGAGGAGAACTCCGTTGGGGGTTGTTGAAATCTCTGTTTAGAGTGTTGATTCCTGCTTGGGGAAAAGATTTCAGGAGTCTTAGTTGCCCGTTTCTCTATTGGAGAGTCGAAGTTGAATTGATATATGGTCGGGTCCAGGTTTCACAGTAACTTGCTGGGAATTGTAGAGTAGTCTACTGGAGAAGAGGGATTATGGTCCTTTGATTTGTAGTAGTCGGAGAGGCCACCTCAAGTTGGGGAATTCTGCCGTTTGTTGGGGAAATAAACCCTGTTGCTCAGTCTGTTGGAGAGGCGGTGACTTCACTTGTAGAAATCCTCGAGGATTCTTGAAGTCGACTAAGTTGGGAAGAGGTTTTCATAAATTGAAAATATGGCTGGGGAATCATCCTATGAGAAGGATTTTGGGGAGATTTGTCACTGCCCCTAGTAGAAAGTTTTTTGTGGCACTGCCAGGAACTAATTGATTGTATGTAACCTTTTATTGGGATTTGTGTTCAATGCCCCAAGTAATGGAGATGGAGATCCGCCCCTGGTTATTCTGTACTTCTTGAGAGATTTCTTAGAATCTTGACTGGACTTCCACAGGTGCGCTTGGATAGTGACATGTCATGCCCCCTTATTGATAGAAGATTTTTCATTGTAAGTGTCATCCCAC
Organism: Vicia faba; assembly: GCA_948472305.1. NCBI lineage: Eukaryota > Viridiplantae > Streptophyta > Magnoliopsida > Fabales > Fabaceae > Vicia > Vicia faba. The sequence continues at coordinate 268,515,309 of OX451738.1, forward strand.
TCGAAGTGATTTTGCCCACTAGGAGAGCTTTCGTTTATCGGATATTCGTTGTGTGAATTTCTCCACTGTCAAAAAAATATCCATATGCAAACAACGATTTCGAATAATGCAAAGTTTATGCTGGTCTTGAAATTTTGAAAATGCGTTTTAGCAAGTAAAGAAATTTTGTAAGAAAAATTCAACTCAAGATTCAGAGTAAAGCCTTACAGGAGTCAGGATACCTTTTATAACAGTATTCTTTCCAACTAACCCATTCTTTAATTAGGACTTTTGAAAGGTTGTAACATAGCTTGGTTCACGGTTTAAGAAACAAAGGATAAATGCTCAAAATATATTTGTACCCACCCGCTCTTCGTGACATTCTTCAGTCCTAAACTCAGTTAATTGTACGTTTGAACTCCTATTAAATCTGGAATGACGTTTTGGTGATGGTTCATACAAGTTAAGTTTATCAGAAGGCATTCATTTTTTTGCAACCTTTTTCATGTTGTTGAGGATTTGTAGTGACCTCTTTTTATTCATTATCCCTGATTTTTGCTTGACTGTTCTTGTTTTGAGATTACGGTCAGCGGGATGCCCCCGTTTTTTTCTTAAGCCTCCCTTATAGGTTTTGACTTAGTGGGATTTTCTTTTTGAGAGATAATGACTACCTATGTGATTGGGAACCATCATTGTCTTTTGATTCCAGAGGAATGTTTTGATGTCATTGGTTGTATTACAAGATGAGAGTTTGCGGCTAAACGCACATTTAAATTAACTGAGAGACTACCCTGCCCCAGGTTTTGATTAAAGGTTTAAATTTGTGTTAAAACAGAAAACTTCTACTTCTTTGGCTTGAATGGGTTGACTAGGGATTATCTTCCTTATAACTCCAGTGTTTAGGATTTGAAAGAAACGCATGTACATCCTAAGCAAGGTCTGTCCAAAAGCATAATGTATGAGATTAGGGCATTGTTTTCGTCATCCTCCCTCTAAAGGCTTGTAACTTTTAGCAAGAGTTAAATGTCATAAGAAGAATAGAAATCATAGTTTAAATATATTGAAAACGAAAGGATAAATTCAAGACAAACATATGCAATGCATTAATGAAACAGAGTTTGACATTAATAGATAATTGTTTGAATAACAAAAGAAATTACAATTGAAAATTCAAAATGAACAGAGGCCTCTTTGTATGAACTTGTCACTTTAGGTGGTGAGCCTTTGAGGGACGGCAAAAGAATTCAGTCTGGCCATCTTGTGTGAATTCCAACATTCCTTTGTTGATCAGGTTTTGAATCTTGTACTTCAGCGCCCAACAATCGTTTGTATCATGCCCAGGACCATCAGAATGATATGCACACCTGGCATCGGGATTGTAGCTGGGAGAAAATTTTTTAGGAATTGGATGAGGTCTTATTGGTGTAATTTGATTCATTCTCAGCATGTGTTGTAAAGCTTGGGAGAGTGGTATGTTGATGTTGGTAAACTGTCCATTGGGCTTGCTTTGCCTTTGCTGATTTTCTGGTTGATGTTGAGGAAGTTGCTGTTGGGCTCGTGATGTGGCAGCAAATTGGGAAGGTCTTCCGTCTTCTGGTCTCATAGGAGGATGAGCAGTGACTTGATTTCCAATTCTGGTTGTTTTCCCGATATGGTTGAAACTGTCTTGACGGAGTTGGTTGACAAGAACTTTCAGCTCTTCTTGTCCTTGAGCTAAATTTTGGATAAGATCCAACTAGCCCACTAGTCGTCCCATCATTTGGACCTTCATTATGGCTATCTCAGTTTGTAGCCGCTCCAACTGGTCATCTCTGTTGCCCTTAGGATTTCCCATGATCATGCCCCTGGTGAGGAGAACTTTCACCTCTTTCTGTCCCTTGGACAGATTCAAGAACATTTCTCGGAGTTGAGCGTTTTGAGCCTGGATGTCCTTGATAGTCAGCTCTAGAGCCATCTCTACTGAAATAAACAGTAGGAAGATAAGGAGATTTGTATGGGAGAAACCTGTCATGATATGATGCATGATATGTGGATGCAATGTTTTAAAGGATCTCCCAGGGTAAACATGAGAAGAAGTTAGAAGTTGAACTTTGATCAACATCTTTGATTTGAGAACTTTGTATCGGTGGATGTCCTTCCATGAGAATTAAGCTCACTATGTCAAGTGGTTCATAGCCCTTGACTCAAATTGTTTTACTTGATCTTTGACGGTGTTTGGTCAGAGGAAAATAAATCCTCTTGCCCCTTGATAGACGTCTGGTTCATTGTGAACCTGCATCAAAGACCCTCGAGATCCTTGAAATGGTTATTGAAAATGCTAGGGTAGATGTTATGATGTTATGCACAAGTATAAGAAGTAAATAAGCTTATACAAATAATCATGTACACGCAAAGCAGACAAGTCCTTAGGTTTAGGCTTGCATGGGGTTTTATAGGTAAATACCCTCTTGAAGTTTAGTTGGCTTAAACCTATCCTAGCAATAGTAACCGAGTTCTAAGGAGCTCAATATCACCAGATTGTTTCCTTGGTCATTGTTTCAGCTCAAGCCTCTTTAATGGCGACCGAAATATCCCAAGAAACCAAACCTCAATGAGTGTAGTATCGAGTATCTACCAACTTCGGACTGCACCAAATCCGGTCATCTCACTACATCCTAAAGGCGAAGTTTGTAAAGTAAAGGGTTCTAGAAGTTCATTAGTGCTTCATGACATCACTCAGCGGCCCTGTATTCTATTTGATTAACTCAAAGGCTACCGGTACCCACAAATATGTCGCACTAACATATTTATTACTTAGACCATGTCGGTATACCCCGTACAATTTCCACAACGTATTGCTACTTACCTATAATGTATCCCAAATCCGAGTAGAGGATTCAAACCTAAATAAAGAACCATAATGTAAAGCATACAAGTCAAAAAATGTAAGCAAGTAAATGTGATCTAAACCCTAAGTTAACCCCACTTTTAGAAAATTCCCCAGCAGAGTCGCCAGTTCTGTGATACGATGGGAGAACTGACTTGAGGTTTTTGCGTTTTATCGCAAATGTTGCGGTTAGCAAGAGTCGCCACCGAATTTTATTTTATCCAAAAGGAAAGGTGAAAAGCACAGGAAAGACCTTTGAGATTGTTTCTTGAGTTTGGGGGGTAGATTATGAAAAGGGAAGGTGTTAGCATCCTTTTCATCCATGGTTTTCCATGGGCTCTTGGTTACTTGCTAGATCACTTGCTTTTGTTTGAAATTGTGCTTTGTGTGTGGTTTTTGAAAGTATTTTTGAAAATGGAACTTCGTAATGGTTCTCGTCTCTATAAGAACGCATACAAAGTGTTTGTTTCGAAAATAGTTCAAAGATGTGTTTGTGAGATGTGCTTTTGAAAGTGATTTTGAAAAGGTGTCTTTGTGATGATTCTCGTCTCTATAAGAATGTATACAAAGTGTTGTCTTTTAAAAATGTTTCAAATGAGAGTGTTGGTGTATGAAATGTTTTTTGTTGTGAGCAAGCGATTAACTGAGATCGAACCTTCCTACTCAAAAGGTCTTAGATGTGTTTTTCCTCCTCCTTTAGATGTTTCTATCTTACCATTGATTTGGTAATAAGCTCCATCGTTGGATGTGAAAGGACGAGCATTGGGAAATTTGAATAGTCATAGAAGGCAACCCATGGGACGTTTTAGCAATGTCATTTAGGGACTAGATCGTTTACCGAAGGCAACATCGAGGATCATCGAGGGACTACGATCTTCTATCGAGGGTCTTTGCTGAAACACCCATATTCGAGTGACATGACTATTTTTCTGATAGGCAACAAGTGAGATTACCCTAAGGGTGCATGTGTGAATAGTGTGTTTGATTTGCATGCGTTTTGTCTTTGATTAGGGTTGTCTATTTTGTTGTTTTTATCTTGCCATACACACCCTAATTACTAACAATTATATTAAAGCGATAAGTTGCGGAAATTAAAATCCTACACTATTACATCATTTGGGGGATGGGGATACAAATTTACAAATGGGGGAATGAAAGCTAATAAATCCTAGTTTACTATTACAACCATATTGAATGAATAAATAATGTACAAAAATAAATAAATAATAAAAATAAAAGAAAATTGTTTTGAAATTTTTTTTATGTATTGACACATACACTTATGTATTGATACGAAAATAGTTTATGTATTGACGCATGCCATTATGTATTGATACGAAAATAGTTTATGTATTGACGCATGCCATTACGTATTGATACGAAAAAAGTTTATGTATTGATGCATGCCATTACGTATTGATACGAAAACTTCCTTGCTGCTGAAAAAAAATTAACTCAATATGAGTCGACGCATTCGCATTTCAAGTCGACACATGCAATATTTTGTATTGACACATAAAAGTTTGAATCGGCTCATAACCTATTTTGAACACAGTATGTGTCGACGCATAGCATTTCGTATCGACACATAACTGTTGTTTTTTGCTTTTATCATTTTTTTGCTACATGTAAAAGTTAGTTCTCAACACATGGTTAGTAAAAATGAAAAGCCAGCATATGGCTAGCTTCAAAGAAATTATATATACATTTTATCTTCACAAATGAACCATTAATGATGCTTGTATGAAGAGTTCAAAGTCAAGAAAACTTACCTTGAAACTGAAATTTGTGTTTTGAGTTTGAGTTGTTGTATGGGCTGTTGTTGAGCTTGGGAAGTGATGATAGTGATGTTACATAAGTTTTTTTCTTGTGTTTGAACAACTTCTATATGATGTATGTGGAGTGTTTAGATGGTTTGACAAAATTTTCAAGGTATGAGAGGTTCAAAGGTTTGGACTTTAAAACTCAAGAGTGGAAGTTTTATGGACTGTTATGACTTTTGTGAATATGAGATTTTGAGGGTTTACCAATATAACTTCTGGCTTTTCTCTCTATCCTTTCTCTAACCTCTTTGTCTTGCAAATGCTTCTTCTATTTATATGCAAAGGACTTGTGAACAAAGGCTGAATATGTTTACAACACAACATGTTATGGTTTGGTTGGGATGTAAGTATCAAACTATGTCAAGTACTCCATGGTTCCAAGATGAAGTACCAAAGTTGCTGGTTTGGAGGGGTTGATTTCCATGTTTTATGGTAGAGTAAAATCAGAAATAAACAAAGTATGGGATCAAGACAAACTTTGTACAAAAAGCTTGCTTTTCAAGAATAGCAATGGTGCATTTATGCCATAAATGGAAAGATCTTTTGGACAATGACTCAAACACTTGGGTAATAACTCAAGCTCTTGTGTAAACATTAAATTATGTAGATATTTGCAAGCAAGAAGGCCTGTAACATAAGATTATGCAGCATAGCATAAGGGTTTTATTGTGTGTTCTTCAATAGAATGACTTGCAAATTAAGGGTGGATGCCCAACTTCATGCCCTTGAATCTCCTAGCTCAAGTATGATAAATTCATGCTCTTGGATGTTTTGGAAAGCTTGAAGCACCCTCTATAACTTTCATGTTGACCACTTTTCTTAAATCAAATTGGAACTTGATGAAAATTGGCTAAGAAGTTGGGATAAAAACCTGACCAAAACTGTTGAAAATTTCTCTAAGTGTTAAATGAAAATGTCATGACTTCATGAATTTATAACTTGAGATCCAAGCGTATTTAGGAGAAGTTGTGTAAAGCAATGTTGTAGATATCATGGAGATCTACAAATTTCATGTTGAAAGTTTCCCTTGAACCGTCTTGCATCTTGGTGAAAGAATGGCATGAAGTGATGAAATTATCATGTATAAAAACACTTAGAAAATTTCTAAGTCTTGGAAATCTTGTCTTTTCAAGTTGACTTTTGACTTTCTTAACTTCTTAATGATCAAGCTAGATATTTTTGAATGTCTTGATGAAATTTGATCTTTGGGTTTTAATGTTGACCAAAAAGTCAAAGTTTGACTTTCTAGTATGCAATTGACCATTTTCCCCTTGGGCCAATTTCAAGCCTAAATTGATGTATCAATGCTACAAACTTGACGTCTTAGAATATCTTGTGAGCAAATACTTGATAAATGAGAGGGCTAATTTTGGGGTACAACAGTTGGCTAAGAAGGCGTGTTTTGCATGCTTATCTTTATAGAAACGATATTCCTGGTAGAGGTCTGAAATCATCTTATAATCTGCTTTGGAGATCTTTTCATATTGTTCTTCCCAATATAATGTTTCAGCCCTCATCTCTGTATAGTGTTTCCTTTGTATGAGTAAGTTCTTTCAGAAGTCTTCTGATTTATGACACACTTGGTCATATTCATCTGTCTTTTAGGCGAAAAGTCTTTCTGCCCTCATCTTCCTGAGACATTCCCCTACATCTGATTCTTGGCTATTTGGAGTATCGTAGTAAGATACTTCATTTGTTCTTCTTGGTCTAAAGAAGCTTGTGCCAAACTTTGAATTTGAGCCCTCAAATCTTCTTCCATATCCTTTTTGTCTTATATCGCCTTTTTGTACCACCTACTTAGCTTCCGAATTTCACCAGCAGTATCTTCCAAATGTTGGTTGTGGGAATCCAAGTTAAAGGTAACACTCAACAACCCTTCAGTCGAATGTTTCCTCTTAAGACTCTCCTTTTCAAATGTTTCACGGTCTTTCTGAATCTGTTGATCTTTGGACTCAAGCTCATGTTGCATTTGTTTATTCTCCTTAGATAAGTTATGAAGGCTAAGCTCCAATTCTTGTTTCTCCTTTTGAGCTTGATTCAAATCTTTCTTCAAGTTGTCTATTTCTTTTAAGGACATAGGCAGAGGATCTGGGACATCTGGCTTGTATTCAGGATTAATGTCAAATGGTAACTTAACAACCTGTACCCTATCCAAAACCATCGAGTGTAAGTTTCTTTCGCCACATCATTCTTCCTTTCATCTTTTCTCTTGTTAACCTTACTCCAAGCTCGAGTGATCTTGTTGAAAAACTCTCGGTAGTTTTTGCCCATGTCATGAATGATTAATTGTTGACGTTGTTCATCAGAGGGTTTATCCTCCAAAGGGTACCCTAGTTGTCACAAAGGCAAGGTATAATTGATGCAACCACATTGTTGTACCCCAAAATTTGCCCTCTCATCTTATCAGGATTTCCCTTCACAAGGCTCCTTGAACTCCAGACAGGATTAGGGTTTTGCATTGTCCAAGACATCTCCTTGCACTGTTGACCTAAATTAGGGTTTGAGTTTGCACAGGGATGTTTGGACTCTCAATGCTCAAAGTGACTTTCATACTTCATGTTGGACTCATAAGTTTGACCATACCAAGTTTCAAGCCTTGAATCAAATTTTTGTCTAGTCAATTGGACAGTTGACCTAGAAATCAGCTGTATTGGGGAAAAAGTCAACTGCGGCCAATTTACAGTCAAACCTCATGAATTTTGACCCACGTCAACATTATGAACTCATATGAACCATTTGATCAAGTTTTGACCATAACTCCACAAGAAATTTGATCAGATCAGCAAAAGGGCAAAATGGTCATTTTTTAGGGTTTTGATTGTACAAAGGCAATTCCTGACTTTTGACCTAGCCAAATTGCAAATTGGGCTCAACCATGGACTCAAGGACTCAATGGCACCATCTTGACCTATTCAACAAGTTCAAAAAACCTCAATTGCATTGGATTGACAGATGAAATTTTTCAGTCAACTGATCAAAATTTGACTGTGCACTGAAAAGTCAAACTTTGACTTTTTGGTCAAAATCAAGTGCCAAGGGTCATTTTTCATCAAAATGTGTCAAAACATGAAACTTTTTCATCAAGAAACCCATTTTTGCAAATTAGGGTTTAAAGTTGAAAATTTTCATAACTTAGAATTTTTCGAAGTTATGAAATTTTCTTAATTTTTCCTAACTTTGCCCAACATTTTTCACCATGATGCAATTGGATTCAAATAAAACTTCCAACATGAAAGTTTTAGTCCTCCACAAATTCTACAACTTTGATTCACAAAGTTTTCCTAAAAGAATCTTGGATCTCAAGTTATTATTTTTGGAACAAGGGTCCCTAAAACTTTTAACTTAGTGAAATCTTGCCCTAGTTTAGGCAGGATTTTGACCTATCTTCATGGCCATTTTTCACATAGTTCCACTTGGAATCTCAAGTTTCATTTCAAATATGGATTATATAGCATGTTTCAAGCTTTTCAAAATGTCCAAGAACTCCTCAAACACATTTGTGGTTAGGGAGAATCGAGGGCTTGAAGTTGGCAAAAACTCACTTTTCATCCATGGCATATTCATGTTCATCCAAGTTGCAATTTCAAGTCAACATGCTTTGCACTAGTTTACAGGCCTCTAAACCACTTCATACTCAATAATTTAATGCAAATCCATTGGTCTAAAGCATTG